>CM054060.1:287030881-287473381 GCA_028641055.1 Alopecurus myosuroides | reverse complement strand
AGACGTAAAATAACACATGTAATAACACATAGAATAACATCTATACCTAATAATAAAGGCGTTAAGGCTTCCTTGGTTTGGTTTGGTAGGTCATTGAAACTACCCCTAAAGTTAGACACAAATTACCCACCCTGCCACCCGTAAGTTAAAAAACTTTTCGTTTCGTTTTGGTCGTTGTCAACGTACTCGCTCCGTTTCTGGTTTGTATCCTGATTGGAGTTGGTAATTGTTCCAATACATTTAGATTCTACGTGTAAGTGCAGCCTTTTTCGTTTGTATCCTGATAACTTTGGCCGATCCACATAACTTACGTGCAACCTTTTCTTGGCCGAGTCGAGTCGGTAATCGTTCGTACAAAGAAAAAGTATGGTAGTGCAAGGAAAATGGGCCCTAGCCTTAGTCAGACTTCTATACAAACACTAATCCGAGGCGACCTATGTTTCACCACGCGGCAAAGTTAAAGCAAATTACTTACTCTCCCACTAGAAAATTATACCCACGAGTAAATCATATCGATCTGTATTTTATCTCCGTGTAGTGCAAGGACTCCAACCTCTACATCGTACGTTCTCTCCTCCAAGTTCTACCAAATTGAAAGATTTCTACCCAATAAAATCCAACTATTTAAATACCATGCTCGCCTGTGCGTGATTCCAACAACGAGCTTGCTGGAGTTCTCTAGCCACCCAAGATCAAAATCAAGTTGTGGTCGTCAACAGAGGTCCCGGATGGACGGATCGTTCTCTACAAAGCCATCAACGCACTAAGCAGCTGCAAAAGTGCATGGGAACAGGCGCCACACATAGTACAAGTGAAGTAGCGAGTAGAGCGTATCGAGTCGCCGCTCGCCCGGCTCGCCTGCGGAGGCTTCCTAACTCGACGGGGACATTCCCCGCTGTCCTTCGAGGCCATCCAAATCCATAAGAAGGTTGTCCGCTGCTCCTTGATGTCTCAACGGCCGGTCAGAACCTCCGGAAAGCTATCGATTGGGTCCATGTTTTTTTCCCTGCTTCCCCGCACGCTGCAATGGCCTCTCAACCCAGCATGAGTAGAGCAGGGGCATCCCGTGTAGCTCAGGAACTGTCAGCCCCGCCCGTGGCTTGCCTTGCACACCGTTTATGACTTATAATGTGCACATCAAGGCGATGAGTCGACGCTGCTTGCTTTTATTATCTGAGAGAGATTGCACATGAAGGTGGTGAGTTGACCGTCCCGTGATGAGCCAATTGTGAGCTCGTTGTAGCAGCTAGAAGTTGCAGGCTCTTATTCTCCTAGGGCTAAAGCTTGCACATGTGTGCTCGCTGTACCTAGGCAGAAGCACTGGGATTTGTCCTCAATCAGGTAGCCCGAGGTGGTTCCCTCTTCATACCCTTTCCACCTTAACAATTAACCAGCCAGGTTATACGTAGGGCCCAAGTTGTATACCGACTGAGAAATCTTTCATCCTGTTGTAGTTTGTATTTATTTTCTTTTGAATATATGCTACAATGCTGGTTGTAGAAAATTACATCGATGTAGGAAAAAAAGGATGGCCTCAAAAATTAATTAAACAAAGATTAATTCTGCCCATGTATAGAATTATTATCAATCCTAAGAAATTCATTTTATTTTTGCGAAAGTTCAATTAGTGTATGTGGAAAGTTCATTATTTTCTGTCCTGATTTTACTTTGCTTGAAAAAAGGGGGGAAAGGGAGGCTCATAAATGAAGTAGTGTTTCTTGCAAGAAAATTGGTAGCCAGTGTATTTCTCTCGACCCCGAGAAAGGTAGAGGCCTTTTGCGGAGTGAGTGAGGTGGCGATACAGATATGTTGGCGGCGACAGATGGGTACGGGGAGGTATAACTGAAGTGGGGACGCCGGAAGATGGCGACACGCTTGAACCCATAACGTGTGAAGCTGGTTATTACTTTGAGACGTCTTTTCTTCCGTTGCAACGCACGGGCATGTTTGCTAGTATAGAATAATAACACATAAAATTACATAAACACATATAATAACACATGTAATAACACATGTTTTCTAATAGGAGAGTGGATAAGTAGATGGAAAACAATGGTACTAGTGTTTGAATCTCACTAAGGACTAAGCCTTGGTCCAAAGTAGCCACATCAAATGAAACCATATATGCAAAATATTTTCTAAGACAGGGGTAACATGATATGAAACATATGTGTGAAAATTTGTCCAAGTCTTCATGTAAATAGTTCTAGTATGGTCAAGTGGTTGGGGTACTTCTCTATATAGTATAAGGTTACCAAATGGAGCAACTTTGATGTAGAAATTTTTTTCTAATTATTTATAGAATTTAAATTATCTCTAAGTACCCAAATGGCCATCTGAAATCTAAAACACTTCAAAATAACTAAAAATAGTATTTTGGACAGTGGATATTGTTAGTACACAATCTAAGGAACTCAAAGAAATTTGGTTTGCTTAAATTGGATTTACATAATTTGAATTATGTCAAATTTCATCAAACAAGCATATTTGAAAGTGAACATATTTTAAACGGTCAAATTTAAATTTGGCCTGTGCCAAAATATTTTACACATTCATAGGATTTCAAAATGTCCAAGTTTTTTAAATGTAGAGTTGTGGTTGAAAAGTTACACGGTTTCTAAGTTGCAAGGACTTTTCTGCAAATTTCCTATTTTGTTATTTCTATCGGCAACATTTAGCTATCTGGCGTGCAGTGCGACGAATAGCTGACAGAGTTAACCGCTCCACCGAGCGACAAATAAGAAAAAACCGCGCGCGTCGCTGACAGCACAGGCCCACCGTGACATCATCATGAAGTCATCATGGCGTCACCGTTTCTACCGCCCGGGTCGCCGCCGTTCGCTTTTTTCCTCACCGTGTCGCTCCTCGTGCTCGCGGGGGCCTCCCGAAACTACTGCTGGCGGAGCTCACCGGAAAGCCTCGCCGGAGAGTCGCCTCCGACGAGGAAACGGCCACGGGGCCGCGGGAGAGAGAGAGGGAGAGGGCGCAGGTGAGAGGGTGTACCTTTGCGCGCGTGCTCGGCGGCCGGGGTGTCGTGCGTGGCGGCGACAACGACGAGCGGGTGGCGGCCGGGCGACGATGGTGGCGCGGGGCAGCCTGGCGGCGTCCTTCTCTGTATCTCCTCTACACGAGTTCCTTTGCGAAATGGCTAAGTCCTGTGCCAGGGAGTAGCCGGAAACTGCTAAGTGGGGGGCATCCGTCTCGGTTATTGCCAACAACCGGGATGAATGCCCCATTCGTCCCGGTTGTTGGCAATAACCGGGACGGATGCCTCCCCCATTTGTCCCGGTTGTTGTAAACAACCGGGACGGATGCCCTGGGACACTGAAATGGCGCGAAGAGGGGCATTCGCCCCGGTTGTTTGTAACAACCGGGAAAAATGCCCTGTTTTTTAATTTTTTCAAATTTGCAAACTTTCCCGCCCTATTTAAATTTTGAATTTATATATTTGCTAGTTTAATAATCAGAATAATATGTAGAAGATACCAAAACATTTAGAAAATTATAAACTAACTGAATATATTACTTTCAAACATATTTGAATTAATTCATTTAAGAACTGGAGAAAATATCAAATAATTCAATAAATTCGAAAATTGCAAGTTATATATCAAAATGATTAGAAAGATAAATTCAACTTACTTATGATGTTTTAAAACACATTTGGGCGACCGATAATGTGGACTTTTTGCTGCGGGGCTAGGGTTTCGCCGCAGAGGGGCTTTGGAGCATCGGAATGTCACCAAAAGCTAGGAGTTGGCATACCAAGTGTTTACATGTGTTCTTAGTGTTTTGCATGCCAAATATTCACTCACCCTTTGTGTTGATTCTTCACCGGCATCGATTCCTCTCTCCGAGTCATACAATCGGAGGTAGAACAAAACAATCGGTATCGCCATCATACAGCCTGACCGTGGCTCCTGAGTGCATATATGCATATCAAAAGCACGGTCGGACGTATGATGGCGAATCCGGATGATTTGTATTCGGTCGATAAACTGAATGATGTATCAAACCTTTTGTCAAACCTTTAATGGGGGATGTAGAACAAAACAATCGGTATCGCCATCATACAACATATATGCATATCAAAAGCACGGTCGGACGTATGATGGCGAATCCGGATGATTTGTATTCGGTCGATGAACTGAATGATTTATCAAACCTTTTGTCAAACCTTTAATGGGGGATGTAGAACAAAACAATCGGTATCGCCATCATACAGCCCGACCGTGGCTCCTGAGTGCATATATGCATATCAAAAGCACGGTCGGACGTATGATGGCGAATCCGGATGATTTGTATTCGGTCGATGAACTAAATGATGTATCAAACCTTTAATGGGGTATGTAGAACAAAACAATCGGTATCTCCATCATACAACCCGACTGTGCCTCCTGAGTGCGTATATGCATATCAAAAGCACGGTCGGACGTATGATGGCGAATCCGAATGATTTGTATTCGGTCGATGAACTGAATGATGTATGAAGGGAATCCGAGAGGTGGGCTATATATAGGGTCCTGTGTCACATGTCCTAGCATGTTTAAAAAATTAATCCCCCAAGTTTTGCAATGTGTTTGTGGTAGGTACTTCACAAAAAAAACCATTTCTGACACTCCGAAAATGGAAAATGGTTTTTTATTCAGTTAAAAAAAACTTCCTTCGTCAATATTGTCCGTGCTTCTAAGATGCATGTTTGTGTGCAATATGGGCTCATTATAACAAACTATGCCATGTATTTGGCCATAACACCCGTCATTTCAACCGAAACCCTAGAATGTTAGGAGGAGATAGCTGCTTTTTGTAAAAACTTTTTCAATAGAACTGTCGTATTCCAAGTTTATTATTTTTGGTGGATACTAGGACATATTTAATGACATGACGCGAAGGTCTCGCGTTATTTAGGGTTTTTTATAAATTTTCTGGAATTTTCTCAGCCCGTTTTAGGAGAAAGTCAATACAGAGGGCATGACCGTTCATACCTAGAGGTTGTATATTCAGCAACTCATTCTGGACCTCTATTGAAATAGGTAGTTGAGTACCTAAAAATGATTTTTTTCCAAAATTCATGAGCAAATTACGAGGCACCTGTAGTTCAAATTTGTCCTGTTTCCAACTGAATCGGCAGAACTTGTTATTTTCAAAAGAGGTGGACGGAAATCTTTTATCAGAAAACAAGTTATTGATTTGTGCATGTCACATGTCCTAGCATGTTTAAAAAATTAATCCCCCAAGTTTTGCAACATGTTTTTGGTAGGTCCTTCACAAAAGAACCCATTTCTGACACTCCAAAAATGGAAAATGATTTTTTTATTCAGTTAAAAAAAAACTTCCTTCGTCAACATTGTCCGTGCTTCCAAGATGCATGTTTGTGTGCAATATGGGCTCATTATAACAAACTATATCATGTATTTGACCATAACACCCGTCATTTCAACCGAAATCCTAGAATGTTTATTATTACACATCACCAACAACATCCCTATCTAGTCTTCGGAATTTTCTTCGTGTAGAGATGGTCCATGAACACTATGTCCCTTTCTTATGATCACTTTGGCTGTAACCATGGAGCATCTTCATTATTTAACGGGATTGTTGGGTCAACTTTCACTGTGAAGGGTGGAATTTCAACAAACTTATTATAATCTTCTGACATGTCCGCCTTGTCCTCAACTCCCATGATGTTTCTTTTTCCTGAAAGAACTATGTGATGCTTCGGCTCATCGTATGATGTATTTGTTTGCTTATTTTTTCTTTTTCGGTCTGGAGGACATGTCCATCACATAGAAGACATGAGCCACATCATTGGCTAGGACGAATGGTTCGTCATTGTAACCAATATTGTTGACATCCACTGTTGTCATTCCGTACAACGGGTCTACCTTTACCCCTTCTCCATTCAGGTTGACCCATTTGCACTTAAACAAAGGGACCTTAAAACAAGGTCCATAGTCAAGTTCCCACATCTCCTCTATGTAACCATAGTATGTGTCATTTTTTCCATTCTCGTTTGTTGTATCAAAGCGGACTCCACTGTTTTGGTTGGTGCTCTTCTTATCTTGGGCGATCGTGTAAAATGTATTCCCATTTATCTCGTACCCTTGAAAACTACCAATAGTCGAAGATGGTGACCCGGCCAACATGTACAGCTGATCTTCAACAATGGTGTCATTTATAAGATGTGTTTGCAACCAACTTCCGAAAGTCTCCATGTGTTTGCGTTTAATCCATGAGTCATCCTTCCCCTGGTTTGTGGAGCGTACAATATTCTTGTGTTGCTCGAGATACGGAGCCACGAAGGTGGAATTTTGTAGAACTGTGTAGTGTGCCTTAGTGAAAGAATTCCCGTCCCTGGGTATCATTGTTTTCTTTCCCAGCGTTCCTTTTCCCCTCAGTCTCCCCTCATGCCGCGATTCAGGAACACGAATTGTCTTAAGGTCAGGAATAAAGTCAACACATAACCCAATGAGCTCCTCTGTTCTATAGCCCTTCGAGATGCTTCCTTCTGGCCTAGCACGGTTATGAACATATTTCTTCAAGACTCCCATGAACCTCTCAAAGTGGAACATATTGTGTAGAAATACAGGACCGAGAATATGAATCTCTTCACATAGGTGAACCAGGAGATGCTTCATAATGTTGAAGAAGGACGATGGGAACACCAACTCAAAACTAACAAGACACTGGACCACATCACTCTGTAATCTTGCTAGACATTCTAGATCGATTACCTTCTAAGATATTGCATTGAGGAATGCACATAACTTCATGATGGGTACTCGAACATTTTCCGGTAGAAGCCCCCTCAATGCAATCAGAAGCAACTGCGTCATAATCACGTGGCAGTCATGAGACTTCAGGTTTTGGAATTTTTTCTCTGCCATATTTATTATCCCCTTTATATTCGACGAGAAGACAGACGGCACCTTGATACTGTAAAGGACTTCAAAAAATATTTCCTTCTCTGCTTTGGTAAGGGCGTAGCTTCTTAAGTAATGGTGCCATGTATCTGTGTGCTTGTTGCTTGGGTCTTTCGTACGTTGCTGGTCCTCCCATGCTTCTGGCTTATCTTTTTTACTTCCCATACACGCCCAGGAAGCATAGCAGGTTGACGCAGATATTCTTCGTCACGTGCATCACGTCGATTGAAGAGCGGACCTCTAGGACTTTCCAATAGGGTAGCTCCCAAAATATACATTTATTTTTCCACATGGGTGCGCGCTTATCAGGGCCGTTCGGAACATGTTGGCTGCCATCACCCTTCTCAAAGATTACTTTTAGGTCCTTAACCATATCGAATACATCATTACCACTACGGAGGTCAGGCTTCTTCTGGGTATCTGCCTCACCTCTGAAATGTTTCCCTCCTTTCTTTCTTACGGGATGGTTGATCGGAATAAATCTACGATGCCCCAGGTATACAACCGTCTTACATTTATCCAAATATACACTAGAAGTCTTATCTAAACAGCGTGTGCATGCATTTTATACCTTGTTTGTATGTCCGACAATGTTACTAAGAGCAGGCCAATCATTGATGGTTACGAAAAGCAACGCCCATAGGTCAAATGGCTTTTGTTCGTTCTCTTCCCACACACGTACACCTGGTTTTTCCCACAGCTGTAAGAATTCTTCCACTAATGGCCTTAGATACACATCAATGTCGTTGCCGGGTTGCCTTGGACCCTGGATGAGCACTTGCATCATAATGAACTTGCGCTTCATGCACAACCAAGGAGGAAGGTTGTAGAAACATAGAGTCACGGGCCAGGTGCTATGACTGGAGCTCTTCTCCCTGAAAGGATTGAAGCCACATGTACTTGGACCAAACCATAAGTTTCTTGCCTCTCCTGTAATGTCCGGGAAGTCTCTCTCAATTTTTCTGCACTACGACCCATCAGCGGGGTGTCTCAACTTTCCGTCTTTCTTACGTCTTCTTTGTGCCATCGCAACAACCTGGCATGCTCTTTGTTTCTAAACAGTCGTTTCAACCGTGGTAATATAGAGCATACCACATCACCTTTGCAGAAACCCTCTTACGGGGTGGCTCGCCATTAACATTGCCAGGGTTATCTGGCCTGATCTTATACCGCAGTGTAGTGCATACCGGACATTTATCCAAATTCTCGTACTTCTCACCGCGGTAGAGGATCCAGTCATTAATGCATGCATGTATCTTCTGCATATCTAATCCTAGAGGGAAGAGAGCCTTCTTTGCTTCGTACGTACTGTCAGGAAATTTGTTATCCTTTGGAAGCTTCGGCTTCATTATTTGAAGTAAACTCTCAAATGCCTTGTCAGTCACACCGTTATGTGCCTTCCATTTCAGCAACTCCAGTGTGGTACCGAGCTTTGTGCTGCCATCTTCGCAATTTGGGTACAACAACTTTTTGAGATCCTGTAACATGTTGTCCAACTTCAACCTCTCCAATTCACTTTCGCAGTCTTCCCTTGCATCAACAATAACTCGACCAAGATCATTATCGGGCTCATCTGATGCCTGTTTTTGACCACCTCCTTCGTCTGCATTGTCTTCCATTGTAGTATCACCGTATTCAGGAAACATAGGATCCTCTTCTTCTTCTTCATTGTCTTCCATCACAACCCCTCTTTCTCCATGCTTGGTCCAATAATTATAGCTGGGCATGTGTAACATCCCTGTTTTCCTCCAATAGGGTTGTGGTTTGTGGTGTTCATCTCATACATGCATGAAACAAAAATTTAATCATGTTTGAAACAATTTAAGTTATGAATTTAAATGGAGTTGAGAAAATACCACAAATACTACTTAATGTGGGTTTTAAAATTTTGAACTGAAAAATATTTCAATTTCACCAAAACAAAACATGGCGAGGTTGGAAATTTTGTGAGGTTTACAAAATGTATTTTTTCCAAATTTTCTGTTTGCAAAAAGGTCCTCAAAATGTTGTTTTCTGTTCTGTTTTTAGTAGAAAAGGACCTCCTTGTAAAATCTCAAAATTTCAGGGGGTTTCCAAAAATGTTCCCTTTGTCTTCTTCCTTCAGACGAACACACACACAGGTGCGTGTCGACGCCGCCGTTGCCCCCTGCCAGCTCATGCATGCGTCCTAGCTTGCAACAATAGGACCGCGAGGGAACCCTCCTAGCTCTCCTTCTCCTTGCATCCTCACTCCCTCCATCCCTCCCTGTACCCGACGAAAACCCTAAACCTAACTGTGACGGCTGCCGGCGCGCGCCGTCGCCTCGAGCAACCCCGCGGCCCTCCGTTGGTCCCTAAAGCTCTGTTTGGTCCTCCTCTCCCTCCTCATTAAACCTCTGGAGCCAAGACGGCGTGAGCCGCCCGAATTTCATCTTCGTCATCAACTCCGGCCGGCGGCAACTTTGGACAATTTCGGCTCCACCGCCTCTCCTTCCAGCTTCCCCGACGACTTCCTCCGGTTCCTGGTGAGTCGAGGAGCACTCCGGTGCCCTCACCTCGTTTTTCTATGGCCGTTTGCGCCATCGCCGCCGAGCTCCACCGTGCGCCGCCACGGTTGTACCTCGCCGGAGCTTTCCGGAGACCTTTTGGTAGCAGCGCTGCCACTGCAACGGTCGCCGTCGTCTCCTGAACGTCGTGGTAAAGTTCAATTCGCAAGTTACGTGCCCAAACGCGAGATCCAGCAACGGCAGAGCCGTTCTAGCTGTTGCTGATGTCACGGTGACGTCAGCATGACGTCACCGTGGCCGCCTCTGTCAGCGTTTTATTAGTTTAAAAATAATTAATAAAAGAAAAACCCTGATAGGTGGGTCCTAGAGGAGGTTAATTCCAGAAAATGATTTAAACTTGTAAAATTAATATCTCCTGAAATATTAATCAGAAAAATAAGATGAAAACATGGAAATGTTCAGAAAAATAAACTCTACCCAAACATGTCATTTTCATACATGTATGACAAACTTTAATTTTGGGCATTATTTTAATGTTGTTTAGTTCATTTAAAATGGAGAAAATAAGTTTTTAATCAATCAAATTATAAAATTAAAAGGTATATACCAAATTCCTCAAAATGACAAATGCAATCTAGTTATGATGTTTTCAAACCCATTTGAGCAACTAAAATTGTACTCACTTTTAGAATCGCCCGAAACACCCTCCGGGGTCCATTTCGGGCTAATTTTAGTTAAATAGTATAACTGACATACGAACGGTAGCAACCCATTGAACATGTTTAGGGCTTTATTTCAGTGCATTAACTTGCTCATGCATACATATTGTACATTGCATCGATGCGATGTGTTTATTGTTGTTTCTCTTTTGGTGTTTTGTTTCTGACCGGTAGAACGTGACTCCAAAGAGAAGATCGACAACGCCATGACGAATACTTGATCTTAACAGACAAGTCAAGCACTTATTCCTGAAGGCTCTATCTGGTTTTCTTATAACCAAGGCATGCATAACCTGTTATCTTCTCATATATGGTTTTCGAAGTGTTTTGGAATCTCATATATTGCATGCGGTTTAAAATATTTATGGTCTTAGATAGAGTTCTCCTATACTTGTTGCATCACCCAAATATCCTGATCCACTGCTCCTGGCAGCTATAGGTTTGTTTGTGCGCGCCTCGTTATACCCTGTGAGTCTTGCTTAGCCATGCCTAGCTGTTATCTGATCCATCCGGTTGACGAATCTTGTCAATGCGTGAATCCATTATGTCAGGTTGTTGTGTTTGGAATTATCTTTGATAACTTGACTAAATAACGACATGGATGTGAGGCCACAATGGGTTGTGGCGTTTTGTCCTGTTCATGCCCCTAGGAGCGAGTTCTCTCCTTCGAAGCCAAGACTGAGCGTGCAACCACACGCGTGAGCCAATGAACCTCGCCCGACTAACTAACTTGTTTGGCCACATCCATGAGTCACGTAGTTTGATCTTTCCATCCGCGTGTGAGTCAGAAAACAATTTGGAAAAAACTTATGGCGTGACCGGGACAAGTGATGGACGTACACGGATCTTGATCCCGACTCACAGAATAGGTGCCATCAGGAGGTGGCCAACTCCCTATTGACGGGGTGGCCCTGTTTGGGTTGACTCATAGATAGGGTTACGCAAGGTAAAGGTTGGATCCATCCACCCTCTGTCGCGCTCCATGGAAGAGCGTACATGTGGCGCTAAGAGTCGGAGGGTACATGTGGGTAAAGTGTATCCCTTGTAGGGATAAATCTCCTCGAGAAGCCGTGTCCACGGTTACAGACGACTTGGCAACAGATTCTGTGATCATAGATAACTTGAACGGAATGGCTAAAACTTGTTGACAACGATTGAAGGGTGCCTCCTCGGAGATGCCGAGAGGGGTGATCCTTGTAGCATGAGATACTGGGAGATGATGTTGGTGGATTAAAAAGATGATGATTACAGTAGTTGACCAGTTCTCTCATCTGTTTTGAAAATGCTCTATGGGACGTGCTATTCTTTCTCGATTTTGAAAACAAAGATTTCTTTACGCAAAATAGCCTTCATAAAACTCTTTTCCGAAACAGCAGATATATAATAGGTTGACTAAGCCTTGTTGATTACCTCTCGTACTCAGGTTTGCTTAATTTTGGGTCAGGTGAAGATCTCACTCCAGCGGTGGTGATTCTACGAGGACATCGACGAGTAGTTTGGGGTTTCCATGTAGCAGACTGGAATCTATGGGCTGGGACGTCGCCTTATGTTGCGGCCTCTTAGGCCTTTTTGGTTCTTATTGACTAGGAACATAATTTTCCTTCCGTTGTCTGTTGTAATATTGGGTCGTGTGACCTCTGTTTGTACAGCTACTCTAGTAATACCTGCTTTGTACAACTTCCATGTCTAGAGTGCTGCTTTGATCGGTTGTTGGTTTCGAGCTCATTGTTATATAGTTTTGGCTATGCCTGCATAGTTGTCGCAGTCGAGAGGTTGTGGATCCGATGATCCATATGCGAGCACGCCTACCGATGTGATTCGTCCTGGGGCTTGGTAACCCCAGTAACCCTCGATTGTTGTTGCACTTTCTGGACACATAGCATCTCTGTATAGCTTTGGTCCCGTTCCTTCAGTTTCATACGATTCGTGGACGCTTTGATATGCATAGCTGGTTATGACTTGCATGGACACAAGGAGTAGTAGAACCGTGGTGATCCGGCCTGCGTGCCGATGAATCCGGTCTGCCTGCCATTATTTTTTGTGGCCGGGGCTGGTAACCCTGAAGCCCTTGTGGGTCCATGACTAGAAGCGCATAACATTATGTGTCGTGGGATAGTCACGGCAGACGTTACCAGGGGTAACTTAGTTTGGGGCGAATCGACTCTGGTGTTTGGGAGAGGGTTTAGCTCGGATGCAATCATATTAACTGGTGATCGAGAGGCTCGGGATGCAATGTCACTGAGGCTCCAATCTATGGTTACAAAGACTTGCTCTCGTATATCTAGAATACTCGAATTCTTCTATCTCTCTCAATCTCAATCTCTCTATGCCCTAGAAGCCGGTTTATATCATACCCGGCTTCCTGGCTTTCCTTACAAGATACTTCCGGAATCCTACTCGGGACCCATACGTAACCCTAAGTTTCCTACCGTGACCCCCCAAGTCACGAGTTATAAGGCTTGCGCCGCCTCTAAGGTCTTCTAGGGCTTCCTTTACCTTGGGCCGGGTCACCAACGCAATCACTGGCCCATTAATAACACCTGGCTCAGCATTACAGCGCAGGGTCTCGCGCAGCTTCCCTTCGGCCGGGTCTCATCCCAGGCATGGGCCTGCCGGGTTATCATCCCCCCAACAGTAGTCCCCGGAATAGCTTGGGCATCTTGGTTGACGCGTTTCCTTGTAGCTTTAAACCATTGACTCGACCATGAAGCGCACGCTATTCCCTGCAAAACAACAAACACTTACACATACAATGTCACAGGTTAAATTGCTTTTCTTGTAGCCAGGCCGACTCTTTCGGCAGCCATATAATAACCCTATTATCAGACTGAGCCGACTATCATTTCTCGGCTCAGCTCTCCATGACGTGCATCTCCTAACCCGGTTTTCATTTTCTTCACAAGCTAGTCCGAGTAACAGTTTCGAGTCCGACTCTTTTGGCGGTCGTCAGTAACTCGGCAGCTTGGCGATAACTCCCAAGATCTTATCCCGTAATCAACGGGCCGGTTCATATCTTCCCGCAATTTTCTCCATGTTACTGTTTGGTTTCTAGGGTTTCTCCGCACCTATAAATAGAGCCCGGGGAAAACCCTAAACCCAAACTCCACCGCACCGTTCTTCTTATTCCTCCTCCCGCTCACCATTAGCGCACAAGGACCCGAGCCCAAGACGCGATCCACCGGATTCCGCGCGCCCGCCGTAGACCCCGACAGCCGGTCGCCGCCTCGCGCCGCCGCACCGTACCTCCGCGCCGGCCGGTCTTCTTCTTCAAGATCTAACCGCGCCATTGACGGCCGAGCTTCAAGCTCAAGGTCCAAGCGCTAGCCCTCATGCACGCCGGCCACCGTCCTTGAGAACCAGGCCACCGCGCCGCGCTGTGCTCGCCGAACCTTACCCCGCCGCCGCTCTCCGGTAAGCGCTAGTAGATCTAAGTTTTCTCCCTTAGATCTTCAGTTTGTGTTCATTATGCTCCTAGCTTCCATTTTTTTCCTTGTTTTGTTCTTAATTTTTGGTTCCATCTAGATCCATTTCAATGGCACCCAAAGCCGCCTCCAAGTCCAAGGGCAAGACCCCGACTTTGAAGCAAAAGCCGGATCAATCCATTTCTGCGGACTGGGATAAGTCGACCGTCACGCTCGCGAAGTTGGAAGAACTTGCCGAGTATGGGGTCCTCCCCTCTCAGCCGGAAATCTCCTGGAGAGCGCCCGAGGAGGAGAGTCGGCCTTCACCCCAATGAGGTGAAGTCGTCGTTTTTCTTGAGCACGTGGCCCGGGGTTTCCGCCCCCCTGGGTCATCCTTTCTTTCGCGAGGTCCTCCACCATTATAAGCTTTGGGTTTTCAATATAGGCCCTAACTCGATTTTGAACATCCGCCATTTCATTGTTCTGTGTGAGGCTTATCTTTGCATCGCCCCCAATCTTGCTTTCTTCCTTGAGCTTTTTCAATGCAAGCCTTGCCGCGAAAACACGGACAGACCCCTCCTTGTCTGTGGGGTCGTGTCCATCCAGAGGTGCAAGAAGTCGTTAATGCCGACTCTCAGTCTTCACTCTCACGTGAAGCACTGGCAGAAAATGTTCTTTTATTGCAAAGACACATCTAGATCCGGCGACAAGCCTTTGCCGGGTTTTTCCATAGACACCCTTTCTCTCAGCGATAACCTGAGCGCTTTCGCTCCAGAAACCGACAGACAATCCATTCAACCGTTCCTCCACAAATTAGCCGTCCTAGCAGCCCACGGTCTTTGCGGGCTAAACTTGATCAAGACCTGGATCAGTTGTAGGATGCAACCAAATAGTGTCCGCCCCAAACTCCTCTGTGAATACTCGGGCCATCTGACCGACTGTCTCCGATACTCGGAGAAGTCATACCCGGCCGTATATGTCAACAAGGTCATGAAAAAATTTCTGGCGGAGAAGATGGATGCCATCAAGAGTGTCTCTGGGCTCGGCCCCTTCACTCGCTCAAACACGGCTCCCCCAGTAAGAACCGGCTAATCCTTTCTATACTGATTAATTTTCCAAATACATATGTACTAACTTTTAACTTTGTTGCTCTTTACCCAGGAAACCGACGAGTTTTGGAAGATTGTCACCCCTCCCCCTTCTGAAAACTCGGAGGATGAAGAGCCGAGTGACAGTTAAGAAGGTAATTCCGGGTTACTGAGCAAGTACTTTGTCAATCTACTAGATCAAAATTCTCCTCTTACCAACAATACACCACAATACCAGCGTCGGCTGACAAGGACGGCTCTCAGTCGGAGGAGAGTGAGGTAGAGCCGAATGCCGAGTTAGGCAAGAAAAGGAAGCCAAGGGGGGTCACATTCAAGGTGCCATACTCCTCCATGACCACAGAGCCGTACTCATATGCCGGTATGTGCAAACTTAATGAATATCTAACCACTATATCATCTCTGAAGGACACAACTCCTCCACCCAAGCGACAGCCAACCCAGACTTCTCCGGGTGACGAGCCCCTCAACCCCAGGATCTCTCTGTCGCCTGCTCGCCGAGCCGGTACTCCTTCAACTTATCCTGACTACACTCCTCGAAAATATCCATCTCCAAATCATCCATTAGCCGGACAACTTCGAGTCTCACTTTCCGATTCTTTATCAGTGTCCTCCGGGTCTAGCAATGATCTTTCCAGCGACTTTGTCGTGAATGCTGGGTAATTCTCGTACCTTTCTTGTCAATACTTTTATACTTTGCGCATTTTTTCTATAGCACACTAACTTCTTATTTTTCTTTCCTCAGAGCCAAGGTCACACTTAGCAATCCGGTGGAAACCCCCGCTGATGACCCAATGGCGGAAGACCCGGTAAGCGCTGCCAACCCTCCACCTGGTGAAGAACAAGGGCCGACTAACGCCACCAGCCCAAGAACCGAGTCTCCTCCTCCCATGCCCTAGCCGGAAGATCCTGAGGTCGAATACATTAGGACCCAGAAGAGTGCTGCTGCCCCAAAAACCACCACTGCCATATATGAACCAGAGGAAACAAAGGCAGCAGCCCAACCAGCTGGCTACGGCGCTAGCTCTTCCAGGCCGGCTCTCAGCGGCCAAAAGTTTGAAAAGCTGTTGGAGGAGTATCGGTCCTTGAAGACCACTAAGGAGGAGATAGTCGAGTCTCTGGCGGCTGAACACCAGGTTAACCTTACTAACACTACTCATACATTCATCCTAGTCCCCAAGTTCCGAGTGTTCTGTACACGGTCACTCGGTACTCACTAATATGCCGAATAATATTTGTCTGTCGATTTCAGGCTTATGTTGCCCGTACTGATGAAATTTTGGCTAAGACCAATGAACTGCTGAAAGTGGAGGTTAAACTTCGTGAAGAACTGTAAGCTAGCCTCAAGGATCTCACCAAGAGGCATAACAAGCAAAAGAAGAAACTCCGGACCGCTGATGAGTTTAGGAAGGAATACTCGACCTTCATCGGCAATACTTATAAGTCCCTCATTGGTGAGTCTAGGCTCTATCTGTCGATTTGTGTTACCTGGACGTCCCTATCCAGTAGTGTTTTTGACTCGGTATCCGGGTGTCTTATTTCTCTTTTTGTACCACAGGTCCGACTAACGTTGCTGAGGTGAAAGATGACCACCACAGGCTGAGAATACTCAAAACTGTTATCCGCCAATTCTCGGCAGGGACAAAGTGGACTCGTGAATCTCTGAAGCTATCGGGTGATTTCCCGGGTGTTACCAAAATGCTCGAGGCATACTCGACGGTCCCCACCTGGATCGAGGCTTGGAAGCGCTCAACATGCCGGGTTGGGGTGGTACGTGCTCTTGCACTGGCCAAGGCCTACTATCCAAAGATCAAGCCGGAAATGATCATGAACGGATTTCCTGAGTTTAAAACTGACGGCTCTAAGTTCACTGGGAAAGACCTCAAGGCCATCAACGTCCAGATCCGTCACTCGGCTAGCCTGATCGCGGAGACCCTCGACGTGAACAAGTTTACTCCCGCCTATGATGTTGAGGACAAACCTGTGCCTATCGAAGACCCGGAGCCCTTTGACATCTTGACTCGTTTCAAGGCGGAGCTTGCGAAGAAAAAGGCTGCGGCAGACCCCGGCTTTGTGCCATATTCCTCAACTCCGATTGTTCCTCCTCCATCACGTGCTGCCTCCGGGATTAACCCGGACATTGAGAAGGAGAAGGCAACGGAAGAAAACACCGAAGACCCGGCCGCCAAGACCACTCCTGATGACTCGGCTACAGTAGCCGAGTAATGTTCTTGTTTTTACCAGCAAACAATCATTCGGCTAATAGGCATTGTAATATGTCTTTTACACTTGTTATTTGATAGTAAGTCTGTGCACTTTTGATACTATTCCTATGGTTTGTAATACATTTAAACTCCTGTGGTTTCGATGACCCTTCTGGTTGTCGATTTGAGATGCACTTTTCAACCTTATGTTGGCACAACTTTGTTTTCTGTATGCTTTTCGTAAAAGATGCCGAGTCTTGGTTTTGGGCTTAGAAGAATTTCTTCCAAGTCCACCAGACCCGGATTTTGGGCTTGGGGTCCTTTGGCTTGGGCAACATTGTTTCTCAAGTCCCCAAGTCCCCAAGACCCGGATTTTGTATCTGGAGATCATTGGCTTAAGAAAACTTCTTTCTTTCTCAAGTCCCCAAGTCCCCAAGACCCGGATTCTGGATCTGAGGATTGATGGCTTAGGAAAACTTTTTGGTTTCCCAAATCCCCAAGTCCCCAAGACCCGGATTCTGGATCTGAGGATTGATGGCTTAAGGAAACTTTTTGTTTTCTCCAGTCTCCAACCATGTTATTATATTTATACACTTTGAAGTTATGCTCGATATATTATGAGTTTCCGGTTGTTGCCTTTACTTCTGCATAACTTATGGTTTGGATGACCCTTTTGACCCTCTTTGTTGTAAGCCGTCTTTTGCGTGGATACTCAATGCTGCTATAACTCTATGAAAACAGGGTCAGGCAAGTCCCAATGAGCATCATGACCGATTGAATTTATAGGTTAGCAAAACATGCCACTTTGTTGCGAGTCACATCAAGCTTAAACAAGAAAGGCCAAGAAAAAATTGGCTCTGTTGTCCGGGTTATGAGATTGCAACTGTACTTATCGCAAGTAATCAGTCCTCACAACTTAATGGCATCGTGGCCGGGTCTAAGATTGTAACTGTGCTATTCAAGCAATCAGCCCCCAAGACCTAGATATATATATGCAACAGTAGGCTTTCATCTCTACCGACTTACAGATAGCTTGAATGTAATAAAAGGAAAAGATATGTAAATTTTAAGCCTACTAAACTATATTTCTTACAATTGGATAAACATAGCTAACTAAACATGATACACTTACCTAATATAAAGCAAGATCAAATATAGAAAAAACATGGGAAAAGTTGACAAAATTTAGGAAACGCAACAATTATCATGATTTAACCATCTCTTTATTGATATGAAAAGGTTAGGTCAGCAGGCCGCCTCATTAAAAACCCTCCAGTCCCCTTAGGTACCCTGGATAGGAAAAAAGTGCGTTTGAAACCTGCTGCCTGTTACATCGTGTAATACAATTTGCAAACCGAGTCTATACTAAGTGTAGTAAGGACACAGCTGAGCCACGTTCCACGGCCATTCATGCTCTTGCATAGATGAAGTGGAATGAGCAGTGTTATTGGAGGAATCCGACTCTTCTCTTGCATCTATCAGGTAGTACGATCCATTGTGCAGATTCCGGCTTATAATGAACGGACCCTCCCATGGGGGAGATAGCTTGTGCTTTCCTTCCTTGGATTGTACCAAGCGCAGCACCAGGTCTCCTTCCTGGATAACGGGGGTTTTGACTCGGCGACTGTGATACCGCCTCAAATCCTGCTGATATATGGCGGATCGTTCCAATGCTTGCTCCCTGTGCTCTTCTAACATGTCCACGGCGTCTTGCCGGGTCTTCTCGTTTTCCACCTCAACATAGTGTCACACCCCAGTTTTTAAGCACCTGTATTAGAGTAATTTAGGAAGCCTCTTAAGACTTTTGTAAGTTAATTAGGTGGACAACATGTTTGTGTAATCATGATTATCTATGCAATATAATTTGTGTGTTCATTTCACTCACTTGAGAATTTTTCTCCTAAGAAAGTATTGTTTTTCCTATGTTTTCCACTGGAGTTCTTAAGGGAATATTTTCAAAACATTGGGACAGCACTTGATATCAACTTATAATTGTGTTATTGCTTTTTAGGAATCAATTTGGCCTTGGAACAAAATTATTTGGGGAAGCTTTTATTAGATTTTTCCTATATAGTTTTGTCCTGAAAAATCAGCCATGTAGCTGTTTTCAACCCCTGTTTTCCACCACAAGGATTATTCAATTATGGATTTTATTTGATCAATTTTACTCTCTGTTATGTGGACAACAAAACTACATTCTTGGAAAAATTTACAAAAATATTGAACACACATATCCATGCTTGTTTTTGAGCCATCTTGTTAAGACAGATTTTTAGGCAGTTTAAAAACAGAGAAAGTGCTAACTTTGCCATTTGTTTCCAAAGCCTTAAACCCCTCAATTTTCAAAACAAATTGTTGTTTCTGAAACTTTGATTGTTACTCTGTATTGTGCATTTTGAATCATTCAATTTGAACTTGGTTTGCTTGTTGAAAACAACCTCAACTTTTGTAATCTCTGTCTGATACCAACACTTAGAAAAATTCAGAAAAAATTTCGAAACTGAATTTTCTGTCAGAACAGTAGCTGCACACTTTTTAAAGTTGATGGATCTATTTGTGTGTGATGATCTAGGATTAGTGGCTTTGCCATTTCTATTCCCCATGGTAGAGGCTTCTAGAAGCTAGCCTAGGAGGGAGGGAGAGACCTGCCAAGTTGACTGTTTGTGAGGTAAGCAGAGTTGGTGAAACAGTGGTTTTTGCCATGCCCTGACCTTCCCTGTAGCCATGTTTATGCAATTGCACGTTGGCAACCCCAGAGGCACCCCCCATTGGACATGCCACCCCTAGCACTCACCCAAGAGGCAAGCCATGCCCATGCCGTGCCTGCCCGAGTTGCCCGTTGCCAATCCGGGCATAAGAACCCCCACTGCCCAATCCCTTGCGCCACCACCCTCCCCTCACTCCACTGAACCACCCCGAGGCAGCCACGATTGCTCGTTCGCTCCCAGTGAGCGAGGTGAGCTGCGTTTCTTCCTCGAACCCGGCCGGATCGAATCCGAGGTAGCGCCCCGATCACAGCACCACCCGCCGCCATTTCTCTTCGTGGTCGAGCCCCTGGCCATTGCGCACCTCCCTGACATGGTCTTGCACACGATCGCTTGCAGGAACGCCGGCGCCATCGTCGGGAACGCCGCGGGTCTCCGTCGAGCCGCCGCCGTGCCCGTGCAACGCCACCGCCCGTGACCGCGCCACTGCACTGCCCGAAGACCCCTCTTCCATCCCAGCACCGCCCCTCTGCTTCGCGCGAGCCCTAGGTGAGCGAAACCCCGAGCCCGCCAGGTGTTTGTCCGCAGTACAGAGAGAGAGAAGAGAGAGCGGGGAAGAAGAGAGAAGGGGAGCCGTCGATCTGCGCATCGACGGTCTCCTTTGAACGAGCCCGTTCGCGCGCGCGTGCGCTGGCAGGTTGGCGAGCGCCGTAGTGGGCCGCTCTGTGCAGATCTGGCCCGTTAAGCCTAGTTTTTATTTTCTTTTTGTTTTGGCAGATCTGTACATGTTTACTTTAGCTCTATTTGGCCTAGCTAGGATAAACTTTTTGCTTAGCAAATTTTTGTGCGAATAGCCACACATTTTCCCAACCATGTCCCACTGGCAGATTCAATTTTTGAGTCTTTATGATTTTTATTTAAATTATATGCCAGAGAGTGTCTGTTTTCTTAGATCTAATATAACTTTAGTTTTAGGTATCCAAAAGTTGCAAACTGGACTGTTTTAGATATCCCGTGTCAATGCCTACCAGTAGAATTTTACCTTGTATCAAGGTGAGCTCTAGATTTAAAATGACATGTTGTTTACCAAAAGCATCTCTCCCTGTTTGAGCATTTTTCATGCCAAATCTGTGACGTTTTCTTGAGTAAATCCAATTGGACATGTTATTATATGTTTAGGGCTATCTATATCTAGCTTGGTTTGATGTTTGAAGCTCTGTAGAAAATTTGGTGAACAGATCTTGTTTCATCTGTTTTCTGCCTAGAATTTGGGTGTGAGTATTGAATAGTATGGTTATGTGTATGTATTGGATTCTTGTTTTCCATCAAGTTTAAGTTGTTTTATGTTAGTATAAAGTTGTTTTCTTGCAGTACTAGCATGCTAGGAGTTTATTGAGTAGTTGGAGATTAAATGGGAATAGCTATGTGAGCATATTACTTTTTCTAGAATTATTCATGCATAGATTTTAGCCTTGTTTTCCACTAGGGAAAATTATGAATTTTTTTTTGTAGATGGAAACAGAGGATGAAATGTCCTTGTGGCATCTTTATCTTAGTGTTTTCACCTCTGCTACTTTTCCCTTTTGGTTTGTAGAAAAACATGAGTAGCACTTGGGTAACTAGAAAATATTTCTCTCACATGTGTAGCATTTTAGCCTAGTATTTCCTTGTTTAATAGCTAGACTTTTTATTTTGTTTTGTGGGATCCAGTAGCATTTTGGTACTGTTTAAATGAGTATTTTACTTCTGTTAGTTTGCACACTTGTGCATAAAATTAGCATGTGTAGTGTAGACTAGCTTAGTATTTTTCTAGTTTTCTACTAGTATGAGTAGGAGTTTTTGAAGCTCGTTTTCTTGTTTTGAGCACTTTTCAAAATATGACCAGAGGCTTACTAACCACTTTGTGAGTGGTTTGCTAGTGGAACACCCACTGGTCATTTTTTCATCCTGGTGGAATTTGAGCTTGGCGTATGGTTATGCACCTTTTCCACCACTTGCAAAAATTAGCATAATATATGTGCTTGCCATAGAAATTGTTGTGGGTGTTTTAGCCATCAAAATTATGTTTTATGTGACACCCTACTGCCTAGTAACATGGATTTTACTCCACTGGTCCATGATGCTCTTAGCTAGAATTATTAAATTTTGGCCACACATAAACACTAGGAAAAAGAGATTTTCCCACTATAGTTTTCATGCCAATTTTTCCTATGGGAAAATTGTGTATTTTGAGTGATGCATTTTAATTGCTTGCTGTATGTATCACTTGTAGAATTGTTTGCCTTGGTTGGTTCTGAAAGTGTGCCTTTACTTTTATTTTACGACGATAGAAAACGAGGGAGGAGGATTTGAAGAAGAGGCTCACTTTAACTCCTGTTACTACCAAGACCAGGACCACCATCTGTATCAAGGCAAGCCATCCTAATGCTTGTTGTATAAATACTTATCATTATCTATCATGCATGCTTTTCACTTCTGAAGTTTCACAAAATTATACTCTCAAAACTATTTTTGTTGTGACTACTACTACTATTAATAGTATTAGGTAAATGATCATGTCAATAGTCAACTTGGAATTACCAAGCCCTTAGCCACTAAATGGTATATACATACCATCCACTAAATTAAAACTTGAGTTCTTAATTGAACTACTTGATGGAGGGATAATAACCCGGTAGGCCAACTCCAAGGTATAACCCGGCCCAAAGGACGCTGCGCAGGATCCGGCTAAGGATAAAGAACTTTTGTCAGGCCCAAGTTTGTAGGCCCAGTAACCCGGATTGTGGGTTACGGTAAAGGAAGGTTAGGGTTCGTATGCCGTGTCCGGATAGGATCCAGGGTGCGCCTTGGAGAGTAAGCCAGGGGGTACGGGTGCTTTATAAACCGACCCCTAGGATTAGTTAAGAGAGATCCAAGAACCCTAGTAGTACCGCTTGATATCGAGCATCCAGTGTATACAAAAGATCGAGTTAATATATTGAGATCGGAGACTCGGCGACTTGATTGTCGGCTACCAGATCGAGTTCCACCATGTTTTCCTCTGAGCTAAACCCTCTCCCAAACGCCTGTGTCGTCTTGCCCCAAGATCAGTTACCCCCGGTAACGTCTGCCGTGATAATCCCACGACAGTTGGCGCCCACCGTGGGGCCTGCGTCCAAAGGTGTTTACATCACGGGAGAAGCTCGGAAGAACATGGAGAATCTTGTCATCGGCGAGATCTACATCGACCACAAAGGAGAAAAGGTGGTGGACGATTCCAGCTGGGGGCCAGAGTCGGATCACCTCGAGTCCGGATCTACTGTGACTATCGGCCAGATCAACATCTTCATCGGTATGGTACGTACGCCTGAGTTAAAGGGACAATATCATGTGCATACTACAGGAACTTCTAGCAGGGACAAAGAGACGTTAAGGCAAGCGGTAAACTCGGTTTCCTCGGCCGTGCCGGGATACCTGAGATGGGTGGAACAAGAGGTAACGTGGAGCAGAAGGGATCACCCGGAAAGAATAGAGCGCCCAGGTGTCTTGGCATTGGTGGTTGCGCCACAGGTCAATGGTTACGAGCTGAAAAGGGTCCTGATGGACGGTGGAAGTAGCATTAACATCCTGTATTGGGAAACCTTCTTACGCATGAGCCTCAGAGAGTCCCAGCTACAGAAAAGTTCGACAGTCTTTCACGGGATCGTGCCGGGTCACGCGGCGAGCCCCGAGGGAAAGATCACCTTGGAGGTTGCTTTCGGAGAATCGACGGATAATTATCGAGTTGAGTGGCTCACGTTCGAGGTGGTCAAATTGCGCAGTCCTTATCACGCGCTGTTCGGAAGACCGACTTATGCTAAATTCATGCTAGGCCGTGTTATGTGTATTTGCAGCTAAAGATTCCGGGTCCTAAACAGACCATCACCATACATGGGAACCGGGATATAGCGGCCGAGTGCGACGAAGGAGATTCAGTGATGGCCGAGCAAGCGTGCAGAAAAGAAGAACTCGAGTATTACCGGTCTCAAGTAAGTCCGGATGATAGAACAGCTTTGAAAAGGCCGAATACTGAGGACGAGAGAGCAAAATTCAAGGCAGCACAAGACACCAAGAAGATAGATTTTGTTGAAGGTGATTCCACTAAGCAATTTACTATAGGGTCTAATTTGGAAAGAGAGCAGGAGAAGGCACTTGTGGAGTTTATTCATTCAAATGCGGACGTATTCGCCTGGACACCTAGCGACATGCCGGGTATCCCTACGGAATTGGCGGAGCACAGTTTGCACGTAGATCCCACGTCCAGGCCTGTGAAGCAGGGCTTGAGGAAGATGAATGAGGAAAGAAGGAAAGCCATAGGTGAAGAAATTGCTCGGCTACTGACGGCCGGCTTTATCATGGAAGTGTTTCACCCGGATTGGTTAGCAAATCCGGTTCTAGTGATGAAAAAGACTAACGAGTGGAGGATGTGCATCGATTTCACGAGTCTCAACAAGCATTGCCCAAAGGAACCGTTCGCGCTACCAAGGATAGACCAGATCGTAGACGCAGTGGCCGGGAGTGACCTGCTATGCTTTCTGGACGCATACTCCGGGTACCACCAAATTAAGCTTAAGAGGGAGGATTGGGAGAAAACATCATTTATAACCCCTTTTGGGGCCTTCTGTTAGATAACCATGACGTTTGGATTGAAGAACGCTGGCGCAACTTATCAACGGTGTATTCAAAAGTGCTTCGAGGACCAAATTGGACGCAACGTCCATGCCTACGTGGATGACGTGGTTATCAAAACCAGGAAGGCGGAGACGTTTATCGATGATCTAAAGGAGACGTTCAAAAACTTGAGGAGGTATCAGATGAAGCTTAACCCGACAAAGTGTAACATCCCAAGTCTGAAAAATAGCCTTTAGAATGTTTTGCTCTCTGTTATTTTATGTTTTGCATCATGACATCATGTTGATTGCATTTGTTTTGTTTGTTTTCCTTTGTTTTCCATTTGAATTTCAAACCAAAATTCAAACCCTTTGTTTCATCCTTGTGATGTTACAATTTCCAAAATGTTATTTCAAATAAAAACAACCAAATTGTTTTCTTTTTATTCCAAAATGCTCACCTGTTAAATTGTTGGTTTTAATCAATCATTTAAATTCCAAAAGCACCTTTAAAATTCAAATCAAGCACTAAAACAGAATCACTTTGAATTATGATGATATCAAAACCAATCAACTCCATTTGGTTATTTTTAACATAGGGTTCACCCTATTAAAACCTTTGTTGTCAATATTATTTTATCTAATAACCAAATACCCTAAAGTTGAGCTAATTCAAACAGTACCAAAATTCCATGTTTTTGAATTCCAAAAATGGGTTTTTGGTTGTAATTAACCTATGTGCTCACCCTAATTTTTTTTCTGGAATTGTTGGCAAACCCCAAAGCATCTTTTACTTCCATTTGGTTTTCTACAAAAAAAAAATAAATGGAATAAAAAGTTTAAAACCAAGGGAGAGAGAGAGCACAACATCCAGCCCACCCCCCTTTTCTTTCTATTCTCCCCCCAGCCCAGCCCATTTCTTTTTGGCCCGAAACCCCCTCCATCTTGTCTTCTTCCTCCTCTGTACGAACCCCCCCCCTCCTCCACACGATTCCTCCTCCTCCACTGGATGTGCTGCCGTACCAGTGCTACCTACTCCTTAAAACCAGCCATCGATCCCCTCATCCTAGCCCTAACCCTAGATACCTAACCCTAGCCGCCACCCTCTCTCTTCTCTCCCATCTTTCCTCCTCTCTGTACCCACAATTCACTGAACCTCACCACCGAGCCCTCCCATGGCCGAAACTTTGACTCCTTGGCGCCTCCAAGGTGGCCCTCTCCGAGGATCCCCGATGGCGGGAATGGAAACGCTGGAGCTCCAGCTTCCTCCCCATCCCCTCGGTTTGGGCGGGGACGAACCCCATCGCCGGCGCCATCTCCCCCATCGCCGGCGCTCTCCACTGCCTGCACCTCCCCTGCACCGACTCCCTCTGCTCCGCCCGCCTCCTTCCCCTCGAGGGCACCAGGTGAGGCCGTCCCCCTCTCGCCTCCTCCCTCTCCTCCCTCATCTCCCCTTGAACCGCACCCCCACGGCCGCACCTCTCCGGCGATCGCCCCTGCCCATCGCTGCTTCTCTCTGTCGCTGGCCGAGTCTCTGTCGAGGTACAGGTGCGTTACCTGTTCGGTTCAGTTCGAATTCAGAAAACCATCCCGCAACCACAGCCCATAACCACACACTGCCCCACCTGTTACAAACACAAGCAGCAGCACAACTGGTTTGGTTCCCCTTGTGCAGTCAAGAGGTGGGGGGATCGAATCCCACCTCCCACCAATAAAACAAACTTTTATTTTTTTGCAAGGTTTTGGTACTGGAACTTCCAGCATTTCACCAACAGGCCCCTGGAAATTAATTCTAGCCCTGCACAAATTTTTTTCCATGTCCCTGGTTCAATAAAAAATGGCAGATTTGCACCCAATTTTGGAAATTGCATAAATAAATCATCCTAACTCCAAATTCAACATTTTTAATATGTTTTAAATACCAAATTAAATGATCTATCCAAATATAAAATTTGTTTACTGTTTTGAATATTTTAAATTGGTGCAATATTTGAAAACTTGTCAAATTCACTTAAAATTGCAAAATTCATAACTTGTTCATAAAAATTCCAAATTTCACAAACCAAATATGTTTTCCAATCAATTTTTCATGTACTTTCCAAATATAAATTTTGTTTGCTGTTTTGAATAATTTAAATTGCTGAAAACAACTGTTTCTTGTTTATTGCATTTAAAATTGCCAAAATAATAACTTGCTCATTTTAAATCCAATTTCCACAAATGAAATATGTTTTCCATGAAAAATTAAACCCTCTTTCCAAATATAAAATTTGTTTTCTGTTTTGAATAATTAAAAGTGGTTAAATAATTTAAAACTTATTTAATTCATTTAATATTGGTAAATTTATAACTTGATCAAATCAAATTCTTTTGGGACATATAAAATATGTTTTCAAACCATAAAAGCATAAAATTTTAAAATATGAACTTCATCTAATGTTTTGAACAAATAAAAACTCAAATAAGTTCATGTTTGAATTAAATTCATTTAATTCTTGCTTAAACTTGTTTAATTCATAAATACTTTATTTGAAATCCTTTTTCAATAAGTGAAACATGTAATCCAACTAAAATTTGATGTTATTTTCAAATATAAATTTTGTTAATTGTTTTGCACACTTTAACTTGGTGAAAACAACAAATACCTGTGTGACATGTTTAAGTAACCAAATTTTACAAACTTAACAAATGATTTCCAAAACTTGTTCCAATCCTTTTTCACTTGCATCTATCATTGTTATTTGTTGTTATTTTGTTGTTATCATCATGCATGCATCATGCTAACAACTCTCACATAATAATTAATTGTAAATCATTTGTTTCCACTTATTTCAATGAATCTTTCCATATGCAATCCAATTGCATATGGGTCCAATTAAATTGTGTTATCTTGTCAAGTAGTTTATTCTGATGCATCTATTAACATGACATGCATCATCCCATGTTTGTGCACCTATGCCATGATAATGATTGTTTATCTTTCTGCATTGTTTGTTTGCTTCTTCTCGGATAAACGACGACGTTGAGACCGACGATACTTACGACATCCCTTCTAAGAAGTTAGCTCAGTACCAGGCTACTGGGTTTTGCAGGCAAGTTATCACTCACATGAACCACTGTGTTCCTTTCAACATTGGTTACCGATACTTTCCGTTGTTCTTTTCTGCTAGCCTTAGTAGTAGTTATTCTGTTACGAACCCATCACATGAATCCCTTAACCTTGATATTGCCTCACCTCCACTCCTATCACCCCCTTGGTTGAGACAGTGTCTTGCTAGCATGCTTAGGTTGCTTTTGCTCGAGTCTGTTATCCGTTACTTTCTGTTACTACTTCTATTACGTTGTGGGGGCTCGATGTTTAATCAATCAATCATGCTAATGTTACCAATAATAATAAATTTGATGATAAGGCACCGGCAGGAGGCCCCTGAGAGGTTTTGAAGCCTGCTAGTGTCGACCCTAATAGGAAAAGGGTCTTGTCTACTGATCCATGATGAGCGCACTACCCGCATGTGGGAAGCGAGTATGGGCGCCCCCCTCAACTTGACCTGATTCGCATCTCGTCCAAATCGCCTCATTTAGTTCGTGTTTTCCATTTGCCGCATGCATGTTTTTGCGAGCCCAGGCCAGGGTGGAACTTTCGTAGTCGGCATATAGGGGGACACGTTCTTAGAGTGCTATGAGGGTCCATTTTCTTCTGGGCTCGATTAGCCGTGCGCCCAAGGTGCTTTGGGCTTGATGCGAAGAATGGTTGGTTGTGTAGAGTACCCCGCTTGGTGGGAGGCATCCCATCTGGCGGGTTATTCTTGCGTGTACGGCCAAATTGGTGCAACCCTGCAGGGATAATCTTCTCGAGAAGCCGTGTTTTCCGCGGTTATGGATTACTTGGTGAAAGTACTGGCTAACAAGTACTCAGGACAACTTAAACATAATGATCAAACATGTTACACCCAATGATTAATAACTTGACTAGTAATAGGCTTATTGACACAATAATATGAACCATCATTAACTTAACTGTGTGAGTTATCCTCGGATTGCTTCTTTGGATAAGGGGCGAGATCCAGGATGGGTTTGCTTGAAGTTATCTTTCAGTTGGTTACAATCCTCGATCTTATCTCCTTTCTGTTAGCCGGAAGTGGTAGAATCTCTGAAGTTGGTTAGAGCAGCCAGTTGCAGCATCTTTTATATCCCCTTCTTTCCGTTGAACCCAAAGCATCTGTGCTTGGTGTTGACGGGTTACACTTTGGTGAATTGTGAGTCTTGCTTGCCAGTACGTTTATGTACTGACCCCTTTGGGGCTGTGGTTTCCGCAGACCTACGTTTTCCGAGGATCTACATGGTGGCTACTACGTGGAGTATGACGAGACTGCTGACGAGTAGATAGCGGACCCGGGCAGGATCCGAGACTTCGTGGATGGGCTCCGTCTTTTCGTTTCCGGCCTCTTAGGCCTATTTGGTTCTTGTCTGTACTCAGACATGTTGAATGCTTCCGCTGTATCGTAATGATGTATTGTTGGGGCAGGTGCCCTCTGAATGATTGTATTTGCTATCTCTGCTCTAATGAGAGCCATTTGCAACTTATTTCAATCTTTTGTGTCGTAGAGATCTGTTGTGATATCACTTGTTAAACGCCGTTGACGTACCATGTGTGTATGGTTTGAAGTACGTCGACGGAAGTGCCTTTGATCTCTAGTGGATAGTTTACATCGACGATGGAATAGCAGGGCTTGTGTTGTCGCGCATAAGCGCAGGCCTACCAGGAAGCTGGGACGTGGGAGCAGTTATGCCCCATAATCCAAGCATCTGCTATCCAGTTCGTACGGTGAGTATCCCCTAGAAATCAGGGTGCGACAAATGGTATCAGAGCCTGTCTGCCTGTAGGATCCCTTTTTTTTACTGGTCGCAGTTGAGTCTAGAAACTATTTTGTAGCTATGTAGGAAAAAGGAAACGTGAGAGTAGGAATTCTGTTCTTTTTCTCCTTTCCCCACCCACCCTCCCTTTTCTGGTAAGGAAGTGCAACGTTGTTTTCCCTTCTCATCTAAACTTTCAAGTTAGGATTTCACGAATCCTGGTTTCTCTAGGATGGTTATATCTACTAGACCATAGGAATGGAGGTGGTTGTGACATGATTTATCATGTTGCCTACTCACGATTGAGAACGGTGGCAAATAGGCCCCGGAAGCAGATCCTCTATTCCTTAAGCAGTAGATATTGATCCTTTAGAAGCCCGGATGGGGTTTTCCGTAGTACCTCAGGAGTTTTTGTTCTCGTTTTCCCCGATGTTGATATCCTGTTCTTCTAAACATCCTTTTCATCCGTTCAAATCTTGTTGTTGTTTTCCAATTCAATTCTTCTACCGGCGTCTAATCAAAACTTCCTCGTAAACTCTTGTCCAACTAAAGTGTTATTTCATACCGGAGAATCACATTCCTTTGTGTCAACAATCTTTTCCACAACATACAACCCAATTCTGGTTCCACTAAGCAATCAAAACTCTGTTCACTCTCCGGGATCTCAAATGTTGACTTCCAAGATAAGTAAGAACAATCCAATTCTAATGGGAGGCCACATATTCCTCGTTACTCTCATGATTGATGATTCTGACATTGATGTTATTCTTGGTGTTGCATTGATGTCAATAACTCTGTTCCACCATTCTAGCCAGATAATCTATTCTACAAATGAGTCAAATTCTATCCAGCTATACACCCTCAATACAAAACCTCTCCCTTTACTTGAAAATGTTCCGGTGGTTTGCAAATTCCCTGACGTCTATCCAATGTGCACAATGTGTTTCACGTGTCACAGCTCAAGAGGATCTTCGCAAGAAGTATCCAGACCATTTCTTTTCTCAGTAGGAATCTCGGGGCGCGATTCCTTCAAGGGGGGGCGTTTTGTAACATCCCAAGTCTGAAAAATAGCCTTTAGAATGTTTTGCTCTCTGTTATTTTATGTTTTGCATCATGGCATCATGTTGATTGCATTTGTTTTGTTTGTTTTCCTTTGTTTTCCATTTGAATTTCAAACCAAAATTCAAACCCTTTGTTTCATCCTTGTGATGTTACAATTTCCAAAATGTTATTTCAAATAAAAAAAACCAAATTGTTTTCTTTTTATTCCAAAATGCTCACCTGTTAAATTGTTGGTTTTAATCAATCATTTAAATTCCAAAAGCACCTTTAAAATTCAAATCAAGCACTAAAACAGAATCACTTTGAATTATGATGATATCAAAACCAATCAACTCCATTTGGTTATTTTTAACATAGGGTTCACCCTATTAAAACCTTTGTTGTCAATATTATTTTATCTAATAACAAAATACCCTAAAGTTGAGCTAATTCAAACAGTACCAAAATTCCATGTTTTTGAATTCCAAAAATGGGTTTTTGGTTGTAATTAACCTATGTGCTCACCCTAATTTTTTTTCTGGAATTGTTGGCAAACCCCAAAGCATCTTTTACTTCCATTTGGTTTTCTACAAAAAAAAAATGGAATAAAAAGTTTAAAACCAAGGGAGAGAGAGAGCACAACATCCAGCCCACCCCCCTTTTCTTTCTATTCTCCCCCCAGCCCAGCCCATTTCTTTTTGGCCCGAAACCCCCTCCATCTTGTCTTCTTCCTCCTCTGTACGAACCCCCCTCCTCCACACGATTCCTCCTCCTCCACTGGATGTGCTGCCGTACCAGTGCTACCTACTCCTTAAAACCAGCCATCGATCCCCTCATCCTAGCCCTAACCCTAGATACCTAACCCTAGCCGCCACCCTCTCTCTTCTCTCCCATCTTTCCTCCTCTCTGTACCCACAATTCACTAAACCTCACCACCGAGCCCTCCCATGGCCGAAACTTTGACTCCTTGGCGCCTCCAAGGTGGCCCTCTCCGAGGATCCCCGATGGTGGGAATGGAAACGCTGGAGCTCCAGCTTCCTCCCCATCCCCTCGGTTTGGGCGGGGACGAACCCCATCGCCGGCGCCATCTCCCCCATCGCCGGTGCTCTCCACTGCCTGCACCTCCCCTGCACCGACTCCCTCTGCTCCGCCCGCCTCCTTCCCCTCGAGGGCACCAGGTGAGGCCGTCCCCCTCTCGCCTCCTCCCTCTCCTCCCTCATCTCCCCTTGAACCGCACCCCCACGGCCGCACCTCTCCGGCGATCGCCCCTGCCCATCGCTGCTTCTCTCTGTCGCTGGCCGAGTCTCTGTCGAGGTATAGGTGCGTTACCTGTTCGGTTCAGTTCGAATTCAGAAAACCATCCCGCAACCACAGCCCATAACCACACACTGCCCCACCTGTTACAAACACAAGCAGCAGCACAACTGGTTTGGTTCCCCTTGTGCAGTCAAGAGGTGGGGGGATCGAATCCCACCTCCCACCAATAAAACAAACTTTTATTTTTTTGCAAGGTTTTGGTACTGGAACTTCCAGCATTTCACCAACAGGCCCCTGGAAATTAATTCTAGCCCTGCACAAATTTTTTTCCAAGTCCCTGGTTCAATAAAAAATGGCAGATTTGCACCCAATTTTGGAAATTGCATAAATAAATCATCCTAACTCCAAATTCAACATTTTAATATGTTTTCAATACCAAATTAAATGATCTATCCAAATATAAAATTTGTTTACTGTTTTGAATATTTTAAATTGGTGCAATATTTGAAAACTTGTCAAATTCACTTAAAATTGCAAAATTCATAACTTGTTCATAAAAATTCCAAATTTCACAAACCAAATATGTTTTCCAATCAATTTTTCATGTACTTTCGAAATATAAATTTTGTTTGCTGTTTTGAATAATTTAAATTGCTGAAAACAATTGTTTCTTGTTTATTGCATTTAAAATTGCCAAAATAATAACTTGCTCATTTTAAATCCAATTTCCACAAATGAAATATGTTTTCCATGCAAAATTAAACCCTCTTTCCAAATATAAAATTTGTTTTCTGTTTTGAATAATTAAAAGTGGTTAAATAATTTAAAACTTATTTAATTCATTTAATATTGGTAAATTTATAACTTGATCAAATCAAATTCTTTTGGGACATATAAAATATGTTTTCAAACCATAAAAGCATAACATTTTCAAATATGAACTTCATCTAATGTTTTGAACAAATAAAAACTCAAATAAGTTCATGTTTGAATTAAATTCATTTAATTCTTGCTTAAACTTGTTTAATTCATAAATACTTTATTTGAAATCCTTTTTCAATAAGTGAAACATGTAATCCAACTAAAATTTGATGTTCTTTTCAAATATAAATTTTGTTAATTGTTTTGCACACTTTAACTTGGTGAAAACAACAAATACCTGTGTGACATGTTTAAGTAACCAAATTTTCCAAACTTAACAAATGATTTCCAAAACTTGTTCCAATCCTTTTTCACTTGCATCTATCATTGTTATTTGTTGTTATTTTGTTGTTATCATCATGCATGCATCATGCTAACAACTCTCACATAATAATTAATTGTAAATCATTTGTTTCCACTTATTTCAATGAATCTTTCCATATGCAATCCAATTGCATATGGGTCCAATTAAATTGTGTTATCTTGTCAAGTAGTTTATTCTGATGCATCTATTAACATGACATGCATCATCCCATGTTTGTGCACCTATGCCATGATAATGATTGTTTATCTTTCTGCATTGTTTGTTTGCTTCTTCTCGGATAAACGACGACGTTGAGACCGACGATACTTACGACATCCCTTCTAAGGAGTTAGCTCAGTACCAGGCTACTGGGTTTTGCAGGCAAGTTATCACTCACATGAACTACTGTGTTCCTTTCAACATTGGTTACCGATACTTTCCGTTGTTCTTTTCTGCTAGCCTTAGTAGTAGTTATTCTGTTACGAACCCATCACATGAATCCCTTAACCTTGATATTGCCTCACCTCCACTCCTATCACCCCCTTGGTTGAGCCAGTGTCTTGCTAGCATGCTTAGGTTGCTTTTGCTCGAGTCTGTTATCCGTTACTTTCTGTTACTACTTCTATTACGTTGTGGGGGCTCGATGTTTAATCAATCAATCATGCTAATGTTACCAATAATAATAAATTTGATGATAAGGCACCGGCAGGAGGCCCCTGAGAGGTTTTGAAGCCTGCTAGTGTCGACCCTAATAGGAAAAGGGTCTTGTCTACTGATCCATGATGAGCGCACTACCCGCATGTGGGAAGCGAGTATGGGCGCCCCCCTCAACTTGACCTGATTCGCATCTCGTCCAAATCGCCTCATTTAGTTCGTGTTTTCCATTTGCCGCATGCATGTTTTTGCGAGCCCAGGCCAGGGTGGAACTTTCGTAGTCGGCATATAGGGGGACACGTTCTTAGAGTGCTATGAGGGTCCATTTTCTTCTGGGCTCGATTAGCCGTGCGCCCAAGGTGCTTTGGGCTTGATGCGAAGAATGGTTGGTTGTGTAGAGTACCCCGCTTGGTGGGAGGCATCCCATCTGGCGGGTTATTCTTGCGTGTACGGCCAAATTGGTGCAACCCTGCAGGGATAATCTTCTCGAGAAGCCGTGTTTTCCGCGGTTATGGATTACTTGGTGAAAGTACTGGCTAACAAGTACTCAGGACAACTTAAACATAATGATCAAACATGTTACACCCAATGATTAATAACTTGACTAGTAATAGGCTTATTGACACAATAATATGAACCATCATTAACTTAACTGTGTGAGTTATCCTCGGATTGCTTCTTTGGATAAGGGGCGAGATCCAGGATGGGTTTGCTTGAAGTTATCTTTCAGTTGGTTACAATCCTCGATCTTATCTCCTTTCTGTTAGCCGGAAGTGGTAGAATCTCTGAAGTTGGTTAGAGCAGCCAGTTGCAGCATCTTTTATATCCCCTTCTTTCCGTTGAACCCAAAGCATCTGTGCTTGGTGTTGACGGGTTACACTTTGGTGAATTGTGAGTCTTGCTTGCCAGTACGTTTATGTACTGACCCCTTTGGGGCTGTGGTTTCCGCAGACCTACGTTTTCCGAGGATCTACATGGTGGCTACTACGTGGAGTATGACGAGACTGCTGACGAGTAGATAGCGGACCCGGGCAGGATCCGAGACTTCGTGGATGGGCTCCGTCTTTTCGTTTCCGGCCTCTTAGGCCTATTTGGTTCTTGTCTGTACTCAGACATGTTGAATGCTTCCGCTGTATCGTAATGATGTATTGTTGGGGCAGGTGCCCTCTGAATGATTGTATTTGCTATCTCTGCTCTAATGAGAGCCATTTGCAACTTATTTCAATCTTTTGTGTCGTAGAGATCTGTTGTGATATCACTTGTTAAACGCCGTTGACGTACCATGTGTGTATGGTTTGAAGTACGTCGACGGAAGTGCCTTTGATCTCTAGTGGATAGTTTACATCGACGATGGAATAGCAGGGCTTGTGTTGTCGCGCATAAGCGCAGGCCTACCAGGAAGCTGGGACGTGGGAGCAGTTATGCCCCATAATCCAAGCATCTGCTATCCAGTTCGTACGGTGAGTATCCCCTAGAAATCAGGGTGCGACACAAAGTGCGTGTTCGGAGTTCCAGCCGGGAAATTACTCGGCTTTATCGTTTCCGAGAGAGGAATTGAGGCAAACCCGGACAAGATCAAAGCTATCCAGAGTCTGAAAAAGCCGGAAAATTTAAAGCACGTTCAAAAACTCACGGGCTGCGTGGCAGCCTTGAGCCGATTCATATCAAGACTCGGAGAAAAGGCAATACCCTTGTACCGGCTCTTGAGAAAGTCAGACAAATTCGTATGGGATCAGGAGGCGGATGAGTGGTTCGAGGCAATAAAAAAGCAGTTATCTGAAGCACCAGTGCTAGCGGCTCCGGGTCCTAAAGAGCCTATGTTGCTGTATGTGGCAGCAGGCCCCCGAGCCGTCAGTGCAGTAGTGGTCGTGGAGCGTAAAGAAGATGGGAAAGGTTATCCAGTTCAGAGGCCGGTTTATTATGTCAGCAAGGTATTGTCGGAAGCAAAGCAACGCTATCCGCATTGGCAAAAGCTGGTTTTTGGGGTCTTTATGGCCAGCCGGAAATTGAAGCCGTATTTCCAGGAACACCCCATAACGGTGGTTAGCTCAATACCAATGTCGGATATCATCAGGAACTCGGATGCGACTGGAAGAATAGCCAAATGGGCGATAGAAATGGGGGATTATCACATCAGTTACGAGCCCAGGTCAGCAATCAAATCTCAGGCTTTAATTGATTTCGTTAACGACTGGACACATGCAGGCATGACTACAACGGTTCCAAACTCCGAGTCATGGATCATGCACTTCGATGGATCTAAGCAATACGAGGGATCAGGAGCTGGAGTGGTGCTAACGTCACCCAAAGGAGATAAATTAAGTTACGTACTACAAATTCACTTTGACTGTTCCAACAACGTGGCCGAATATGAGGCCCTATTGCATGGCTTAAAGGCAGCCAAGGAGATGAACATTAAGAGGATACGATGCTTTGGAGATTCGGACCTTGTGGTATAGCAGGTGTCAGGAACTTGGGATAGAAAGGATGCAACCATGGCGGCATACTGCAGGGAGGTTGATAGGGTTGCAGGATGCTTTTCCGGGTATGAGGTGGAGCATATAGACAGAAGAAAGAATGAAGCAGCAGACGCCCTTGCTAGACTCGGCTCGCGCAGAGAGCCGGTTCCACCTAACGTGTTCCTGGACGAGTTATGGCGACCATCGGTTAAAATCGAGTCTGAGGAGGAACTGACAAGTAAAGACCCGGATACGGAGCTCGTGGCCACTATACGCGCTATTCCCGAGTGGACAGAGCCGTTTTTGGCCTACCTATCACGAGGCGAGTTACCACAACAGGAGGTGTTAGCAAGGCAAATTTTGCGGAGAGCAAAGGGATATTCTATCATTAATGGGGAGTTGTACAAGAGAAGTGCAGCAGGAGTCTTTTTACGCTGCGTAGCACCAGAAGAAGGCCGACAGATTCTCAAGGAAATCCATGAAGGCGATTGCGGGCATCATGCATCCACAAGATCCCTTGTGGCCAAGGCTTATCGACACGGATTTTTCTGGCTGACGGCTCTAGCAGATGCGGAAAGATTAGTAGCAAGGTGTGACGGATGTCAAAGGTACGCTCGCCAAACCCATGTGCCGGCTATGGAATTACGGACCATCCCGTTAACTTGGCCGTTCGCTGTCTGGGGGATGGATATGGTTGGCCCCTTTCATATGTCACCTTGCAAGAAGACACATCTTTTAGTGGCTATTGATAAATTTACCAAGTGGGTTGAGGTTATGCCAGTTACTAATTGTGAAGCAGCTACAACAGTCAAGTTCCTGAAAAGAATTATCTACCGGTTTGGGTATCCTCACAGCATAATCACCGACAATGGAACCAACATGTCCCTTGGTGAGATGGAAAAGTTCTGCGGCAACAATGGAATCCGGCTTGATGTAGCATCAGTGGCTCATCCACAGGCCAACGGACAAGTGGAGAGGGCAAACCAAGAATTGCTCCGCGGGTTGAAACCACGATTGCGAGTCCCCTGTATCAGGGCTGCTGGCGCGTGGGTCGAAGAACTTCCTTCCGTGGTTTGGGGTATCAACACTACACCCAACAGGTCCACTCACATGACACCCTTCTTCATGTTCTATGGGGCGGAAGCAGTGTTACCGAGTGACATTATTCACGACTCACCACGAATATCAGCTTACGTCGAAGTGGAGAATGGAAAAACCTGGCAGGACGCCATAGATATGTTACAAGAACAAAGGGAACAAGCCCTGGAAAGATCAGCCATATATCAGCAAGATCTACGGAGGTATCACAGCCGGCGCGTGAAAACCCGGGTCTTCCAGGAAGGAGACCTGGTTCTGCGCCTGGTACAGTCAAACGAAGGAAAACACAAGTTATCACCACCATGGGAAGGACCGTTTATCATAAGCCGGAATCTGCATAACGGATCATATTACTTGGTAGATGCAAGGGAAGAGTCGGCTACAGTTAATGACACCGCTCATACCACTTCATCTATGCAAGAAAGAGACAGACCATGGAACGTGGCGCAGCTACGTCCGTATTATACTTAGTAAAGATTATATTGGCAAGTGGAATTGCACGGTGTAACAGGCAGCAGGTTTCAGACGTACTCTTTTCCTATCCAGGGTACCCTTGGGGACTGGATGGGTTTTTAATGAGGCGGCCTGCTGACCTAACTTTTTCATATCAAGTAAAGAGGTGGTTATTCTCATGTTCTTCACTCTCAGCATGTCGCATATATAGGTCTTGGGGGCTGATTGCTTGAATAGCACAGTTGAAAACTCAAAGACCCGGCCTCGATGCCTATGAGTTATAAGGGCCGGTCACTCGCAAACGAGTACGGCTGCAATCTTATAACCGGACAAAGGAGCCAAATTTTCTTGACTTATCTTACTTAAGCTCGATGTGACTCGCACTAAAATGGCATGATTTGCTCGCTTACGATTACAATCAGCCATGAAGCCCAATGGGACTTGGTTGACCCTGTTTCGTACAGATGTAACAACATGATATCCATGCGAAAGCCGGCTTATAGTATCAGATAGTCAAAAGGGTCATCTAAACCACAAGTTATGCAGAGTACAGGTCTGATAGCCGGAAACTCAACGATTATTAAGCATAACTTCAAAACCTATGTGAAACGGCTCTGGGTTTTTTGGACCTAGCAGCAAGCAAATGCGTTCTCCTTGAAAGATCACGTTTCCTAGACTCGGAATCCGGGTCTTGGGGGCTCGGGATCTCGAAAACGAGAAAAATTGTTTGATTGTTAAAATTCAAAAATCCAAAAATCCGAGTCTTGGGGACTTAGCAGCAAGTCCGCTTGTCAACACCCATGAGACCCGGAAACCGAGTTTCACAAAAGGAGCAATAAAGAAAGCCGGATATCGAGAGCAGATGAGTTCAAAAATGGATAAATTTAAAAGGACAGAAGAGGCATAGAGTATATCAAGACCTTAGCGTACATTACAAAATCCCGGTGAAAGATATCAAAGGTGCACAGGCGCACCACCCAAAATATAATTGTTTAAACAACACATCGGCCGACTGACGCATAAGAAGAGGCATTAAGAATCAGGTATCACTCGGCGTCCATCTTGGCCTTGCCCTTGTCATCATTGGTGGTAGCAGCAGCACCCGGATTAGTAGTACCAGCCCGCGCAGGAGGTGGAACGACTGGTGTTGAGGTAGCGGGTGCAGAACCGGCTTCAGCTTGCTTTTTGGCAGCCTCCGCCCTCAACTTAGCAGCTTCCTCCTTCCACCGAGCCAGCATATCATACGGCTCGGGAAGGTCCGACTTAACCGCTTCACCAGCAGCATCATATGTAGGAACGAGGGAATCAACATCCAGGTCGTCAGCGATCACGCTGGCCGGGTAACGGACCTCCTTCTGGACAGCCTGAAAATCCTTCACTGAGAACTTGGACCCATCAAGCTTGAACTCCGGAAAGCCGCCCATAAGCTTCACTAGCTCGAGCTTAGGGAAATAAGCCTTAGCAAGCGCAAGCCCCCGGGTTACTCCAACCCGGCAAGACGAGCGTTTCCAGTGCCAAATCCACTCGGGGATAGTGGAGAAGGCATCCAGCATTCTCTTCAGATCGACATGCCCCTTACCCGGCCACCGTAATTCCTGAAGGATCCATTTGGTTCCGGCGCATAGCTGCCGGATAACGCTCTTGATAGTTTTCAGCCTGGCAATGTCATCCTCATCCGGCATCACTTCGTCCGGGCCTGAAGAAATGGAAACATGAGTCGGGAAAACTCTGGCTATTTATCAAAAGGATAACCCGGAGGAAGAAGCGTACCAAGCAAAGCACGATACGTGTCAGCAATTTGGACAGAAAGGCTTGTTAGATCATCTTCTGCTTTGTGAGCCCTTTTCCTATACTTCCTCATTATCATCCTATTCCTCCTGGCCTCAGCCTCGGCTGCTTCACGCAGAACCACCTCCTTTTCAATGAGCTTGGTGGCATCTGCCAGTTTCTCCTCAGATTGAGTCACGAAAGACTGCATGGACGCAACGAAGGATTAGCCGGGTAAAGGGGCAAGTTATCAGTCGCTTGTATCATAAAGTCCCAAGCAAATTATGAATAAATTCACTCGGAACTTGGGGACTGGATAAGGACACAAGCAGCGTTAGTCGGACTTACCTCGTGTTTGGCTATTAAAGCCCCCAAGATGTTTTCTTCATTAGCCCTCAAAGTGCGCAGGGTTTCGAGCATCTGGGTAAACGTGAGGTCCTCGGGCTGGGCACCGGAAGAGCCGGCAGCCTGATCGCCTGGTGGGGGAGCTCTCCCCGCCCGTGGGGTCGAGACCCGGACGGTTTGAGTATCCGGGTTAGGAGAACCCATCCTCGTATCCAGAACCTCGATCTCCTCGTCCACTGGTTCCGACGAGGAAGGAGACCCGGTGGCTCGGTGAAGTGGATCGCCCAAGGGGCCTTGCTCCTGGTTATTCTCAGTGTCACCGCCAGTCGCGGCATCTACGTTCTCAGTCGGCTCCTCTGTCCGATGGTTATCCGTCTCTACATTCTTCGGGTCACTGACGGTGGCTTGAGTGCTGAAAGAAAGATGAGAGGAGGCAGTTAGCAGTGGTGATTGAAAATTGTCAGGCATCAAAAGAAGTCATATAGCAAAAACTTACCCGGCATTCACGGTGTAGTCTGGCAGGAGCTCGCCGCTGGAAGCAGACGAAGTCGCCACAGGGGCCACTAACGGAACCCGGAATTGCCCGGCACGTGGATGGTTAGGAGAAGGGTGGCGTCGAGGAGAGTCGGAAGGACGAGACGGAGGAGCACTGGCACGATGGGCGGAGGAGGTAGAGATGCCCGGGTTAAGGGGATCTTCACCCGGGGAGCTCCGAGTTACTCTGCGCTTGGCTGGAAGAGAATCCTTCAAGTACGACGAGTTCGATAATTGATGGTTAAGTCGTCGCATGGCGTCAAAGGAGTAAGGTTCAGAGGATAACGAGGAGAAAGGAACCTTGGACACTGCCCCTCTGGTCTTCCTCTTGGCTCCAACTGTTGCCTCTTGATCAGATTCGGTAGCCTCCGGGTCATCCTCGTTGTTCTCACCTTCGTCCTCCAGCCCTGCGAACCGAGTGTGCATCCGTGGGAAAAAGTTAAATGGGAGGAAAATGATGCAAGTAAAAATAATACAAGTTCCAGGCAAGTACCTTCATTATCATCGGCCGGCTCGTCCTATTCTTCCGGGTTTCTGGAAGGGGGGGAGGGTTCAACTCTCCAGAAGGGGTCATCAGCCTAAGACAAAAGGATGAAATTAAGGGTTAGAAGTTGTATCAAGTCAAAGTGTGGAAATAAGTTATGAATATCGGATATTACCGCTGGAGCCGGGTTTTCCCGAGTAACTGGGGGCAACCCGGTGATGTTCTTTATCACCTCTAGCTTCTCTGTCAAGAAGCCCTTGATGGTCTTGTTGGTGTCGCCGGTCGCGAAGCTCTTGGTGGAATATCGGAGTGCATCCGTGGTATGCCCCGAGTACTCGCACATTAATTTGGTGCGGATGGAATTGGGTTGGATTCGAAAATCAACCCATGTTTTCACTAAATTGAGCCCAAGGAGGCCTTGGGCTGAGAGGATGGCTATTTTGGCTAACGAGGGAAGGATCACCTCCCTGTTTGAGTCAGGGGCAAAGGCATTGAAAGACTCGGAAGGCTCGAGGAGGCCCTCCGAGTAACCCGGCAGCCTCTTCTCGCCGGGTGGAGAAGTGTCATGGCAGTAGAAGAAGGATAATTGCCAGTGCTTGACATGAGAGTTCAGATTGAGGGTTGGCATTGGGGAGTTTTTACGGTGTTGGATGGATACCCCGCCGCATGTGAGAAGTGCTCCGTCGCCGCTTTCGCGGCACGGCTTGCACTGGAACAGTTCAATGAAGAGAGTCAAACTTGGCAGAGTGCACAAGTATGACTCGGATAGGACAATGAAGTGGGTAATATTCAACATAGAGTTAGGCCCTATGTCGAACACCCGGAGGCCGTAGTGGCTCAGGACTTCGCGAAAGAAAGGGTGACCCGGAGGGCGGAATCCCCGGGTCACGTGCTCTACAAAGCAGATTACCTCTCCATCGGTGGGAGTAGGCCGGGTCTCGTCACCCGGCGCCCTCCAGTGAATGTCCTTCTGAGGGGGAAGAACCCCTAACTCGGCCAATTCTTCCAGTTTGGCCTTGGTGACAGTAGATCGCCCCCAATTGGCGGATATGGATTGGGTTGTCTTCGCCTGGGCCGGCTGCTTCCCTTGCCTTTTGGGAGCCATGGGATCGACCTGCAAAATACAAGAAAAAGAGGTACAGAAAATGAGACTCGGAAGTATTGGGGTATCAGGAAAGCGTGAAAACTAAGAACTATCCGGGTATCACGCCATGAAGTGGAGATTGCAAGGTATCCGGGTATTAAGTATAACTATGGATATTATTGGTCACTTACGTATGGAAAGGTGTTTGGGGAGGACGGATGGTTGCCCATGTATCTACTGCAAGCAAAATAGCCGGAAAAGGAGGATTTTCCGGGTGTCAATGTTATGTGCGGAAAATTGAGGTGAAACGGATCTAGATTGGAAAACTCGCGAATGATTCTACGAAGAGATTGGTGATTAATAATGGTAGGAGGGCGATGTGTGATCATTAAACAGGTTGTTGAAGAAGTTAGCAAGCATCTAAGCCGTCTAAATTCGGTGTGACGAAGAAACGGCCCACAGGTTGACCTAGATCCAATCTGGGATGAATCGAGAAATTGCGAGGCCAAATTAAACAAGTACGAGGAACTTACTGGGAGATCTTGGAGTTTAGTGCGACGACTGTGGACGGCGTGGCTCGAGCGCCCCTCTGCGATTCTTGGCGAGCGGGGCGAGCGCGCAGCGGTGAAGTTTGGCGGCGGCGCGGGATGGCTCGAAAGCGGATGCGGCCGGCGGTGGCTTTGCACCGGCGGCGAGCGCGAAATTCCTGCGGTGGCGTTACGAGGGCGCAAGGAGTGAAGAAGGAAAGGAGAGAATGGAGTGAGGCGTTGGGTTCTAGGTCATCCCCTGAACGCTATTTATAAGGCAAGGGTGAGCTTATCCCAACGGCCGGAAGCCGGAAATTATGGGGAATGGTTATCTGCGCGGATCCTACGAGAAATGCTTCAAGTATTGAGCAAGGTATCTGGACGAAAAAGAGAAGGAGACCCACCCCGTGATATCAGGACCAATTATCGGGTATAGAATCTTGACATTTTTATTAGGGTTTAGACCTGGAAAGTTAAGCCAGGTATTTTGGAGAAAAGCCGGGTTACTATATGGCCACCATGGAGTAGGGCCTAGCTATCTATTAAAGCACCTTAACCCGGCCTCCATATACTTGTGTGTTTGATATTCTTACAGGGAATAGCGAGCGCTTCAAGGAAGGATCCGTGAAGCCCAAGCTATTCTGGGGACTACTGATGGAGGGATAATAACCCGGTAGGCCAACTCCAAGGTATAACCCGGCCCAAAGGACGCTGCGCAGGATCCGGCTAAGGATAAAGAACTTTCGTCAGGCCCAAGTTTGTAGGCCCAGTAACCCGGATTGTGGGTTACGGTAAAGGAAGGTTAGGGTTCGTATGCCGTGTCCGGATAGGATCCAGGGTGCGCCTTGGAGAGTAAGCCAGGGGGTACAGGTGCTTTATAAACCGACCCCTAGGATTAGTTAAGACAGATCCAAGAACCCTAGTAGTACCGCTTGATATCGAGCATCCAGTGTATACAAAAGATCGAGTTAATATATTGAGATCGGAGACTCGGCGACTTGATTGCCGGCTACCAGATCGAGTTCCACCATGTTTTCCTCTAAGCTAAACCCTCTCCCAAACGCCTGTGTCGTCTTGCCCCAAGATCAGTTACCCCCGGTAACGTCTGCCGTGATAATCCCACGACACTACTTAAATGTGTTTTTGTAAACAAATGCTTTATGGAGGAAAAACCTCGGTGGAAAGGTGAGACCTTGTCTACCGGGAGGATGTCAAGTGGTAAATTTGAGAAATGTTTACAAAGGACACATAACCTAGTCTTCGCTGGACAACCATTATCGTACTGCCACTTTACCCCAACATGGGTACGGGGCTTGATTAGAAACTTGTTATGGTTAGTATGTGTGATATCTCAAGTTCTATAGTGGATTGGATCCTCCGAACCGAAATGTCGCTAGGAGTGAGGATACGGGACATATATAGTGTGGGATTAATTTTCCCTCCGGATGCAGCAGTTGGGTCTCCTGTCTTGGCGGTGTGCGACACGGCTTGCCGGGGAGAATAAACCCAATTGAAGAGATAGTCATGTACTAGCTTGTACATAGTGGATAGTTAAGATCAGCTATCTGATGTTCTCATACTGTTGTGAACAGTCCATGGTTGTTTTCATGGCGGATTCTAGATCTTGTGGAAAGTGTACACCTCTGCAGAGTAAAACTATTTCGAAATAGCCGCGTCCTCAGATATGGACGGTTGAATGGCCATGTAGCTAGCATTGTGTCAAAGTTTTCAAAAAGGATGTTTTGAAAAAGGACTTGTATCTGGAAAGGTAAACTTTGTATCTGCGAGATACGGATTATGAAAAGTCAGAAATTGTTTTACAAGAAGTCTTGCAAAGAAAAAAAATAAAGAAAAACTTTCTTTTACAAATGAGTTTATAAAACCTCTTGTACATGTGATCTCGACAAGAGAAAGAAAACTATATTATTTTTCTTCTGAAGTACCTTCTTCAGCAAAGATACAGAGATTTTGTAAAATCAACTATGATATGTCTTTCAGATATCATGGATAGTGAACCCTATTTATATTCTACCTATTCCACCAAATAAGCATGTACGCATTATTGTAAGCTCATAAAGGATGTCTTGCGGAGTACATTCAATTGTACTCACTTTGGTTTCACCCCTGGTTATTTTATTGGCCAGACTATGAGGAGCCACCTCAGGAAGAGTTCTATGAGGAGGAGTTCTACACTGATGACCCTGCGAATTAGGATCGTCTCCCGGTCAGCAGCCTGTAGGTTAAGGCGTGACTTGGGTTCTACTGCGCTATGCTTATCGTCTTCCGCTGTGTTATTGTTATTTGCCTGTTCTGCGTGACAGTTGTCAAGAACTTGGTCATATGACCATTTATGTAAGACTCTAATATTCGTGTATCGGATGATGTATTCTGTATGTCAACTTCGTTTGTTGTTCACGACTGGTTCTTCTGGGATCGTGAATGAATGCATATGAGGGGTTCTGGACCTCCGGTCTGGGGCCTCTACACATAGGCCGCCACTCGTGGCGAATCATGGATGATATCACTCGGAAGGACCGCCTCTGCACCATAAACCATAAAAAATGGGGTCATTTGAGTAGATCTGTTAGGTGTAATGTTGATTCCCCAAACCACAGAGGGTAACTCCTGAACTGATGAAGGTGTTGACCTCTAAGTTGGCCCGATCTTCACGAATCGACAAGAACGAACGAAGAACGCACGAAGAACGCGATGAACACGAGAGGGGAATCGAGGGGGCATCGAGGGCAAACGCGCGGAAACACAAAAAGGGGAAAGATAACTCGTGAAGCCTACGAGGGATCGCAAACCCAAGTCAACAACACGCTAATTGAAACCGATTTCTCTCACCGGTCGGTCCACCGATCCAACAGAAGCCCAAAGGGGAAGGTTGGCAAGCACTACTAGAATCACAAGGTGAAAGAGTAGCTCCTTGTAGAGATCTTGATACGGTCCTAGATACACATCTAAGGAGTAGCCTCGTAAGAGGAGTCACCTCACAAGAGGGATACAAGGGCAAAGCCCGAAGTTCTCAAATCATCCCTAAACCCTAGATCTAGCCACCGGGGTCCCTTATATAGCTCGGGGTCGAAACGGGGGTCGAAACGGTGCAAAAACGGGCAATTTCCGTGCATTTCGGGGCCACCCCGGCCTGGGAGCCGGCCTGGCCGGCCTGGGTCCCGGCCTGGGGCCAGGGTGGGGCGCAGAGACTGGCCTGGAGGCCCAGGCCGGCCTGGGGCCGGGGTGGGAAGGGGCCAGGCCGGCCTTGAGGCCGGCCCCCTCTGTGGGGTGCCCGGCCTGGGGCCGGGGTGGGGAGAGCTAGGCCGGCCTTGAGGCCGGCCCGTTCGGCCAGGGGTCCGGCCTGAGGTGGAGGGGGAGGCCGGCCTGGCCGGGGGTGAGGCCGGGAGGCACCATTTTCCCCCGTTCTTCCTCCTCGGAGCTCCAAACTTGACGCCGTCTTCACCTGCTTCTTCCCTAGCTTCATGTGCCCCTTCTCGGATGTGTTCTTGAGCATCTTGGGCACCGTCTTGGGTCTCCGTGTGGTGATCCCACCTATGCATGTAGAGGGGGATTTCATGAGGTAGAGCACCGTTCACCAAGACACCGGAAACATACGGAGATAGGAGTGAGTTCACCTTGTGAAGTGTCGATGTTGTGCTTGGTTGAATACGGTGGGCTGCATCATCTCCCCCCCTTGAAAAAGAGTCGTCCTCGACTCTCGTTCCATCCATATGTGAGCGGGAGAAGGAATCTTGACGACGAAGATGTCGTTGAAGTTGAGCCGCTTGTCGAAGTCCATGTGACGGTAGGCTCGTAGTGGGGGCGGTCCAAAGGTGATGAAGATCATGAAATGGCCCCCCGTGGATGGTTGAGGAAAATCTTGCGAGGCGGTGTAGTCGTTGAAGTTGAGCCTCTTATCGAAGATCATGCCAAGGTATGCTCGTGGAGGGTGTAGTCCAAAGACGATGACGATCTTGACATGATCCTCCATGGGTGGATGAGGATGAGCTTGACATGAGATGTAGTCGTCGTCGAAGAGCTCAAGAGGGTGTTGCTCCATGGGTTGCGGAAGCGGTAGAGTGTAGATGAACTTGACGTAGTGGTTGTTGTTGATGCTCGTGTCGAAGTCCATGTACATCGTGGCGGTTGGCATGTAGTCGTGGTGGTCATTGTCGTTGACGCGCTTGTCGAACTCCAAGTGCATCTTGACAATTGGTATGTAGTCGTGGGAGTCATTGTCGTTGACGCGCTTGTCGAACTCCAAGTACATCTTGACGTAGGGGATGTAGATGAAGAAGTCCTTGTCGGGGATGCGCATGTGGAACTCCAAGTACATCTTGACATGAGGGTTGTAGGCGTAGAAGTCGTTGTTGTGGATGCGCTTGTCGAACTCCATGCACATCGTGACATGTGGTATGTAGGCGTAGAAGGCGTTGATGTCGAAGTGCTTGTGACGCGCCGTGTAGATCTTGACTTGAGGAGTGTGGATGGAGGATGCTTTGTCGTAGAAGCTCTTGTCAATCTCCATGTGGATCATGATGAGCGGAATGTGCTCCTTCCAACCCTTCAAGTCGGTGTCGATGTTCACGCGATGTGGAGAGCCTTGTATGTGGAGAAGGCGAGGATGTCGAGGATGCTTGATAGGGTCACCAAATCTCTGCAAAATAGACAACAAAGATGGAGAGAAAGTTGGTAAGCCGTTAGTGTCGATAAGCACACATGGGATTTTGCTCTCAACTCTCATCTCACTTTTGGTGGCTAACAAGGCGAGGCCTCTACGAACACTCATGCTTTTTCCACTCATTATGGGCTTGTGGCTCTCACTCACGTGATGGTGGATCTCTCTCTCACCACTCATCTCACTAGAAGCTTGATAGGGGACACTAGAAGGCTCCAAAGTGTTGGCACAAGAGGTGTGCGTATTTGTCGATGTCGTTGCATTGCTTGGAGTCGGTAGTGTCATAGCATGTGGCGAGGAGGACTCGATCATCTCATCTCTTGGGTTGATCTCCAATTGTGTAAAGGGTGGCTTTCTTGGAGGAGGAGGTAGGGTCATGGCTTGTGGCGAAGAAGGCTCCATCATCTCCGTGATGTGGTAGTGTAAGCCATGCCTTGTAGCATCCTCAAATGGTCGATGATGATGATGATGAAGATTTCCTTGGCTAGAATGGTGGCTTGAGCGTGGCCTTGTGGAGGTTGGCATGAGATGCGTTGAAGTCAAGCGGAGAGTGTCACCCAATTCGTCATTACCACCATCAATGCTAGATGGGTCATTGACGCCGGCTCTAGAGAGGTTGCATCGTTGGTCCTTATCTTGAGGATAGGCTTGAAGAACTCGTGTCAACACTCGCGATGAGTTCGCGGCCTCATTGAAATAGACGCTTTCGTCACCATTGGTCGGCATGTCCAAGGAATTGAGAGCTAGTTGGTGCAAGGCATAGTATTGGCCTTCACTCATGTATGCATGGTCACCATTTTGGTTGGCAACCAAGATCATCTCATTGGTAGCATTGGGAGCTCTCTTGTCGATGGTCGGAGTTGACACTTGTGTCATTGGAGACGAAGAAGAAGAATGCCTTAGAGATGATGGCAAGAGATGAGCCTCTTTGACAATGTCACATGCATCAACGTCTTCATCATAGAGTGGTAGAGTGGTCTCCTCATGCATATGGTGATGTTGATCTTGTGTCATGGGAGGAATAGCTTCACACTCTTGATGTTGGTGTTGCGCTTGTGGCGATGATGGAAGCTCATGCTCTTGATCATGAAGGTCATTGTACTTCCTCAAAGTTGGTCGCTCATGGAAGTTGTGGTTGGGTGTTGGTGGAGAAGTATCTCTCGCCTCTTGCCTTGACGAGGTAGTGGTATCATAGTGTCCATGGCGAGGATGATCTTGATCCTTGTTGAAGGCGGGGTGCGAATAGAAAGCACAATCTTGGTGAAGATGAGGTGGCGGCTCCCATTCCTCATATGGATGATGACGCTCATGGTCCTTGCACCTTGTAACATTGAGGCCAACGGCGCTCAAGTCGTTGTCTTCATGGCCTTGATGATGCGATGGAAATCCGTGGTCAAGGTGATGCGGTGCTTCATCCAATGTGGTAGGAGAAGAGTCATGGATGGCATCTCCATTTGACGCACCATCTTGGTCGCCGCCTTGGCAATCCCACATTATGTGACCATGGCCCTTGCAAATGGGGCATAAGATGTCTTCATCTTGAAGTAGAGGGGAAAGTAGGCTCATAGCATTCGTGCCTAGTGGTGGTCGAAGTGGGCGCTCATAGGGGTCCTCATCAAAGATGGGAAGTGAAGTAGCATGTTGAGCAATCCCACTTGGTTGTTGTCGATGGTGGCGCTCAATGGGGTCTTCCTCGAAGATGGGGAAAAACAAGCCATAGGGAGCATTCACACTCGCTTGATGTTGAGAAGGGATCTCATTTGGGTCTTCATCAAAGATAGGCGGTGGAAGCTCAATTGGGTCATCCTCATTGGTTTGGCGATGGCGATCATGATGGAGAGGATGGCGCCGGTGGTCATTATGGTGGAGTTGAGGGAGGCATTCACTAGAAGCCATGTCGGGAGCACCTTCTTGATAATGTCCTTGGTCTTGGTGGTCATTGTGGTGGTGACACACATTTTTCCTTAGCCTTGAATGTGGGCAAGCACCATCCATGAAGCCATTTAGACCAATGTCATGAGTCGAGCTTGGAGAAGGTGGGTGGTGAAGAATATCCGGTCGTAGAGGGTGATCTTGAAGAGGGTCACCACGGCCTTGTCGGTGTCGAGGTCGAGGTAGTGGTGATGGCGAGCGATGCTCAAACCAATGTCGTCGCGGAGCTTGTGGTGGAAGATGCGGTGAGGTGGATGTACCACTCTCTTCCATATGGCGATGATGATCATGGCGGCGATCTTGGTGATGAGCTTGGTGATGATGGCGTGGTTGATGACGAAGCTTGCGGCGCTCTCGCACTTCATGTGTGGGATGACTCCGCAAGTCATTCGGATGCCTTGGCTTCTTGGCCTTCTCGCTTGATGGAGCCTCGATGATGTCCTTCTTGTGGCGCCGTCTTGATGTTGAAGGAGACCATCTTGACGTTGCCAACTTGTCGGATTTCTTGTCGTTGCGCCATCTTGAGGTTGAAGGTCGTTGTCGTGTCTTGGCCTTGGCAATCTCCGAGGAGTTCCTTGGTGGCGAGCATGAACCATCGGAGTTTCTTGACAATCGAAGCTTGGCGAGGAATTTCTTGTAAGTGAGCTCATCCATGTCGGAGTCGTAGTAGCTTGGGGAGTCGTTGTTGGTGTCGTACTCCGTCATGGTTGTGGATGCGTTGTCGGTGTAGCATGGCTCCATCTCGTCATCCAAGCTTGCGATGTCGTAGTTGTAGTAGTGGTTCATGTCGGTGGAGCTCATGGAGTCGAAGTCGGCGTGGTGGTGGTGGTACTCCTCCATGTCGATGATGCTTGGGGAGGAGTAGTCGGTGTAGAGCTCGACGTCGTGGTCGTAGTAGTGGTGGTGATCCACCATGTCATGCTCGTAGTAGTGGTCATCCACGATGTCGTGCTCGTAGGAGTAGTGGTCGTCCACCACGTCATTCTCGTAGGAATGGAGGTCCATGTCTAGCTCGTTGTAGTCGTAGTGGTCCATCATGGACTCATCATGGTCATCATGGCCTCCATATGATCCGCTCTCGCTATACATGGTTAGTCAACAAGCGCAAGTGTATATATAGAGTGTGAGGACCTAAGAGCTCAACCCTCACCTTTTAGCAAAAGTTGGAAACTAGTGGACCAAGCCAAGAGAAACCAATAACAAAAAGAATGAAGTGACTTGAGTTCAAAAGATCCCGAAAACACGCTCCAAAACACACACGGCTTATTGGTGGATGGCAAATGGGTTAGAAATGTGGCGAGAAAACGACAAATCCAAAGAAAAGTTTGTTGTCAAACGTGGAGAAGAATCAAAGAAAAGTTAGCACGAAAACCAAACCTAGTGGAGGAAAATGATATGGTGGAAACAAAAAAAACACACACACACACACGTGATAAACGGGGTTAGTGCGGCCAATGGACGAGCGGAGACGAAATGTACCTATCGAAGACTAAGCTCAATGCCACACCAACGCAAGGAGGACGCTAGCTCGAACCGCAATTAAATAGAGGCAACAAGATTCGCAATGTGGCAACCGGTCACTCTCTTCTCTCTCGCAACTCCAAGCTAGGCGTTCCTACAAATGATAGCAATTGGCATCGATCTTTGCTTCTTTTGGCTCTTTTTGCTTCTTGCTCTTTCTCCACTCTTTTTTTTTTGATTTTTCGCTTTTTGATGATGATGATGCGGAGATGATTCCCAAATGCCAATGCCTACTCGTAGCTAGACTCTCACAAGCGCAAAACTCGCACTCTCGGTGCCACAATGCGATGCCAAGCGGTGTAAAAGAACTAGTCCAAGTAGGTAAGTAACACAAAGGGGTGGGTGGTTCAAGCGGAAGCAAGTTATACCTCTATTATTGATGATCACGGACTTGCGGCCGTGGGGGAGTCGATGTCGTGGCGATCCGTTGATGTGGAAGCGTAGGTGATGTCGTGGGCGTCGCGTAGCACTTTGTTGCACTCAATTCGGATAAAAAACGACAAAGAAAAACAAGTTTCAAAATCTGTCCAAGAATCGAAGAGCAGGATTTTTCTGAAATTTTTGCTCAAATTCGAAATTTCTCCCAAATCAAGAAAATTTTTGGACAAATTCAAGAATTGTGGCTGAATAGGAATATGGGGAATGGTTTTTGGCAACAAATCTATGAAACAAAACCACGAAAAACTCAACGAATCAAGAGATCGGTCGAAATCCCTTTCGGCTATTTTTGGTCAAATTTTCGAATTTATGGTGGATAGAAGAAAAATTGGTGGTAGGGGAGGGGACTCTAATATTCGTGTATCGGATGATGTATTCTGTATGTCAACTTCGTTTGTTGTTCACGACTGGTTCTTCTGGGATCGTGAATGAATGCATATGAGGGGTTCTGGACCTCCGGTCTGGGGCCTCTACACATAGGCCGCCACTCGTGGCGAATCATGGATGATATCACTCGGAAGGACCGCCTCTGCACCATAAACCATAAAAAATGGGGTCATTTGAGTAGATCTGTTAGGTGTAATGTTGATTCCCAAAACCACAGAGGGTAACTCCTGAACTGATGAAGGTGTTGACCTCTAAGTTGGCCCGATCTTCACGAATCGACAAGAACGAACGAAGAACGCACGAAGAACGCGATGAACACGAGAGGGGAATCGAGGGGGCATCGAGGGCAAACGCGCGGAAACACAAAAAGGGGAAAGATAACTCATGAAGCCTACGAGGGATCGCAAACCCAAGTCAACAACACGCTAATTGAAACCGATTTCTCTCACCGGTCGGTCCACCGATCCAACAGAAGCCCAAAGGAGAAGGTTGGCAAGCACTACTAGAATCACAAGGTGAAAGAGTAGCTCCTTGTAGAGATCTTGATACGGTCCTAGATACACATCTAAGGAGTAGCCTCGTAAGAGGAGTCACCTCACAAGAGGGATACAAGGGCAAAGCCCGAAGTTCTCAAATCATCCCTAAACCCTAGATCTAGCCATCGGGGTCCCTTATATAGCTCGGGGTCGAAACGGGGGTCGAAACGGTGCAAAAACGGGCAATTTCCGTGCATTTCGGGGCCACCCCGGCCTGGGAGCCGGCCTGGCCGGCCTGGGTCCCGGCCTGGGGCCAGGGTGGGGCGCAGAGACTGGCCTGGAGGCCCAGGCCGGCCTGGGGCCGGGGTGGGAAGGGGCCAGGCCGGCCTTGAGGCCGGCCCCCTCTGTGGGGTGCCCGGCCTGGGGCCGGGGTGGGGAGAGCTAGGCCGGCCTTGAGGCCGGCCCGTTCGGCCAGGGGTCCGGCCTTGAGGCCGGCCCGTTCGGCCAGGGGTCCGGCCTGAGGTGGAGGGGGAGGCCGGCCTGGCCGGGGGTGAGGCCGGGAGGCACCATTTTCCCCCGTTCTTCCTCCTCGGAGCTCCGAACTTGACGCCGTCTTCACCTGCTTCTTCCCTAGCTTCATGTGCCCCTTCTCGGATGTGTTCTTGAGCATCTTGGGCACCGTCTTGGGTCTCCGTGTGGTGATCCCACCTATGCATGTAGAGGGGGATTTCATGAGGTAGAGCACCGTTCACCAAGACACCGGAAACATACGGAGATAGGAGTGAGTTCACCTTGTGAAGTGTCGATGTTGTGCTTGGTTGAATACGGTGGGCTGCATCATGAACCCATGCTCCCGCAGCTCGGAGACACGGGACTCGTAATCGTGGCTACAACCCACGCAGTAACTCCTGGTTTTCCCTCTCCACCTGCCCATTAGCTTGTGGATGGGCCACAGAGGCTACATCAAGCCGAATGCCATTGTTTCCACAAAACTTATCCATCTCTCCTAAGGACATATTGGTTCCATTGTCCGTGATTATGCTGTGGGGGTATCCAAATCGATATATAATCATCTTCAAGAACTTGACAGTTGTGGCCGCCTCACAGTTTGTAACAGGCATGACCTCAACCCACTTTGTAAACTTGTCGATAGCCACCAGTAGATGGGTATTTTTGCATGGAGACATGTGGAAAGGTCCTACCATGTCCATACCCCAAACAACGAATGGCCAAGTCAAAGGAATTGTCCATAACTCCATAGCCGGCACATGAGTTTTCCGAGCGTACCTTTGACATCCATCACACCTTGCTACCAAGCGCTCCGCATCTGCTAACGCCGTAAGCCAGAAGAAACCGTGTCGGTACGCCTTAGCCATAAGGGATCTTGTGGAGGCGTGGTGTCCACAATCACCTTCATGAATTTCCTTCAGTATTTGATGGCCTTCTTCTAGGGATACACAACGTAGATAGTCACCTGCAGCGCTTCTCTTATAAAGCTCTCCGCCTATGATGGAATATCCCTTTGCCTGTCTCTGGATTTGCCGGGGTAGTACTTCCTGCTGTGGTAACTCACCCCGTAATAGGAACGCTAGGAACGGCTCTGTCCACTCCGGGATAGCACGCACCGCGGCCACAAACTCCAAATCCGGGTCTTGATGGGCTATTTCTTCTTCTGACTCGGTTTTAACAGAAGGCCGCCATAACTCATCCAAGAAGACGTTAGGCGGAACCGGCTCTCGACGGGAGCCGAGTCTCGAAAGCGCGTCCGCAGCCTCGTTCTTTCGCTGATCAATGTGCTCCACCTGATACCCGGAAAAAAACCCGGCTACCTTGTCCACCTCTCTGCGGTATGCTGCCGTTGTTGCATCCTTTCTGTCCCACGTTCCTGAGACCTGCTATACCACGAGATCCGAGTCTCCGTAGCACCTTATACGCTTAATGTTCATCTCCTTTGCTATTCGTAGTCTATGCAACAGGGCCTCATACTCGGCTACGTTGTTAGAGCAATCGAAGTGAATTTGCAACACGTAACTCAACTTATCTCCTTTTGGCGATGTGAGCACCACACCAGCTCCTGACCCTTCATACTGATTGGAACCATCAAAATGCATAACCCAGGATTCTGAACTTGGCACCACTAAGGGCATGCTTGTTTGAGTCCAACCATTAACGAAATCAACCAAAGCCTGAGACTTGATCGCAGACCGGGGCTCATAGTTGATGTGATAATCTCCCATCTCGATAGCCCACTTGGCCACCCTGCCTGTTGCGTCCGAATTTCTTATGATATCTTCCATGGGTATCGAACTTACCACCGTGATGGGATGTTCTTGAAAGTACGGCTTCAATTTCCGACTGGCCATGAATACCCCAAAAACTAGCTTGTGCCAATGAGGGTATCGTTGCTTTGCTTCTGATAAAACCTAGCTCACATAGTAAACCGGCCGTTGCACCAGGTGATCCTTTCCATCCTCCTTGCGCTCAACCACAACCACTGCGCTAACTGCCCGAGGCCCGGCTGCAACATACAGCAAGGTAGGCTCCTTGGGACCCGGCGCAGCCAAAACCGGCGCCTCAGATAGCTGCTTCTTTAGAGCCTCAAATGCCTCGTCCGCCTCTTGATCCCATATGAACTTGTCTGTTTTCTTCAAGAGTCGGTATAAGGGTATCGCCTTTTCTCCGAGCCGAGATATGAACCGGCTTAACGCTGCCACACATCCTGTAAGTTTCTGAACATGTTTCATCTCTTCCGGCTTTTTCAAGCTCTGAATGGCTTTGATCTTTTCCGGGTTAGCCTCGATCCCTCGCTCAGAAACGATGAAACCGAGTAACTTCCCTGCGGGAACCCCAAACACACACTTTGTTGGGTTGAGCTTCATCTGGTACCTCCTCAGGTTCTTGAATGTCTCTTTTAGGTCATCAATGAACGTTTCTGCCTTCCTTGTTTTGATCACTACATCGTCAACATAAGCGTGAACGTTGCGTCCAATCTGATCCTCAAAACACTTCTAAATGCACCGTTGGTATTTCGCGCCGGCATTCTTCAATCCAGAGGTCATGGTTTTGTAACAAAAGGCTCCAAAGGGGGTTATGAACGATGTTTTCTCCCAATCCTCCTCTTTGAGTTTTATTTGGTGATACTTGAAATAGGCATCTAGGAAGCACAACAGGTCACTTCCCGCCACTGCGTCTATGATCTGGTCTATCCTTGGAAGGGCAAACGGATCCTTAGCACAATGCTTGTTGAGACTCGTGTAATATATGCACATTATCCACTCATTATTCTTTTTCAACACTAAAACCGGGTTTGCCAACCAGTCGGGGTGAAAAACCTCCATGATAAAGTCGGCTGCTAGGAGCCGAGCTACCTCTGCTCCTATAGCCTTTCTCCTTTCTTCGTTCATTTTTCTCAAACCCTGCTTCACTGGCCGGGACTTGGGATCGACATGCAAACTATGCTCAGCGAGCTCAGTTGGGATACCCGGCATGTCACTAGGTGTCCAAGCGAACACATCCTGATTCTCGCGAATGAACTTTATGAGTGCCTCTTCATCCTTGTTATCCAGGTTAGAACCTATAGCAAACTGTTTGGGAGAGTCGCCCTCAATAAAAGCCACCATCTTCGTGTCTTGGGCTGCTTTAAACTTAGCTCTCTCGTCATCTGTGTTCGGTTTCTTCAAAGATGTTCGATCTTCCGGGTCTACCTGAGACCGGTAATACCTGAGTTCTTCTTTTGCACAAGCTTGTTCTGCGAGTGCCACATCTCCCTCATCACACTCAGCTTCCACAACCCTGTTCCCATGTATAGTGATGGTTTGCTTAGGACCCAGGATCTTTAGCTGTAGGTAAACATATCACGGCCTTGCCATGATTTTGGCGTAAGCCGGCCTTCCAAACAGCGCATTATAAGGACTACGCAACTTCACCACCTCGAATGTGAGCCACTCTACTCCGTAATTGTCCTTGGATTCTCCAAAAGCGACCTCCAGTGTTATCTTTCCCTCAGGACAGGCCAAGTGTCCCGTCACAATTCTGTGGAAAACTGTGGAGCTTTTCTGCAGCTGAGACTCCTTGAGCCCCATACGTAAAAAGGTCTCCCAGTACAGGATGTTGATGCTACTTCCGCCATCCATCAGAACCTTCTTCAGCTCATAGCCATTGACCTGCGGTGCTACCACCAAAGCTAACACACCCGGATGTTCTATTGCTTCCGGGTGATCCCTCCTGCTCCATGTTACTTCCTGATCTGACCATCTCAGGTATCTCGGGACACCCGAGGAAACCGAGTTTACCTCTCTCTTGAGTACCTTTCTCTCCCTTTTGGAGGTCCCGGTGGTGTGGACATGATACTATCCTAACTGTTTTGGATTAGCCTGAAAACCACCTGCGCCTCCCTGGTTATTACCCGGGTTGCCGCCTCCTGCGTTGCCTGCGGGGGGTGGTCCGTTGCCCGGATTTCCGCCCAGACCCGGCCCTCCTCCCCGGCCTGCACCTCGCAGGGCCTTCTGTATTTCCTCGTTCTTCCATCTTTGTAAGTCCACACATTGCTCTAATGAATGATTAGCCGGTTTTCCATTCCTACTATGACGTGGGCAAGGCATCTTGAAGGTTTCTATGTAGTTAGGCGGCCGTGGTGGTCCTTGATAATTGCCTCCTCCGTTGAAGGTTTCCTCCGTTAAAGTTTCTATCTGTTCTAGGCCTTGGAAACCCGGCCTCGGTATTGGCGACTAACTCGGAGTTACCCTCATACGGACGTTTATGCTAGTTGTTTCCATTACCACCTCCATTGTTACCCGACGCTGCCCCATTGCCGGGTCTTCCGTTATTGTTCATGTTAGCCTTTCCTTTCTTGTCCTCGATATCCTCTTCTGTGGTGTCAGTGGAGGCATGCTTGTTGCATGCATCCATCAACTCCCCCATAGTAATTTCTGAAACATGCCTACTGGATTTCATGCACACCAATTTTTGCACCAAAGGCGTGTATCTGCATGTTTTCGCCATAGCTTATATCGCGTCCTTTGGCTGAATATCAGTGCAAGAGTGGAGTATCTCCATGACCCGGCGTACCCAACTGCGTGTCGATTCTCCTTTTCTTTGGACACACCTATCTAAGTCGTCGACTGTGTATAGTTTTCTGCAGGTTCCATGAAAATGTTTGATGAAAGCCGACTTTAACTCACTCCACGAATTGATAGATCTCTCAGGCAGATTGTTGAACCATAGTTTTGTTGCTCCTTCAGACATCATAAGATACATAAACTTGTCTTGGAGATTTTCTGAAGCGTTGCGAATAGACATAGCCATCTCGTAACTGCTTAGCCAGGTCTCAGGGTCCATGTTGGGCTCGTAGTTGACAATTTTACCCGGTTCCTTGAACTTATCCGGATAAGGATCGACCCTGATAGCGTCTGATAAACACTTGGGTCCGGCTAAGTTTGTCAGTACCGGCCTTACTCTTGAAACGTGTGAAACCTCGGCTGCCGCAGCGGGAGGCGCGCCAATTGCCGGACCTCGTACCGCAGACCCGGCCACACGCCTTGCCTGGGAACTATCCACAATAGCATGTGCCGCTGAAACTGCCGGAGCTGCTGGCCTAAGTGGAGGAGGCGGCATGTGCTGCTGCTCTACCCTCCGTCGTGCTGATGCCGACTGAATGTTCCTCGTATTGCATTCCTGCCGACTGATACATGGCGTCCCATGCGTCCCGCTCCTGTTGTCCGGGTAATTGTCCTGTTGAGTGTAACACCTGTGGTGTTACCTGTTTGTTTGCTTGCATCATATGCATCACATTGCATTGCACCATGTTTGCATCACAACTGAAATTTTCAAAACAATTTAAAATTTCAAACTTGCAAACTAAACCACTCACTGTTCTTCAATAGTGTGAAAATTGTTTAATCCAATTGCTTGTTAATAACTTCCCCCCTCTTGTTAAAAACCCTAATGGCTACTTCCAAAATTCAAATCAAATCACTCATTAAATTGTTGGTTTAATCAAGGCATTAATTCAAGCAATTATTCCAAATCTTTTCCAATTCAAACCAAGTTTTCAAATTAGTACCCTTTGAAAACCTTAAGGTTCACCACTATCTTTTTGCCCTCTTAAAAATCACTTTGAAACTTAGGGGTAACCCTATTGAAAAGGCATTGTTTTTTTTTCTAATATTACTTAATATTGAAAATTTCTTTGATTTGGATTTAAATCCAAACAGCAATGTAAAAGTTTGAAATTTTCAAAATCCTTTTGCCAACTGTTAGCTCTTGAGCTAACATGGTCCCCTCAATTTTTCTCAGAATTTTTCTAGTCCAAAATATTATCAAATTCATCCCAAATCTGATTCAGCAAAAAAAAAAAAAAAAAAAAAAAAGATAAAAATAGTAACAGCCAAGGTGGTGGGCTGCGCCCAGCCCACCTCGGTTCCCTTCTCCTCGCGCATCAAGCGCAGCCCAGCCCAAAACCTTCAGCGAGCGTACCGCTTCGCTCGCTTGTCGTCTTCTACCTGGAGTACGGCCGCACGCAGAACCACTGGATCGCTCCCCACCCCCGTGGATGCCATGCCGTACCGGAGTTGCTCCCACCATATAGCTACCCTCTACCCTAGCCTCGCAGAACCCTAGACCCTAGTCCCTACCCTCTCTTCCTGCCGCGCCGCCTCCCTCTCTCTTCCGTTCTCTGAACCTATCCAGTGCAACACCACCACCGTGAGCCCACCACCTCCTTCCTCAGCTCCGGTTCCCCCACGGTCCACTCGATGAAAAGCCAACTCCGGGAATGGAACAAGCACCCATCCTTCTCCAAGATCGCAGAAGGCTCCATCTCGAGGTAAGGCCCCGATCCGCCTCCCTCTTCCTTTGTTCCTCGCCGGTCTTCTCTGTTACGGTCGTGTTCGTTCGTCAGAAAACGCATCGAGCAGTAGCCGTACCTGTTATCTGGGCTCGAGGTGCATCTGCAACCGTACGGCCGCATAGCGGAAATCTGCGTCGTGGTCAAGCAGGAGGCACCCGCGCATCGATCCCTCTTCTTCGTTTCCTTCCGTTCCGATCGCAACCTGACGGAGACACCTGCATCGTGTTCTGCTGTCAATTTCAGTTACCCGTCGTCGCAACTCCTTATCCACCGTCAGAACCGGATCCCATCGCAACAGCTTCAGTACCGTAGCGGTATTGCTTCCGTGCGCGCGAGCGTCAGCTCCTGGGTTCGATCCCCAGGGAGCGCACCTTTTCCCCCTTATTTTCCCACCGCGCGCGGGGGTTTGGGCCCACAGGTCATGGACCTGGCAGGCCACCGCAGCCGCACCCGCCTCGCTGTCACCCCGCGTGGCCCCGGGCCCGCGCGGCAGCCTCTGTGGCTGGGGTGCGCTTCGGTGCACCACCAGATCCAGATCTGGATCTGGCTAGTTTGCACCAAGCCCCCTGCGTGTTTTCTTTTTCGCACCAAGCCCCTGTTCCAACGTTTCCTTCACAGTTAAGCCCCTGCTTTTTACAGAAATAACCCTAAACTTCAAATGCTCCTAATTTCCAAACCACACATCCAAATAACACAAATTTTATATGTTTTCCAATCCAAATTTCCTGAACTTTTCAAATATGCATTTTGTTTCCTGTTTTGAATTTTCAAAATGCAATTTAAATTTGAATTCAAATAATTCAATTGTAATTTGCAATAATTCATAAATAATTCATACTATTTCCAAATAATGCAAATAAAATATGTTTTCCATACCATTTTGAATAACCTTTCCAAATATAAATTTTGTTTTCTGGTTTGAATAATTTAAATTGCCTAAACCATTTAAATCTTGTTTAATTCAATTAAAACTTGTTTAATATTGTTTAATTCATAATTAAATAATCCAAAGTCCAATTTCAAAATGTGAAACATGTAATCCAACTAAAATTTGATAACCTTTTCAAATATCAACTTTGTTATTTGTTTTGAACATTTTAAATGGATGAAAACAACAAATACTTGTGTGTTCCCTTAAGGCACCCAAAAATTCCCTAAATTAATAATAAAATTCTAAATTGCTACACCCTATTCTAATTTGATTCTAATGTTGTTATTTTGCTGTTTCCCTTTTTGCATGCATCATACTAAACCACTACCACCTGTTGATTAGTTGGAAAACAAATAATTTAACCATAATTCTTGGGCTTTTCCTATGCAACTCAAATTGCCTATGGGTCCATTTAAATTTGTTTAACTTGTCAACTAGTTTATTTCTATGCATCAATTAAATTGTCATGCATCCATATCTTGATCATGCTGGATCTTTTGCCGTAGTAGTAATTGTTGCATCCAGTGTTTGTTCGAGGTTCGTTGCTTCTTCCCGGTTAGGACGTTGAGATGATGTGAGCAACGACAAGTTCTGCTACCTTGCGGGATCTCAGGCAAGTATACTCACTTGAATGCCATATGGCTGCCTTTCATCACTTGTTACCGATTCTTTCCGTTGATTCTTTTCTGCTAGCCTTAGTAGTAGTTGTTTCTGTTACGAACCTATCACATGAATCCTTTAACCCTGTTATTTGCCTCACCTCCATACCTATAACCATTGCTTGTTGCCCGTGTCTTACTATCATGCTTAGGTTGCTTTTGCTCGAGTCCGTTATCCGTTACTTTCTGTTATTACTCTATTATTGTTCTGGGGGCTCGATGTTTAATCAATCAATCAATTATGCTAATGTTGCTATTAATAATAAATTTGATGATAAGGCACCGGCGGGAGGCCCAGGGTGGTTTTGAGGCCCGCTAGTGTCGACCCCCTAATTAGGAAAAGGGTCTTGTCTACTGATCCATGATGAGCGCACTACCCGCATTTGGGGAGTATGGGCTCCCCCTCAGTTTGACTCGATTCGCATCTCGTCCAAATCGCCGTACTAGTTCGGGCTTTCCATTTGCTGCATGCATGATCTTGCGAGCCCTTGGTACCCGGGTGGAACTTTCGTAGTCGGCATTTAGGGCGGCGTGGTCTTCCAGTGCTATGAGGGTCCCCTTTTCTTCGTGGGGCTCGATTAGCCGCGCACGCACAGCACGCGGTGCTTTGGGCTTGATGCGAAGAAGGGTTGGATTGTGTTGAGTGCCCCGCTTGGTGGGAGGCATCCCATCTGGCGGGATATTCATGAGTGTGGTTGCTATGGTGCACCCCTGCAGGGTAAATCTTCTCGAGAAGCCGTGTTTTCCGCGGTTATGGATTACTTGGTGAAAGTACTGGCTAACAAGTACTCAGGACAACTTCAACATAATGATCAATCATGTTTCACCCAATGATTAATAACTTGACTAGTAATAGGTTATTCACACAATAACTTGACTCATCTTTAATACCACGGTGTGAGTTATCCTCGGATTGCTTCTTCGGATAAGGGGCGAGATCCAGGATGGGTTTGTTTGAAGTTATCTTTCAGTTGGTTACTATCACTCGATCTTATCTCCTTTCTGATAGTTGGAAGTAATAGAATCTCTGTAGTTGGTTAGTGCAGCCTGTTGTCGCTTATTTGCCATAATCCTTTCCTTTCCGTTGATCCTAAAGTATTTGTATCTTGTGATGATTGGCTACGCCGGTATTCTTGTGAGTATGGGCTTTGTCCCCCTTGCCAGTACTTAACCGTACTGACCCACGAATCTCTTTCGTGGCTGCAAATTCCAACTTGCAGTCAACAGGTTTGAAGTCTGACGACGTTAGCTTGGGAATCCCTCCGGCTTGGCCTGGGCAGGGATTGGACGCCTTCGGTTATCTTCAGGACTCTTAGTCCAATTTGGATCTTGTCCGTAGACGGACGTTTGTTTCTTCCGCTGTTATTTGGATCTTTTGTATGTATCAGTTGTAACCCTAGATAGTTTGAGACATCTTGTATCTATCTGTTTCTGTTGTAATTGTGGATTATTCGTGAACTATTGTAATGTTATCATAAATGGCAACCTGGAATCGGTTATTATGCGGATTTGGCGGGAATGCTGAAATCTGCATAGTGCCCGATCTCGGGGCGTCACAAATGGTATCAGAGCCTTGGTTCCGATTCCCGATATTGTTTCGATACGAATGGTTATCGAAGCAACGGGTCCGCAAAGCCTGTAGGATAACCTCGCTAACGGTCGTTGTTTCTAGAGTGTCAAAAACTATTTCTGCTAAACTATTTCGGAAAACATCTCAATAGGATTCTGGATTTTTCTCCTTACCCCTATTCTATTTCCCCTCCCATCTTATTTGTTTTGGAGTCTTCCCCTTGTCTATCTTTCAAAGTGTTAGGATCCTACGTGGGTGGACATTTTCTGAGCCTTTAACCTAGTAGGTTCGATCATCGGAAGATTCCTGGTGGAAGAACATCGTCGTCACTCCGAGCAAGAATCCCTTGTTAGTGGTGTCGAGGAGATCAACTGGAAGCACGAAGAATCGATAGTCGAACTTCTTTCCCCTCCCGGGTTAGCAGGTGGATTGCGAGGGCGCAATCCCTTGTTAGTGGTGTCGTCTGTAACACCTGTGGTGTTACCTGTTTGTTTGCTTGCATCATATGCATCACATTGCATTGCACCATGTTTGCATCACAACTGAAATTTTCAAAACAATTTAAAATTTCAAACTTGCAAACTAAACCACTCACTGTTCTTCAATAGTGTGAAAATTGTTTAATCCAATTGCTTGTTAATAACTTCCCCCCTCTTGTTAAAAACCCTAATGGCTACTTCCAAAATTCAAATCAAATCACTCATTAAATTGTTGGTTTAATCAAGGCATTAATTCAAGCAATTATTCCAAATCTTTTCCAATTCAAACCAAGTTTTCAAATTAGTACCCTTTGAAAACCTTAAGGTTCACCACTATCTTTTTGCCCTCTTAAAAATCACTTTGAAACTTAGGGGTAACCCTATTGAAAAGGCATTGTTTTTTTTTCTAATATTACTTAATATTGAAAATTTCTTTGATTTGGATTTAAATCCAAACAGCAATGTAAAAGTTTGAAATTTTCAAAATCCTTTTGCCAACTGTTAGCTCTTGAGCTAACATGGTCCCCTCAATTTTTCTCAGAATTTTTCTAGTCCAAAATATTATCAAATTCATCCCAAATCTGATTCAGCAAAAAAAAAAAAAAAAAAAAAAGATAAAAATAGTAACAGCCAAGGTGGTGGGCTGCGCCCAGCCCACCTCGGTTCCCTTCTCCTCGCGCATCAAGCGCAGCCCAGCCCAAAACCTTCAGCGAGCGTACCGCTTCGCTCGCTTGTCATCTTCTACCTGGAGTACGGCCGCACGCAGAACCACTGGATCGCTCCCCACCCCCGTGGATGCCATGCCGTACCGGAGTTGCTCCCACCATATAGCTACCCTCTACCCTAGCCTCGCAGAACCCTAGACCCTAGTCCCTACCCTCTCTTCCTGCCGCGCCGCCTCCCTCTCTCTTCCGTTCTCTGAACCTATCCAGTGCAACACCACCACCGTGAGCCCACCACCTCCTTCCTCAGCTCCGGTTCCCCCACGGTCCACTCGATGAAAAGCCAACTCCGGGAATGGAACAAGCACCCATCCTTCTCCAAGATCGCAGAAGGCTCCATCTCGAGGTAAGGCCCCGATCCGCCTCCCTCTTCCTCTGTTCCTCGCCGGTCTTCTCTGTTACGGTCGTGTTCGTTCGTCAGAAAACGCATCGAGCAGTAGCCGTACCTGTTATCTGGGCTCGAGGTGCATCTGCAACCGTACGGCCGCATAGCGGAAATCTACGTCGTGGTCAAGCAGGAGGCACCCGCGCATCGATCCCTCTTCTTCGTTTCCTTCCGTTCCGATCGCAACCTGACGGAGACACCTGCATCGTGTTCTGCTGTCAATTTCAGTTACCCGTCGTCGCAACTCCTTATCCACCGTCAGAACCGGATCCCATCGCAACAGCTTCAGTACCGTAGCGGTACTGCTTCCGTGCGCGCGAGCGTCAGCTCCTGGGTTCGATCCCCAGGGAGCGCACCTTTTCCCCCTTATTTTCCCACCGCGCGCGGGGGTTTGGGCCCACAGGTCATGGACCTGGCAGGCCACCGCAGCCGCACCCGCCTCGCTGTCACCCCGCGTGGCCCCGGGCCCGCGCGGCAGCCTCTGTGGCTGGGGTGCGCTTCGGTCCACCACCAGATCCAGATCTGGATCTGGCTAGTTTGCACCAAGCCCCCTGCGTGTTTTCTTTTTCGCACCAAGCCCCTGTTCCAACGTTTCCTTCACAGTTAAGCCCCTGCTTTTTACAGAAATAACCCTAAACTTCAAATGCTCCTAATTTCCAAACCACACATCCAAATAACACAAATTTTATATGTTTTCCAATCCAAATTTCCTGAACTTTTCAAATATGCATTTTGTTTCCTGTTTTGAATTTTCAAAATGCAATTTAAATTTGAATTCAAATAATTCAATTGTAATTTGCAATAATTCATAAATAATTCATACTATTTCCAAATAATGCAAATAAAATATGTTTTCCATACCATTTTGAATAACCTTTCCAAATATAAATTTTGTTTTCTGGTTTGAATAATTTAAATTGCCTAAACCATTTAAATCTTGTTTAATTCAATTAAAACTTGTTTAATATTGTTTAATTCATAATTAAATAATCCAAAGTCCAATTTCAAAATGTGAAACATGTAATCCAACTAAAATTTGATAACCTTTTCAAATATCAACTTTGTTATTTGTTTTGAACATTTTAAATGGATGAAAACAACAAATACTTGTGTGTTCCCTTAAGGCACCCAAAAATTCCCTAAATTAATAATAAAATTCTAAATTGCTACACCCTATTCTAATTTGATTCTAATGTTGTTATTTTGCTGTTTCCCTTTTTGCATGCATCATACTAAACCACTACCACCTGTTGATTAGTTGGAAAACAAATAATTTAACCATAATTCTTGGGCTTTTCCTATGCAACTCAAATTGCCTATGGGTCCATTTAAATTTGTTTAACTTGTCAACTAGTTTATTTCTATGCATCAATTAAATTGTCATGCATCCATATCTTGATCATGCTGGATCTTTTGCCGTAGTAGTAATTGTTGCATCCGGTGTTTGTTCGAGGTTCGTTGCTTCTTCCCGGTTAGGACGTTGAGATGATGTGAGCAACGACAAGTTCTGCTACCTTGCGGGATCTCAGGCAAGTATACTCACTTGAATGCCATATGGCTGCCTTTCATCACTTGTTACCGATTCTTTCCGTTGATTCTTTTCTGCTAGCCTTAGTAGTAGTTGTTTCTGTTACGAACCTATCACATGAATCCTTTAACCCTGTTATTTGCCTCACCTCCATACCTATAACCATTGCTTGTTGCCCGTGTCTTACTATCATGCTTAGGTTGCTTTTGCTCGAGTCCGTTATCCGTTACTTTCTGTTATTACTCTATTATTGTTCTGGGGGCTCGATGTTTAATCAATCAATCAATTATGCTAATGTTGCTATTAATAATAAATTTGATGATAAGGCACTGGCGGGAGGCCCAGGGTGGTTTTGAGGCCCGCTAGTGTCGACCCCCTAATTAGGAAAAGGGTCTTGTCTACTGATCCATGATGAGCGCACTACCCGCATTTGGGGAGTATGGGCTCCCCCTCAGTTTGACTCGATTCGCATCTCGTCCAAATCGCCGTACTAGTTCGGGCTTTCCATTTGCTGCATGCATGATCTTGCGAGCCCTTGGTACCCGGGTGGAACTTTCGTAGTCGGCATTTAGGGCGGCGTGGTCTTCCAGTGCTATGAGGGTCCCCTTTTCTTCGTGGGGCTCGATTAGCCGCGCACGCACAGCACGCGGTGCTTTGGGCTTGATGCGAAGAAGGGTTGGATTGTGTTGAGTGCCCCGCTTGGTGGGAGGCATCCCATCTGGCGGGATATTCATGAGTGTGGTTGCTATGGTGCACCCCTGCAGGGTAAATCTTCTCGAGAAGCCGTGTTTTCCGCGGTTATGGATTACTTGGTGAAAGTACTGGCTAACAAGTACTCAGGACAACTTCAACATAATGATCAATCATGTTTCACCCAATGATTAATAACTTGACTAGTAATAGGTTATTCACACAATAACTTGACTCATCTTTAATACCACGGTGTGAGTTATCCTCGGATTGCTTCTTCGGATAAGGGGCGAGATCCAGGATGGGTTTGTTTGAAGTTATCTTTCAGTTGGTTACTATCACTCGATCTTATCTCCTTTCTGATAGTTGGAAGTAATAGAATCTCTGTAGTTGGTTAGTGCAGCCTGTTGTCGCTTATTTGCCATAACCCTTTCCTTTCCGTTGATCCTAAAGTATTTGTATCTTGTGATGATTGGCTACGCCGGTATTCTTGTGAGTATGGGCTTTGTCCCCCTTGCCAGTACTTAACCGTACTGACCCACGAATCTCTTTCGTGGCTGCAAATTCCAACTTGCAGTCAACAGGTTTGAAGTCTGACGACGTTAGCTTGGGAATCCCTCCGGCTTGGCCTGGGCAGGGATTGGACGCCTTCGGTTATCTTCAGGACTCTTAGTCCAATTTGGATCTTGTCCGTAGACGGACGTTTGTTTCTTCCGCTGTTATTTGGATCTTTTGTATGTATCAGTTGTAACCCTGGCTAGTTTGAGACATCTTGTATCTATCTGTTTCTGTTGTAATTGTGGATTATTCGTGAACTATTGTAATGTTATCATAAATGGCAACCTGGAATCGGTTATTATGCGGATTTGGCGGGAATGCTGAAATCTGCATAGTGCCCGATCTCGGGGCGTCACATTGAGCCACCGCGGTGCATAACATCTCTATAGCCCTCCGGGTCTCTATCGCTTGAGGCGACTCCCCCAGTGGAATACGGTCGAGCGCTAAAGTTGCGGCGTACACGTTGTCCATAGGGTTGTTGAAGTGACCTGGCGGGGGTATGGAATCCTGACGGTTGTGGCTGCACAGTATTGCCTCCGGGCACCCCAACGGGTAGCACAGGTGACCCGGTTGGTACGTTCGCCGGTTGTCCTCCGAGCGTCGCTCCCGCATACCCGGTTCCTGGGTTCACAATCGGGATGGGCTGATCTTGAGGTGTGACAAACAATGTGGCCGGCTGTAGATCTCCGCCTGTCGCAGGTAGTCTCGTCTGATGCCTCTGATTATATATTCTAGTTGTTTGGGTCTGTATGCGATCCTTGAATTCTTCCAACTGACGCTGGCGCAAGGCCATCCCCTGCCTTTCAGCTTCTACATCTCTCCTCTGTTGCTCTAATGCTCGGCGAGCCATGTCTAGGTCTCTGGCTCGTGCCGCCGCATTCTCTAGGGTTATCACCGTTGCCAATACTGTGGGATTAGGTTATTGCTGAACAGAGCCGGGTTTGGTGGATGTGATGTTCCTGCCCCAGCTATTCTGTTCGCCCTGAATCCAAATGTGTTTCTGAGATGAGCGCTTTCCCCAGTTTCGCTGGTAACAGATGCCGGCTCTGTTGGGAATATGCCCTAGAGGCAATCATGTATGATGTAATTCCCACTGTATTCATAAAGTTATTAAGTTGTCCTTGTTTTGAACATCTGATATATGTCATTGAATATGTGATTCGATTGTGGAACTATATATTCATGTTGTTCATACTAGATTGTCCTTGGTCATTTAGGTTGTGTTGGACACACACCCTAGACTAATGTGAGTGTTGGCTGATGACACGGTTCCACTTGTCATGGGCATGGTGATGCCATTCCAACGTTCACGGACTTGGCTAAAGAGTTTAGCAAGTCGGACTGACCCACATTGAGATGCAACGATCAAGTCGTCATTTGCATCTCTCAATCAATGTAATCCTTAGACCTGAGGTTGTCGCACAATCCGAGTTGTGGATCATCGACTTAGGTTCTGTCAAACGTTGTTCTGTGACAAGGCAACTATAAAGGCAGAGTTCGGGTCGAATGAGAAGCAAGCTGCGTGATGTGGATAATCAAGATGGGATTTTGCCCCTCCTAATGGAGAGATATTCTCTGGGCCCTCTCGAGTGGTATGATTCAGGAAGCATGGCCATGCGCGACTCAGTTAAGTGTTAACTGTGTCGGTTGACTAAGAGTTAGTCAGATGAATCGCATATCACGGATCGAGAAGAGAGTTGAACTATTTAAGGGATGACGATAAATCGCCTATAGTTCGACAAGGTATATCGTGAGGCAAAAAGGACTAAGATGAATATCACATTGAAAGGTATGTCGTCATGACTCAATGGAACTTGGGAGTCGGCACGTTCTGCTAGGAGCCGCTACCGATTGATCGATTGGGAGTAGGACTCCAATCGTGTCCAAGTCGCCATGAGCCTGCAGGGTCGCACACTTAAGAGCGGGAGCAAGTATTGGTCGGGTTGGACCCGAACCGGAAATGGACTGGTTTTGTGAGTCGGACTCACATAGGGAATGGGCCACAAGTGTTGTGAAGCCCATTACCATACGCTATATAAAGAGGGGCACAGGTTGCCCAGCGGGCACGTTAGTCCACTCTCCCATGCGTTGGGAACCCTAGCCCCACTCAGTCCAGCCGTCGCACCAGACCTAGTAGTCTGCCGTCGGAGCTCCTCCTCGTACGTGTGGATACCGGCAGAGGTGCTGTACGTTCAGCACTTCGACGTTCGAGGGATTGGATCGGCCGGACCGGATCGTGGGACTGCACTGCCCCGACGCGCTTCATCGATAATCCGCAACCGCGCGTCTAGTGGTAATCATCGTGGCCTTCTACCTCGGCTAGATCTTGGAAGCATCGCGTAGGAAAAGTTCTTGTTTATCTCTACGCGTTCCAACAGTGGTATCAGAGCGGTAGCTTCTGGTATTAGGCCCGAGATCCGTACATATGTGATATGTAGTTAGCGTTAGATGTGATCTAATTGCTGTTTTGGTGGTCGTTCTATGAGATAGATCGGTTTTGTACAAGGTTGATTGGATCAATCGTACTCGGGGTTAATGGATGATCAGGTTTCCGTGATCATACTGCTAAGGTCGTGGAACAACTTACCCCTACCGGTCGGTTTCCGCCATCGGGGTATACCGTGACACATAAATCCAGTTGCGGTGATCGAAGATCAAATAGTTTGGTCGAATCGGAACACGGATCAGATTCGGGTAAAATCGTTTTATCCGATGAAGAAATCCATGATCGGACCGCCGGCTTCGCCCTGTCGTAGCGCCTTAGATGTCGTTGCGAGTTTCACAACGCCGGTAGATATCGTATCTATGCATAACTTGTTTTTGCAGGAAGTTGTGAATGGTATGGCTTATGTGCATGTGATGTGTGTAATCCATACATGATCTGCGTATCATGTTTATGTCAGCCGGCTGGAGCCTAGGTGCTGTCATTTTATTGTATATCGGCCTGCGTGTCGGATTCTCTATGTAAATTTTCATTTACTAGCTAGTGTAGCTTGTTGGAGAATCCGGTGGCATGCAAGTCGATGTACAAGTCGGCTACATGGAGTAAGATGGCACGTGACAAGAGTTGGCACGAGTCGACTTACAAGCTTTGTGGAGATGGAGATCACCATGAAGAGAGCCATACCATTTCACAATATAATTGTTTTATTTGTGTTATTGTTATGTCTCTATTTACCTCTATTTAGATAGTTGGTAGATTCTTTAATCCCTCAAAGAAGGTCTAGTCGGTCGCCCCGCCAGTGCTGCACCATCACAAGTCGGACATTCTTGGTAGTGGGCTCATAAAATTGAGGTGCTACCAATTCTTTCCGGTTAGGTGGGTTTGAGTCGGACTCTTACAGGCAGAAGCACTTGGTAATCTAGACGAGTCCATCACAACGGTTGTGGGGCTCGGGGCGAGGTAGGTTGGGAGCCGGGGCATATGATGTCACCCAACTAACAGGAGTCGTATTGGATGCGATTGGCAAGGTGTTGCCTACCTAGATCACTTGACGGCTAGCGGTGATGCTAAAGCTCACTAGTCGGCTTGCTTATTTAGGATCTTGAATCACTTAGCAACCTTCGGAGGGATGTTGGTTCTAGTGGGAGCATAAGTATTAAAGCGTTTAATATGCCTGCTCTTTTATGAATACATGTCTTAAGTGTTTTTGCGTATTTTCTGTTGTAGATCAATGGCACCTAGCAACCTTCCTCAGTTGTCCGCGTTTGCGTTGAGGTCAATCCTAGAGAAAGATAAGCTTAATGGAACTAATTTCACCAACTGGTATCGTAATCTGAGGATAGTCCTCAAGCATGACAAGAAAGAACATGTTCTAGAAACTCCACTTCCAGATGAGCCTGATGACGATGCGACTGTCGCAGTCACGAATGCCTACCGTAAGACTAGAGATGAGTCTACGGAGATTAGCTGTCTTATGCTTGCACACATGGAACCGGACTTGCAGCAGCAGTTCGAGAATGTTGAGGCCTACGATATGATCGAAAGCCTCAAAAGTATGTTCCAGGCTCAAGCAAAGACTGAGAGGTATCAAGTCTCTCAAGCTTTGCTTGGCTGTAAGCTGAAAGACGGCGATCCACTGAGTCCGCATGTAATCAAGATGATTGGTTACATACAGTCTTTGGATCGGCTGGGCTTCCCAATTAACGAAGAGTTCGCTACTGATATAATTCTGAACTCTCTTCCTAGTGCGTATGGTTCGTTCATCTCGAACTACCATATGCATGGTATGGATAAGAGTATCACTGAATTACATGGGATGCTCAAAACGGCAGAGGCTGATATCAAGAAAGGCACCAGTCAAGTGTTGATGGTGCAGAATAAGGCTAAGTTCAAGAAGAGTTCTTGGACTAAGAAGAAGAAGGATAAGTCAGGAGGTAGCACCCATGGCCCTGTCCAGAGTGCTCCCTCAAAGACTAAACCTTCTCCTACAGCCGGAGCCAACTGCTTCTATTGCAAGCAAGATGGCCACTGGAAGAGGAACTGCACCAAGTATTTGGCTGACAGAGCCAAGAGTGGAGGTGTGACTTCCAACTCTGGTACGCTTGTGTGCAATGTTATAGACATTTATCTTGCTGATGCGCCTAATAGTTCTTGGGTATATGATACCGGATCAGTTATTCACATATGCAACTCGTTGCAGGGACTGGTAAGAACTAGGAGCGTGGCAAGAGGAGAGGTTGACATTCGGGTCGGCAACAAGGCGAGAGTCGCTGCGTTGGAAGTCGGCACGATGCAACTTCATTTACCTTCAGGATTTATTTTGGAACTAAATAATTGTTATTATGTTCCAGCGCTTAGTCGAAACATTATTTCCGCCTCATGTTTGATGAGACAAGGTTATGAGTCGAATATTAAGAATAATGGTTGTTCTTTATATTTGAAAGATATGTTTCATGGCTTTGCACCCGTTCAGAACGGGTTATTTATTTTAAATCTTGATAGTGAATCAGTCTATAACATAAATGTTAAAAGGTTGAAACCAAATGATCTGAATATGACTTACTTTTGGCACTGTCGGCTTGGTCATATAAGTTGGAAGCGCATGAAGAAGCTCCATGATGATGGACTTCTAACTTCGTTTGACTTAGAGTCATTCGAGACATGTGAATCATGCCTGCTAGGCAAAATGACCAAGACACCTTTTGCAAGGAGTTGTGAAAGGGCGTCCGACTTGTTGGAACTAATACATAGTGATGTATGTGGTCCAATGAGCACGACAGCCAGAGGTGGTTATGAGTACTTCATTACCTTCACTGATGATTTGAGTAGGTATGGATATATCTATTTAATGAAACACAAATCGGAAGCCTTTGAAAAGTTCAAGGAATTCCAGAGTGAGGTACAAAATCAACTCGGCAAGAAAATAAAGTTTCTACGGTCGGACCGTGGAGGCGAGTACATGATCCATGAGTTTGATGACCATCTAAAGAGTTGTGGAATAGTTCCTCAACTCACTCCTCCGGGTACACCGCAGAGAAACGGTGTATCGGAACGGAGAAATCGGACCTTGTTGGAGATGGTACGATCAATGATGAGTCGGACAGATCTACCTTTATCATTTTGGGGTTATTGTCTAGAAACTGCAGCTTTCACACTAAACAGAGTACCATCAAAGTCAGTAGAGAAGACACCACATGAGATGTGGACTGGTAAAAAGCCAAGTTTGTCTTTTCTTAAGATTTGGGGTTGTGAAGCATTTGTCAAGCGACTTCAGTCGGACAAGCTCACGCCCAAGTCGGATAAGTGTATTTTCGTGGGGTATCCGAGGGAAACCTTGGGGTACTACTTCTACAACCGGGAAGAGGGCAAAGTGTTTGTCGCTCGGAATGGTGTCTTCCTTGAGAAAGAGTTTCTCAGTCGGGAAGTCAGTGGGAGCACGGTGCAACTCGAAGAAATTCGAGAAGAACCGGCTAGGGGCGAGTCGGCAATGGCCTTGGAGGCTGAGCCGGTCGTGGTACCTACACCGGTTACAGCACCTGAACCTCGGAGATCTGCCAGATTACAGAGTGCTCGAGATGTTTTACTGTTAGACAGTAATGAGCCGGCAACTTATTCGGAAGCGATGGTGGGATCTGATTCCGAGTCATGGCTTGGAGCCATGAGATCCGAGTTAAAGTCCATGGATGAAAACCAAGTTTGGAACTTGGTTGATCTGCCTGACGGTGCAAGACCCGTCGAGTGCAAATGGGTCTTTAAGGAGAAAATTGATATGGATGGAAATATTTCCGTCTATAAAGCACGACTTGTCGCGAAGGGGTTCCGACAGGTTCAAGGAGTTGACTACGACGAGACCTTCTCGCCCGTAGCGATGCTTAAATCAATTCGGATCATGTTAGCCATAGCAGCCTATTTCGACTATGAGATATGGCAGATGGATGTCAAGACGGCTTTCCTTAATGGAAATTTAACTGAGGACGTGTATATGATACAGCCTAAAGGTTTTGTCGATCCGGCTAATGCTGACAAGGTATGCAAACTTCAGAAATCCATTTATGGGTTGAAGCAAGCATCTCGGAGTTGGAACATTCGCTTTGATGAGGTAGTCAAATCGTTTGGCTTCATCAAGAGCGATCATGATTCTTGTTTATACAAGAAGTTTAGTGGGAGAAAAGTAAACTTTCTAATCTTATATGTGGATGACATATTACTGATTGGAAAAGATGTCATGATGTTGCAAGAAACCAAAGAGTCATTGGAAAGGAGTTTCTCAATGAAAGATTTGGGTGAGGCGACTTACATATTAGGAATCAGGATCTATAGAGATAGATCAAGGCGGCTCATTGGATTGAGTCAGAGTACTTATCTGGACAAGGTTTTGAAGAAATTCAAAATGGAAGAGTCCAAGAATGGATTCTTACCGATGTCCCATGGTATAAAACTTAGCAAGACTCAGTGTCCTTCGACGACTGATGAGCGAAGTCAGATGAGTGTGATTCCGTATGCTTCGGCAATCGGATCCATCATGTATGCCATGATTTGTACTAGGCCAGATGTTTCCTATGCTCTAAGTGTTACGAGCAGATACCATGCTGACCCTGGCAAAGCCCACTGGGCAGCGGTTAAAAACATTCTTAAGTATTTGAGAAATACTAAGGAAATGTTCCTAGTTTATGGAGGTGATGAGGAATTCAGTGTAAAGGGTTACACGGATGCGAGTTATCTCACCGACTCAGATGATTCTCGTTCGCAATCTGGATACGTGTTCGTGATGAACGGAGGGGCTGTGAGCTGGAAGAGTTCCAAGCAAGATACGGTGTCTGCATCCACAACAGAGGCTGAGTATATTGCTGCCTCAGAGGCGGCAAAGGAAGCTGTTTGGATCAGGAACCTCCTGATTGATCTTGGTGTGGTTCAGGGCGCGTCCAATCATTTGGACGTATATTGTGACAACAATGGTGCTATCGCACAGGCCAAGGAACCTAGACAACACCAGAAGAACAAACATATACTCATGCGGTACCACCTCATTCGCCAGTTTGTCGAACAAGGTGATATCAAGTTATGCAAAGTACCACAGCCTAAGCATGACGCGCACATGAGAGGTATGGGCATTAGATGCCTAGGCATATGATGCCAAGATGATTGACTCTAGTGCAAGTGGGAGACTGTTGGGAATATGCCCTAGAGGCAATCATGTATGATGTAATTCCCACTGTATTCATAAAGTTATTAAGTTGTCCTTGTTTTGAACATCTGATATATGTCATTGAATATGTGATTCGATTGTGGAACTATATATTCATGTTGTTCATACTAGATTTTCCTTGGTCATTTAGGTTGTGTTGGACACACACCCTAGACTAATGTGAGTGTTGGCTGATGACACGGTTCCACTTGTCATGGGCATGGTGATGCCATTCCAACGTTCACGGACTTGGCTAAAGAGTTTAGCAAGTCGGACTGACCCACATTGAGATGCAACGATCAAGTCGTCATTTGCATGTCTCAATCAATGTAATCCTTAGACCTGAGGTTGTCGCACAATCCGAGTTGTGGATCACCGACTTAGGTTTTGTCAAAAGTTGTTCTATGACAAGGCAACTATAAAGGCAGAGTTCGGGTCGAATGAGAAGCAAGCTGCGTGATGTGGATAATCAAGATGGGATTTTGCCCCTCCTAATGGAGAGATATTCTCTGGGCCCTCTCGAGTGGTATGATTCAGGAAGCATGGCCATGCGCGACTCAGTTAAGTGTTAACTGTGTCGGTTGACTAAGAGTTAGTCAGATGAATCGCATATCACGGATCGAGAAGAGAGTTGAACTATTTAAGGGATGACGATAAATCGCCTATAGTTCGACAAGGTATATCGTGAGGCAAAAAGGACTAAGATGAATATCACATTGAAAGGTATGTCGTCATGACTCAATGGAACTTGGGAGTCGGCACGTTCTGCTAGGAGCCGCTACCGATTGATCGATTGGGAGTAGGACTCCAATCGTGTCCAATTCGCCATGAGCCTGCAGGGTCGCACACTTAAGAGCGGGAGCAAGTATTGGTCGGGTTGGACCCAAACCGGAAATGGACTGGTTTTGTGAGTCGGACTCACAGAGGGAATGGGCCACAAGTGTTGTGAAGCCCATTACCATACGCTATATAAAGAGGGGCACAGGTTGCCCAGCGGGCACGTTAGTCCACTCTCCCATGCGTTGGGAACCCTAGCCCCACTCAGTCCAGCCGTCGCACCAGACCTAGCAGTCTGCCGTCGGAGCTCCTCCTCGTACGTGTGGATACCGGCAGAGGTGCTGTACGTTCAGCACTTCGACGTTCGAGGGATTGGATCGGCTGGACCGGATCGTGGGACTGCACTGCCCCGACGCGCTTCATCGATAATCCGCAACCGCGCGTCTAGTGGTAATCATCGTGGCCTTCTACCTCGGCTAGATCTTGGAAGCATCGCGTAGGAAAAGTTTTTGTTTATCTCTACGCGTTCCAACAGGCTCACCATCAACCCGGGCTATAACCGGGTTTCCATTAATCGGAGTTTGCTGTTGGGCCAGCGCTTGCGCCGCACCAGTCGCGGCTGCCATCACATCGCCCTGATTGAGATTTATTGCTGGGGCTGTGTAGATCGCGACTCGGCGCGCAATGCCTGGCGAAGACTCATACTCTTCCTCTTCGCAGCTATCTTCTTCATACCGATCTTCAAGCATGTGCAAGATAGACTCGGTATCATCCTCTCCAACGACCCGGCCATGCGGGGACCATACCGGCTCCTCCGACTGTTCCCTCTTCGTGGTGGGTGCCTTCTCCGTGTTATCCGGCTCTGCTGTTCCTACCGATTCTTTCTCGTCCGATTGAACACAGGTGGCTTCTCCTGACACAGATTCATACTCATTATTGTTAGAAATAAAACCAGACGCACGTACCATGCCGCCGAAGACGTTGACCCAGCCGATCGTGACGACAGATCCGGTTTCCAGCTGATCCGACTCAGGCCCCCAGCCAAAGCCATCAACAATCTTCTCTCCTTCAGGGTTGGTGATGATCTCGCTGATGACAAGGTTCTTCATGTTTTCCAGAGCTTCTCCCGTGATGTAAACACCTTTGGACGTAGGCCCCACGGTGGGCGCCAACTGTCATGGGATAGTCACGGCAGACGTTACCAGGGTAACTTAGTTTGGGGCAAATCGACTCTGGTGTTTGGGAGAGGGTTTAGCTCGGATGCAATCATATTAACTGGTGATCGAGAGGCTCGGGCTGCAATGTCGCCGAGGCTCCAATCTAGGGTTACAAATACTTTCTCTCGTATATCTAGAATACTCGAATTCTTCTATCTCTCTCAATCTCGATCTCTCTATGCCCTAGAAGCTGGTTTATATCATACCCGGCTTCCTGGCTTTCCTTACAAGATACTTCCGGAATCCTACTCGGGACCCATACGTAACCCTAAGTTTCCTACCGTGACCCCCAAGTCATGAGTTATAAGGCTTGCGCCGCCTCTAAGGTCTTCTAGGGCTTCCTTTCCCTTGGGCCGGGTCACCAACGCAATCACTGGCCCATTAATAACACCTGGCTCAGCATTACAGCGCAGGGTCTCGCGCAGCTTCCCTTCGGCCGGGTCTCATCCCAGGCATGGGCCTGCCGGGTTATCATCCCCCCAACAGTATGTATACCATTGGGTCCGGGGTCGTGACAGGTCATGGTACCAGAGCAGGACTGCCTGTAGGAAAACCTTACTGCTTGGTCGATGTTGATTGTAAAAACTACTTTGAAACCCTAAATGGATTGTGAAAATCTCTTTAGGATTCTTTTTACTCCTTATCTGGTATCGCTCTAACTCTGGGTCACCTTACCTGTTTTGATTTGAAAAGGTTTTAGTCATTCAAAACTTAGGTGCCTTCTTTGGCAAGACGGTCTTTTACCCAAGTTGACCTAGTGTTAAAGTTTCTAGAGTTGTGTGTGTTCTATTTTCCGTTATCTCTTAAATTGGGAGATTCCTTTCCATCATAACCTCTCACAGTTGTTCGAACTCCACACTACTATGTTCTTAAGTTTCAACTATAGAATCTCGAGATTTCCTTTTCATCTCGAATGTATCCGTTATCCTCTGTTCAAATTCTTCCGGAGTTATGTTGTCTTTTGAAAGATTCTTCGTGATTGCTATTCGTGGTGTCCTTCAAGGCACTCAGATAGTAGTTACTCCTTCCTTTGAGTTTTCAACGTTGGACTTGAACCGAAGGTCCCGAAATGTGCTGAATCGCGATGGGTTGAACCATGTGGTTTATTAGCAGGTGACGCTCATGCCATCAGTACATGATGCTGACCTTTAACCCAAGTAATGTTTCTTTGGATCCAGAGGAATCTGTTCCACCTCAGGGTGGATAGGTAATCCCAACTCTCCTAGCCATAGGCTTTCTCTTGGAATCAAAAGGGTCACGACAAGAGATTTCTTGTGATTCCCACATCTTCGTTATCAATTCATCTTTACCTCTCTTTAGCATGGGTTCTACAAAAGAGTATTAACCTGTGCATTCACCATGATCTCTGGATTTTCTGGAGCATGTTCCTACTTTCAGTTGATATCAAATCTCCACCCGTTGTTTCGGACATCAAATTGCATATTTGTGTTGGAGTCTTCCAATTCACTTGCTCTTGTGTTCCGTCAGAGCATTCCACCTTCGAATGTCAGGAGAAACATACTGCATTACCTCGTTCATCTTCAGGACCAGGTCAAAGTTTTGTAATCCACAGAATAAAGAAGTTTCATGAGCTTTTGTTCTGTTCCACCTTCGAGTATCACACTCTTATATATCATAAGGTCATGCCTAGCTTCATGTCCTTATCGAAGAAGTGATGCTCCTACACATCTTCATTCACCATTTCTACAAGCTTGAATGCTCAAGAATGTTGGGTGTGCATTGAGGTGTGTATAAGATATTCCTAGCAATTCTTATTGCTTTGAAAATCTAAGAAACATATGTATCCTTCTTAGCACTATTGGTCACCCCATCTCTATTTGAAGTTGACTGTGTTACCAAATCCTTTCATTCCGGCGCACATATTTGGTCAGAGAGTTAAGTTCATACCAAAGCTCCCAGACCTTATCGGGTGCTTTGGAAAGCATACCTCCTTTCGAACTCCAAGACATGCCGGTGGTTCGTGATATTCTGGTTGTCTTCCAAGAAGTATCACCAGGTTGTTACCTGACCATGATGTCTAAACAAGGGGTAATCCAAACTACTCCTTTCTCTAAGAACTCCGCTGGACACCCTGGACTACTTGGTTGAGCTTAAACAACAACTTGAGAGTTGGAAGACAAAAACTCATCCTAACTTATTCCTTTGGAATGGGATGTCTAGTTCTCATCCTGTTGAAGCATGATAGTATCTCTTTAATGGACATGCTGTCATTCTACCCTTGAATTGATTTGGGCTATCGTCAGATCAAGTTCAGATTCAAGCACTACCTTGATGGTGTTTCACTCATGGTGTTATGGCCGAGTACATCTTCATGTCCTCTGGTCTGACCAATACTTTGGCCTTGTTCATGTAGCAGATGTGTCCCCTCTGCTTGGAGTATCTTGATAAGTGTATTGTCGAGCCCATCGATGACATTACTACTCATCCAAGTTGCAAGAGGTTCATACTAAACAAATGACAACCATGTTGGAAACTTTTGAGAACCGTCTTTGTGTCATCCCGAAGTTGTGTTATCAATGTTCGAAGTGACTTTCTCGGGTTCGTGTGCTTATGGTGAAAGTTGTCGCCATGGATCCGAGTATAGTTTCCTTGTTTCCTCGGGAATAATCCCAAGTCGGTCATATATATGTGGACTATTCTTGAGATGGTAGGTTGTCACCTCCATTTATATGAAGAAGTTTGCATCCACACCAAGCCACTGACTGATTGTTCATGATAGAGAAGAAGTCCCAGAACTTCGTTATCTTTGTAATCATCTTCCCAACCAGGACTCTGATGTATCTCTTCGCAAGTAAACCATGTAGGTGCAACCGCCTTTTGCAAGTTGCTAATACACGAGTTCTGCAATCTCGCTCATCTTTCTAAGCATGGCATCGTAGTCCATATTTTGAGAATCTAGTATATGTATCTGGTAGCCGGTGCAACCTCTTCGATCAAATATACCGAGTCTGAGTTATCAACCCACTAACCAGAGCTGAATCTCAAGCAACAACGATGATTGGTGTTTCCTCAAGAGTATTGAATTAGGTATTTTCAAAATTTGGCATGGTTGATGTTGTGGTTGACACAATTAGCCGGAAGGCCTAATGTCATATCTCTTTGAATCCATAAGAACAACCACTCTCCGTGATAATTCTTGTGTGGCTCATTCTAACAAGTTTTCCCTCTCCGTTTTTCCAAACTGGAGTTCTACATTCACTTGATTACCTGTAGAAGTCTTGCATAAGCCCGATATATGTATCTAGAACATCCAGGAGAACCTGGAAGTTGATTCTTCCAATGTCTCTTTGTCTATCCTCCAAACCTTTCTTTCAGTGGGAAAAAGTTCATCATGAGAACCATTTCGTGGTGTTTTGTAATCGCCATTGATCAATTACCTGTTTCAAGTTGTTTGTACCTGAAGTTCTGTTCATCTCACACATTGTGTGAATTTGTCAGTCACTTCAGCCATGGGGTCTTAACCATGTGGTAAACGTATTGCTACGTCAAAACCACAATAGGAAAGAGATTCCTCATTCCTTCTGGTGCTCCAATCCTCTACTCATCTTTATGGTGTGACCAAGAGTTCCTCCTTCCTTACGGTGTTGCACCTTATCTTTGTTACCCATCTTGTGTCGTGAAATAAAATCCCGATCCTTGATAAGGATTTCAAGAAAACTGTTATGGAATGGTTGAAACTTCCATTACCTTCCGTGTCCACTCCGAAGAGCGAATACGATCCTGTATCAAATTTTCTCTGACACACGAATTACAGTGTTTTCTCGTGTTCTCCCTCGTCTACGGATATTATGTTTTGGTATCCAAGACCGTCCTCTCCATCTTGGTATTCTGTTTGAAGAAACCTTTACGTCAAAAGTTATTCAACCTTTCTTCTCCAAAAGGATTTTAAGTCTTGTGCAAACCTCATATTCTAAATCCTTTGAAGAACCATTGTCCAAAAACTTGAAACCTTCTCTTATTCCCTCCGTTATCTTGATGTGTTCCATGCCTGTTAACTCAAAAGTTATTTATGAACATTCCTGTCATGAGTTAGCCATGAGATACTCGATCTTCGTAAAGATCAATTTCTAAGAGTTTTCCCTCTACCTAAGGTGTAGCCGCTGGATATCTTCACAAGTGCTACGGATCAACCTCTACAAGAAGAAAACCGCAAGGTTCGAGAAGATCGTTCAAAACCGGTGTTCCTTCTTTCTTCTCCTTCGGGAATCTCAGGGCGAAATTCTTGTAAGGGGGGTAGATTTGTAACATCCCTGTTTTTCTCCAAGAGGGTTGTGGTGTGTGGTGTTCATCTCATACATGCATGAAACAAAAATTTAATCATGTTTGAAACAATTTAAGTTGTGAATTTAAATGGAGTTGAGAAAATACCACAAATACTACTTAATGTGGGTTTTAAAATTTTGAACTGAAAAATATTTCAATTTCACCAAAACAAAACATGGTGAGGTTGGAAATTTTGTGAGGTTTACAAAATGTATTTTTTTCAAATTTTCTGTTTGCAAAAAGGTCCTCAAAATGTTGTTTTCTGTTCTGTTTTTAGTAGAAAAGGACCTCCTTGTAAAATCTCAAAATTTCAGGGGGTTTCCAAAATTGTTCCCTTTGTCTTCTTCCTTCAGACGAACACACACACAGGTGCGTGTCGACGCCGCCGTTGCCCCCTGCCAGCTCATGCATGCGTCCTAGCTTGCAACAATAGGACCGCGAGGAAACCCTCCTAGCTCTCCTTCTCCTTGCATCCTCACTCCCTCCATCCCTCCTTGTACCCGACGAAAACCCTAAACCTAACTGTGACGGCTGCCGGCGCGCGCCGTCGCCTCGAGCAACCCCGCGGCCCTCCGTTGGTCCCTAAAGCTCTGTTTGGTCCTCCTCTCCCTCCTCGTTAAACCTCTGGAGCCAAGACGGCGTGAGCCGCCCGAATTTCATCTTCGTCATCAACTCCGGCCGGCGGCAACTTTGGACAATTTCGGCGCCACCGCCTCTCCTTCCAGCTTCCCCGACGACTTCCTCCGGTTTCTTGTGAGTCGAGGAGCACTCCGGTGCCCTCACCTCGTTTTTCTATGGCCGTTTGCGCCATCGCCGCCGAGCTCCGTCGTGCGCCGCTGCGGTTGTACCTCGTCGGAGCTTTCCGGCGACCTTTTGGTAGCAGCGCTGCAACCGCAACGCTCGCCGTCGTCTCCTGAACGTCGTGGTGAAGTTCAATTCGCGAGTTATGCGCCCAAACGCGAGATCGAGCAACGTCAGAGCCGTATTGGTTGTTGCTGACGTCACGGTGATGTCAGCATGATGTCACCGTGGCCGCCTCTGTCAGCGTTTTATTAGTTTAGAAATAATTAATAAAAGAAAAAACCCTGATAGGTGGGTCCCACAGGAGGTTAATTCCAGAAAATGATTCAAACTTGTAAAATTAATATCTCCTGAAATATTAATCAGAAAAATAAGATGAAAACATGGAAATGTTCAGAAAAATAAACTCTACCCAAATATGTCATTTCCATACATGTATGACAAACTTTAATTTTGGGCATTATTTTAATGTTGTTTAGTTCATTTAAAATGGAGAAAATAAGTTTTTAATCAATAAAATTAGAAAATTAAAAGTTATATACCAAATTTCTTAAAATGACAAATGCAATCTAGTTATGATGTTTTCTAATCCATTTGAGAAACTAAAATTGTACTCACTTTTAGAATCGCCCGAAACACCCTCCGGGGTCCATTTCGGGCTAATTTTAGTTAAATTGCATAACTGACATACAAACCCTAGCAACCCATTGAACATGTTTAGGTCTTTATTTTAGTGCATTAACTTGCTCATGCATACATATTTTGCATTGCATCGATGCCATGTGTTGATTGTTGTTTCTCTTTTGGTGTTCTAATTCTGACCGGTAGAACGTGACTCCAAAGAGAAGATCGACAACGCCATGATGAATACTTGATCTTAACCGACAAGTCAAGCACTTATTCCTGAAGCCTCTATCTAGTTTTCTTATAACCAAGGCAAGCATAACCTGTTATCTGCTCATATATGGTTTTCGAAGTGTTTTGGAATCTCGTATATTGCATGCGGTTAAAAGTATTTATGGTCTTAGATAGAGTTCTCCTATACTTGTTGCATCACCCAAATATCCTGATCCACTGCTCCTGGCAGCTATAGGTTTGTTTGTGCGCGCCTCGTTAAACCCTGTGAGTCTTGCTTAGCCATTCCTAGTTGTGATCTGATCCATCCGGTTGATGAATCTGGTCAATGCGTGAATCCATTATGTCAGGTTGTTGTGTTTGGAATTATCTTTGATAACTTGACTAAATAACGGCATGGATGTGAGGCCACAATGAGTTGTGGTGTTTTGTCCTATTCATGCCCCTAGGAGAGAGTTCCCGCCTCCGAAGCCAAGACTGAGCGTGCAACCACACACGCGAGCCAATGAACCTCGCCCGACTAACTAACTTGTTTGGCCACATCCATGAGTCATATAGTTTGATCTTTCCATCTGCCTGTGAGTCAGAAAACGATTTGAAAAAAAACTTAGGGCGTGACCGGGACAAGTGATGGACGTACACGGATCTTGATCCCGACTCACAGAACAGGTGCCATCAGGAGGTGGCCAACTCCCTATTGACGGGGTGGCCCTGTTTGGGTTGACTCATGGATAGGGTTACGCAAGGTAAAGGTCGGATCCATCCACCCTCTGCCGCGCTCCATGGAAGAGCGTACATGTGGCGCTAAGAGTCGGAGGGTACGTGTGGGTAAAGTGTACCCCCTGCAGGGATAAATCTCCTCGAGAAGTCGTGTCCACGGTTACAGACGACTTGGCAATAGATTCTGTGATCATAGATAACTTGAACGGAATGGCTAAAACTTGTTGACAACGATTGAAGGGTGTCTCCTCGGAGATGCCGAGAGGGGTGATCCTTGTAGCATGAGATGCTGGGAGATGATGTTGGTGGATTGAAAAGATGATGATTACAGTAGTTGACTAGTTCTCTCATCTGTTTTGAAAATGCTCTATGGGACGCGTTATTCTTTCTTGATTTTGAAAACAAAGATTTCTTTACGCAAAATAGCCTTCATAAAATCTTTTCCAAAATAGCAGATATGTAATAGGTTGACTAAGCCTTGTTGAGTACCTACCGTACTCAGTTTTGCTTAATTTTGGTTCAGGTGAAGATCTCACTCCAATGGTGGTGATTCTACGAGGACACCGACAAGTAGTTTGGGGTTCCCAGGTAGCAGCCTGGAATCTATGGGCTGGGACGTCGCCTTATGTTGCGGCCTCTTAGGCCTTTTTGGTTGACTAGAAACATAATTTGCCTTCCATTGTCTGATGTAATGTTGGGTCGTGTGACCTCTGTTTGTACAACTACTCTAATAATACCTGCTTTGTACAACTTCCATGTCTAGAGTGCTGCTTTGATCGGTTGTTGGTTTTGATCTCATTGTTATATAGTTTTGGCTATGCCTGCATAGTTGTCACAGTCGAGGGGTTGTGGACACGATGATCCATATCCGAGCACGCATGCCGATGTGATTCGGCCTGGGGCTTGGTAACCCCAGTAACACTTGATTGTTGTTGCATTTTCTGGACACATAGCATCTCTGTATAGCTTTGGTCCCGTTCCTTCAGTTTCATACGATTTGTGGACGCTTTGATATGCATAGTTGGTTATGACTAGCATGGACACAAGGGGTAGTAGAACCATGGTGATCCGGCCTGCGTGCCGATGAATCCGGTCTGCCTGCCGTTGTTTGTGCGGCCGGTGCTGGTAACTCTGAACCCCTTGTGGGTCCATGACTAGGAGCGCATAACAGTATGTATACCATTGGGTCCGGGGTCGTGACAGCATGAAACCTCCCCGAAGCAGGTGGCTGTGAAGGACTCTCAAGGAAGAGTGCTCTCTAACGTTCCGACAATCAACACATGGGCAACACATAAATCCATTATATTTGTGAGCCTGAGCTACACTTGGAAATTCATCCAGGACTGCCCTATACTCGGAAGTGCGTCGGTCACCGTACATCCATCCATGCCGTGCATCCATCTGCATCGTATAATTAATTTTATCAAAAAAAACATTACAATAACATCTTCAATAGCAAAATGACCACAGTACATCGACAAATATAACTTTTTTTGTATCACATTAAGATGAAAAGGACAATTTTGCTATCCTCGGTCGAAGATACCATTATATGTGAATTTAAGTGTGGCTCGGTTATTTCGTCGAACACCTCGAGTGCATAGTAAAAGAACACACACTAGCACCCGCCTCTGTCACTCCTCCCAGCAAAAAAACAGAGGGAAGAGGGCTCGGAGGCAATATATGTAGGGAAAGGGGGGCATTCGTCCCGGTTTGTGGCATGAACCGTGACCAATGCCCTTGCACGTGCCACGTGTCATGTGGCGAGGCATTGGCCCCGGTTCATGCCACAAACCAGGACGAATGCCCCTAAAACAACCGGTACCAATGCCCCTCAGGCGATTTCTGCTGTCCCGGCCGCAAAAACCGGGACCAATGCATAGCATTGGTCCCGATTTTTGGTGCAACCGGAACTAATGACATATCTGACACAAAATAAAAGGGGTTGTTTCCACTAGTGATTACCGTATAATGTATTGGATCCTGTAATTTGTGAAATAACAAAGGAATTCATAAAATATAAGTACTGTATTTGGCAACAAAGCACAAGCAATAGACATTCAGACTGACTACAATATTTCGTATGACAACGCTGACAACGACGAGAAATGATGAGGCCGAGGAGAATGACGAGAAAATTGAGCGAGAACATTTGCCCCTTTGGCTGCATATTTTCCATCATGAGCAAAGCATTTGGTAAAACTATATTTAGTTGTGTGTGTTAAATGTATAGTTGTAGTCCTATATGGATTAGAGTCCTACACGGATTACTATGCCTTATACGGACCCAAAGGTCTGTAACCTGTACGTTTTTGCCTGTATATAAATATCACACACGGCCCTGATTTGGGGTATCGCAAGTCAGTTAATTAATATGGTATCAGAGCATCAAACTTCCGATCGCATCTAAGTCGCCGACATCTTCTGCCCATCGCCAAGACCGAGAACGACTCATGCGCCAAGATCGAAATCGTCCATACCACGAACCGCTCCTGCCCATCGCCAAGATCGAATCGCCCTCGCACCTGAAAACATGTCGCTCGGCACCTCCTCGTCCCCAGGCTCGTCTTCATTGCTCAAAATCACCCTCTCCGAAAAGGTTACCTGGGAGAACTTTCTGCTATGGAAAACGAAGGTCCTCCGTGAGATCCATGGGGCGCAGCTATTCGCGTTCCTGGATGGATCGGCTGTTGAACCGGAGAAACAACTTGTGACCAAGGACAAGGACGACAAGGAGGTGAAGATCCCGAACCCTGAGTATGCACAATGGGTGGCACAAGATCAAACTGTTCTAGGGTTTTTAGTCCGGAACATGTCAAGAGAAGTTCTCACACAGATAGTGGGATTGAACACATCAGCAGCAGTGTGGAAAGCTGTGATAGAGATGTTTTCGTCACAGTCAAAATCCCAGGTTCTGCATCTACGCACAAAGTTGAATCAAACCCGCAAGGATGACAAGTCTGGAGTGGTCTAATTTGGCCAAATTAAATCCCTAGCTAATGAGATGGCAGGTGCTGGAAAACCCTGGACACCGAGGATGTTATCTCTTATATCCTCGCTGGTCTTCATGGTGAGTATGATGGGTTTGTTGCTACTATTACCGCTTTGATCAAGGCGGAACAACATGTCAGTATAAGTGACGTGTACTCTTAGTACATGTTATATGAGGCTCGATTGGAGTCTGGGAACCATGGAGGTGGCTCTTCAGTTAATGTAGCAACCTGCAACGGTCATGGATATCGTCGTGGGAGTGGGCATGGGAGCTATCAGGAACAGCAACGTTCTAAATACGATCGGAGTAGAGGCTACTATGAACCCCGCGACAACATTCAGAGGTGTTTTGGTGGTGGCAATGGTGGAGGCCGCTACAACACCCAAGAAAACCGCCAAAACAATGGTGGTGGAGGCAGGCAAGGCCCTCGACCTATTTTTCAATTGTGTGGCAGGGACGGTCATATTGTTGTTAATTGTTGGAAAAGGTTCCAAAAGAGTTATCGTGGTCCTGAAAAATCAGCGGGTGCTGTTGTTGGATCATCATATGGTGTTGATACAAACTGGTATAGCGACACGGGAGCTACGGATCATATCACTGGTGAGCTAGAGAAGCTACATGTGAGGGATCGCTATCATGGGAATGAGAAAATCCACACAGCCAGTGGTGCAAGTATGGATATACATCATGTTGGTCATTCTATAATTCATACCCCTAATCATGATTTGCATCTGAAAAATATCTTACATCTTCCCGATGCATCCAAAAGTCTCTTGTCCACTAGCTGTCTAGCTAGAGATAATAATGACTTTGTTGAGTATTGGCCTAACTCTTTATTTGTCAAGGATCAGGACACGAGGGAATCCTGCTTCAAGGTAGATGTGTGGAACGACTCTATCCTATGCCATTGCCTTCTACATCATCTTTTGGTCATCAAGCTCATGGTGTCGTCAAGTCCTCCTCCTCGCATTGGCATATACGTTTAGGTCATCCAGCTTTAGGGCTAGTTCATCAAATTCTTCGAGATATTAAAATTCCTTTTAGTGAATCAAATAAAGAGTCGGTTTGTGATGCTTGTCAAAAGGCCAAGAGTCATTAACTTTTGTACCCTAAATCGTCAAGTGTGTCCACTTTTCCTCTTGAACTTGTGTTTTCTGATGTGTGGGATCCTGCTCCATCTTTGGTTGGAAGATACAAATAGTATGTCAGTTTCATTGACGATTTCAGCAAGTTCACGTGGATATATCTTTTGAAAAACAAATTTGAAGTGTTTCAAAAGTTTAATGATATTCAGCATCTTGTTGAAAGATTCTTTGTCGCACCCGGACTTCTAGAGGATACTCGCAGTTCCGTTGAACAGTAGTTGATTGGATTACGGGGCTTACCGGCACCCGCATCTCTTACGAGTAGGCCAACACACGTATGTGTGACAACCAACCCCTACTGTTCATCGTCTACGTAAACCATCCCCTAGAAATCAGGATACTACCATTGACGTACTTCATACCATACACACATGGTACGTCAACGGCGTTTAACAGAATGATAGCACAACATATCTCTAAGACACAAATAAATAGAAATAAGTTGCAAATAGCTCTCACTAGAGCAGAGATAGCAAATACAATCATCCAGAGGACACATGTCCCAGCATATCATCATTACAACACAGCGGAAGCATCCAAAATGTCTGAGTACAGACAAGATCCAAATAGGCTTAAGAAGCCGGAAACGAAAAGACGGAGCCCATCCACGATGTCTCGGATCCTGCCCGGGTCCGCTATCTACTCGTCAGCAGCCTCGTCAAACTCCACGTAGTAGCCGTCACGGGGATCCTCGTAAGCGTAGTCTGCGGAAACCACAGCCCCAAAGGGGTCAGTACATAAACGTACTGGCAAGCAAGACTCACAGTTCACCAAAGTGTAACCCGTCAACACCAAGCACAGATGCTTTGGGTTCAACGGAAGGAAGGGTGATACAAAAGATGCGGCAGCTGGCTGCACTAACCAACTACAGAACATACTACAACTTCCGGCTAACAGAAAGGAGATAAGATAGCGTATCGTAACCAACTATAACTAACTCCAAACAAACCCATCCTGGATCTCGCCCCTTATCCAAAGAACCAATCCGAGGATAACTCACACAGTTGGATTAATGATGGTTCAAGTTATTGTGTCAATAGTACTATTACTAGTCAAGTTATCATTAGTTAGGTGTAAGTTGTTCTGAGAACTTGTTAGCCAGTACTTTCACCAAGTTAACCATAACCGCGGAAAACACGGCTTCTCGAGAAGATTTATCCCTGCAGGGGTGCACCAATTTGGCCGTACACGTAAGAATAACCCGCCAGATGGAATGCCTCCCACCAAGCGGGGCACTCAACACAACTCAACTCTTCTTCGCATCAAGCCCAAAGAACCCCGTGCAGTGAGCGCACGGCTAATCAAGCCCCACGAAGAAAAGGGGACCCTCATAGCACTCTAAGAACGTGTCTCCCTAAATGCCGACTACAAAAGTTCCACCCTGGTACCAAGGGTTCGCACCTGCATATGCATGCGGCAAATGGAAAACCCAAACTAAATGAGGCGATTTGGATGAGATGCGAATCGAATCAAATTGAGGGGGGCGCCCATACACGCTTCCCACATGCGGTTAGTGCGCTCATCATGGATCAGTAGACAAAACCCTTTTCCTAATTAGGGTCGACACTAGCAGGCCTCAAAACCACGCCGGGCCTCCTGCCGATGCCTTATCAGCAAATTATTATTACCTAAAATTAACAGGTTTTTGTTTAACATCGAGCCCCATAACATAATGAAAATATAGTAACAGAAAGTAACGGGTAACAGACTCGAGCAAACACAACCCTAAGCATGCTAGTAAGACACGGGCACAAGCAACGGGGTTATAGGAGTGGAGGTGAGGCAAGATCAGGGTTAAAGGATAACATGTGATAGGTTCGTAACAGAAGCAACTATTCATATGGCTAGCAGAAATAGACAATGGAAAGTATCGGTAACCAATGTTGAAAGGAACACAATGGTTCATGTGAGTGAATACTTGCCTGCAAACTCAGCAGCCTGGTACTGAGCTAGATCCTCAGAAGGGGTGTCATAAAGCTCGTCTGTCTCAACGCCGTCGTCTATTCGAGAAGAAGCAAACAAACAACGCCAAGAGACAAACAATCAATAACATGGCATAATGCACAATCATGGGATGATGCATGACCATTTAATTGATGCATCAAAATAAACTAGTTGACATGGTAACAACATGATTAAATGGACCCACATGCAATTTGAGTTGCATATGAAAAGCCCATCAATTAAGGTTGAAATAATTGTTTTACAACTAATCAACAGGTGAAAGTGGATTAGTATGATGCATGGATGAGGAAAACAGAAAAATAACAACAATAGAACAATTTTGAAATAAGGTTTACCAAGTTTGGAATTTTAGTTATTAAGTTAAGGAATTTTGGTTCCTTAAAGGTGTTACACAAGCATTTGTTGTTTTCATCAATTTTAATTGTTCAAAACAAATAACAAAATTCATATTTGGAACACTGTTCCAAATATCATCCGATATGTCGATTTATCGGCCGATTTATCGCTTATCGGGTGGTGACCGATAAGATAAATGAATATCGGTGGAGTTTATCATTCATACCATTTTATAGGTCTTGCAAGCGATTTATCGGTCAATATGGCGATAAATCGACCGCTGTATCGATTTTCCAGCATTGCAATATGTCATTAGTGACATCCATCATAGAATTTTTAGTATTATTGAATACAATTAGCTATATATATCATAATTTCGAGTTTTTAGTGCAGATATAATATTTTCGTGTAGTATATTTTAGATGTTTCAGTGTTACCATTTAGGATTTACAAGAAAAATGGCCGATAAATAGTCGACCGATAAAATCGATTTATCGGCCGATAAGCCGATATATCTTTTATCATGGGCCGACAGATAAGTTAATGATAAGCGATATCCTGAACATTGATTTGGAAAGTACACAAAATTTTAGGTGGAATACATGTTTCAATTATTGAAAAAGGAATTAAGATGAATTATTTATGAATTAAATAAGTCAAACAAGATTTAAATGAATTAAATTCAAGTATGAATATTATTTGAATTTTATTTGTTCAAAACAGAAATTCAAATTCATATTTGAAAAGGTTATACTTTTCTAGTTTGAAAACATATTTTATATGTTCAAAAATAATTTAATTTGAGCAAGTTATGAATTTAGCAAATTTAAATGATTTAAACAAGGTTTAAATTATTTAACAAATTATAATTATTCAAAACATGAAACAAAGTTTATATTTGCAAAGTACATGAAAAATGGGATGGAAAACATATTTTATTTGTTGAGTTTGGAATTTTTATGCCCAAGTTATGAATTTTGCAAAATTAAGTGAATTAAACAAGAATTCAAATATTTCACCAATTTAAAATATTCAAAACAGTAAACAAATTTTATATTTTGGTAGAGAATTTAAAATGGAGTGGTTTACATGTTTAAAGTTTTGCAATTGGAGTTTCCAAACAAAAGTTATTAATTTACCAAGTTTAAGCATTTTTATGGTTGATAGAAAATAACTATGGACCTAGAAAAGATACAGGGACTTGGAAAGAAATTAATAGGGACCTAGATAAATGCTAGCAGGGACCTGTGAGCAATTTAGAGTAGATCTAGATCTAGGAAAAAAAGAATGAAAAAGATGGGTTTTAGTTGCAGGGGGGATTCGAACCCCTGCCCTCCTGCCTGCTGCGCAAAGGAACAACCAACTGGGCTGCTGCTGTGGTGGTGACAGGGAACAGTTAGCAGGGTGGTTAAGGTTCAGAAATCGCACTGTCAAACAATTCGGAAATAAAGAGCAGAAAAGGGTGGGGGCTGGGATTCGATCCTGGGAGCTGTTGGGTGCGCGCGCAGCGGACGCACCAGTTGGTCTGTTGCGGTTGTTTGATGGATACGGGCTCGAGTTGGTTTTGTACCTAACTAATCGGCTTTAACTGAACTGCAAACGAACACATTCAGGTGTTCTTTCCTGTCAACGAACAGAGCCATGGCTGCACCTTGGCATGGAAGAAGTTGATGCATCTACTGCAAGGAAACAAGAGGGGAAGTAGGGGAATGGAAAGAGGGGATTACCCTCTTCGCAGGGGTGGTCGCAGCACGGCCGGAGGGAGAAGGAGGCGTCAGCGCCGTGTCCGGCGAGCGGCGGCCGGAGGCAGCAGAAACGGCGGCGCCTCTCCTCGATGGCGGCGGAGATGGGAGAGAGGAGGGAGGCGGGTGCGGCTAGGGTTAGGGTTAGGGTTTTCGAGGGGGAAAGGAGTAGATATAGGAGGGGGGATGGGGTGGAGCAGTGGGGCAGCAGGTCGCTGTCCATTGCCGACGTCAGCGTACGGAGGTTGGGGGAGATGGGGTACGGGCTGCAGCGACTGGTGGGCTGGGCCTGCCTCTCCCCCTCTCCTGTGCGTTTTTTTGCTTTTTATTTTTTTTCCTCTGTTTTTTTTTTTTGCTCCAAGGGATTAGGGAGAAAAAGGCTAGATTTTTGGGGTTAGAAAATTTAGGTAAAATTTTTATATTGCTTATTTATGTAATAGCAACAACTAGCAAGTTTTGTTTTTTCAAAATGATCAAAATAAAAATGTTGTTTGTAATTTGATTCAAATATGAATGAATTTGTTTATTAAGTGATTTATTGAAAACAAGATTTAAATAGGTTTAACATATAGTTTAAATGGAAACAAGTGATTAGAATTGTTGTGTAATTTTCATAAGTTCAACATAGTTGCTGTTTGGAAAATGTATTTGAATTTGAATGGAACTGGAGTTAAATGAATGATTAAAAGCCACAAGTTTAAATAGTTGAACCCTATGGATTAAAATGGAAACAATTGAGGTTTTGAGTTGAACTTTTTATTTGAAAGATTGTAACATAACAAGTATGAAACAAAGGTTTGAATATTGGTTTGAATTTCAATTGTGAAAACAAAGAAAAACAGATGCAAACAAAAGGAAAACAAATGCAATGATTAAGATGCCATGATGCAAAACAATAATTGAACAAAAAACAAACATTCTAGGGATGTTTTCATACTTGGGATGTTACAAAACGCCCCCCCCCCCTTGAAGGAATCGCGCCCCGAGATTCCTACTGAGAAAGGAAAAGGTCCAGATACTTCTTGCGAAGATCCTCTTCGGTCTCCCACGTTGCCTCTCTATCGGAATGATGAGACCATTGCACTTTCAAGAACTTGGTGCTCTTGTTGCGAGTCTTACGCTCGGTCTCATCGAGAATACGAACAGGGTGCTCCTCATAAGATAGATCTTCTTGCAGTTCAATGGAATCATGATCAACTGCACGATCTGGATCTTTGAAACACCTCTTGAGCTGTGACACGTGAAACACATCGTGCACCTTGGATAGTTTTTCTGGAAGTTCAAGACGATAGGCATTTTCCGCACACCTTGAGAGAATGTTGAAAGGACCAATGTATCTTGGTGCAAGCTTTCCTTTCACACCGAAACGATGATTGCCTCTGAGGGGAGTTACACGGAGATATGCCTTGTCACCAGGTGCATAGATCATATCCCTGTGCTTGCTGTCATAGTAGCTTTTCTGACGAGACTGAGCAATCTTGAGATTGTCACGAATGATGCGAACTTTCTCTTCGGCTTCCTTAACAATGTCAGGGCCTAAGAGTGAACGTTCACCAGCTCCAGACCAATTGATTGGACTCCTGCATCTGCGGCCATAGAGAGCTTCAAATGGTGCCATGCCTAAGCTTGCCTGGAAGCTGTTGTTGTAGGAGAATTCAGCATATGGAAGGCATTCCTCCCATTTCATGCCAAAGGAGAGACCACATGCTCTGAGCATATCCTCGAGAATCTGATTGACTCTTTCGACTTGCCCTTGAGACTGAGGGTGATAAGCTGTGCTGAACAGAAGTTTGGTGCCCAAAGCTTCTTGAAAGCTTTTCCATAAATGAGAAGTGAATATGCTTCCACGGTCTGAGCTTATTTCCAATGGAACACCATGAAGAGGAACAATCTTTGTTGTGTAGAGCTCTGCTAACTGGCTGGCTGAGATTGTTTCTTTGACAGCAAAGAAGTGAGCTACTTTAGTGAGACGATCAATAACAACGAAGATTGCATCGTTGCCCTTCTTGTACTTTGGAAAACCAGTGACGAAGTCCATTTCAATCATGTCCCACTTCCACTCAGGGATTTTTAGAGGTTGTAGAAGACCGGCTGTTTTCTGATGGACTGCCTTAACACGTTGACAAACATCGCATTCAGAAACGTATTGAGCAATTTCACGTTTCATGCCAGGCCACCAATACAGTGTCTTAAGATCCTCGTACGTCTTTGTACTTCCAGGGTGGATGGAGAGAGGAGTTTCATGAGCCTCCTTGAGAATAACATCTTTGAGACTTTGAACTTGAGGAACTGCAATGCGTCCTTCGAAGAACACAGTTCCCTTGTCATCCATTGAGAAGGACTTAAATTTCTCCTTGCCTTCTTTGATGTGTTCTACCATCTTCTTGATTTCAGCATCACGAAGTTGTTCAGAACGAATCTTGTCCTCGAGAGTTGGACTGGCTGTCAAGTTTGCAAGATAACCTTGAGGAACAAGACCAAGGTTTAGCTTCTGGAATTCTTCATGAAGAGGAGGTTGGCTTTCCATGATCATGAGATTATTGCAATACGACTTGCGACTGAGAGCATCGGCCATAACATTAGCCTTGCCTGGAGTGTAAGAAATGGTGAGATCAAAGTCTTTAATCTTTTCAATCCATCTCCTTTGCCTGAGGTTTAGATCTGGTTGAGTGAAGATGTATTTCAGACTCTTATGATCGGAAAAGATTTCAGTGCGATTACCCAACAAGTATTGTCTCCATTTCTTGAGGGCAAACACAACTGCTGCCAGTTCTAGGTCATGTGTGGGATAATTTTGCTCATGTGCATTCAACTGACGTGAAGCATAAGCCACAACTTGACGTTCTTGCATAAGAACTGCACCTAGACCTTGGAGAGAAGCATCACAGAATATCTGGAAAGGTTTGGTAGTATCTGGGCCAACCAGAACTGGTGTAGAAGTGAGTTTAGTCTTCAGGAGATTGAAACTTTCATCACATTGTGGAGACCAAACAAACTTCTTGTCCTTCTTTGTGAGATCAGTGAGAGGTTTGGCAATCTTGGAGAAGTTTTGGACGAAACGACGGCAATCGCTAGCCAAGCCAAGAAAACTTCTTACTTGCTTCATCGTCTTAGGAGGTTTCCAATCAACAATTGCTTTAACCTTTTCTGGATCAATGGCTATGCCCTTGGCTGAGATGACATGACCAAGGTAAGCAACTTCTGGAATCCAGAACTCACATTTGGAGAATTTGGCATATAGACGATGCTCGCGAAGTTTCATGAGAGTGAGACGAAGATGTTCTCCATGCTCTTCCTCGGATTTTGAGTAGACAAGGATGTCATCAAGATATACCACAACGAACTTGTCGAGGTATTCATGGAAGACAGAATTCATGAGTCGAGAGAAAGTCGCCGGTGCATTGGTGAGACCAAAGGACATGACGGTGTATTCATATAGACCGTACCGAGTGGTGAAAGCTGTTTTTGGAATATCCTCTTTTCTGATCTTTATTTGATGGTAACCCATTCTCAAGTCCAACTTGGAGAATATTGAGGCTCCAGCAAGTTGATCAAAAAGATCATCGATACGAGGAATTGGATACTTGTTTTTGATGGTTTTCTCGTTGAGAGGACGATAGTCAACCACGAGTCTCTTTGTTTGATCCTTCTTCGCAACGAACAGAGTTGGGCAACCCCAAGCCGAAGAACTAGGTTGAATGTAACCTTTTTTCATGTACATATCGATTTGCTCCTTCAACAATTTCAGTTCAGGAGGAGCTATCTTGTATGGATGCTTAGAGATTGGAGCAGTACCTGGTTCAAGCTCGATCACGAACTCAACTGCTCTGTCCGGAGGCATCCCTGGCAACTCTTCTGGAAAGACGTCAGGGAACTCACAAACCACCGGAACATTTTCAAGTAGAGGTAGAGGTTTTGCATCGAGTGTGCATAGCTGAACAGAACTTGATTCATTTGGAGAATAGACTATCTGGCCAGAAGGGTGGAACAGAGTTATTGACTTTTTAGCACAGTCAATTTTTGCTTTATTGGCCTTCAACCAATCCATACCAAGAATGACATCAATGTCAGAACTTCCCAGCAACATGAGTGAAGCAAGGAAAATGTGGCCTCCAATTAGGATTTGATTGTCCTTACTTATCTTGGAAGTCAACATTTGAGATCCCGGGGAGTGAACAGTGATTTGATTGCTTAGTGGAACCACCATTAGGTTGTTTGTTGCGGCAAAAATCTTTGAGACAAAAGAATGCGATGCTCCGGTATCAAACAACACTTTAGCTGGAAAAGAGTTTACGGGTAATATACCGAGAACGACGTCAGGAGCTTCCTCAGCTTTGTCGATCTTGACATGATTCACCCTTGCGGTCCTGCCGACAGGCCTGTTGTTGGAGTTGAAGGCTTTAACCGGGGGAGCACGCACCATTGCCTGGTTTGTGTTGGGACGAGGTGGTGGTGGAGGTAGCTTCCTCTGAGTGCACTTGTCAGCGTAATGCCCCGTCTGCTTGCACTTGTAGCAAGTGACGACACGAGGAGTATCTGGCCTTGGCTGCCCCATTGAAAACCTCTGAGCATGCATCTGAGCTGGGTTGGGTGGGCGGGGAGCGAAGCCTGGAGAAGCTTGGGCATATGGAGCCCGAGTGACAGCACCATTTGGCACCCAGATGCGGCGCTTCTACGGAGGGGTGGTCATGTTGGAGGAGGAACCACCCTCACGCGAGTGCTTTCGAGACTCCTCGAACGCCTTGCGCCCATTTTCTTCATTGAGCGCGGTGTTCACGATCTCCTCGAAGTTGTTGGCCTTGATGTTGGTGAGGGCATACTTGAGTTCCGCGTTAAAACCTCTGCGGAACCTTGCCATCTTCTTAGCCTCAGTGGACACCTCATCACCAGCGTAACGAGCGAGGCGATTGAACTCACTCTGATAGCCAATGACGTCCAGCTTGCCCTGCTTGAGTGAGCAAAACTCTTCACGCATCCTGTCCATGAGAACATCTGGAATGTGGTGCTTCAGGAAAGCTTCCTTGAAACAACCCCAGGTGATTGGGTAGCCAGCTCTCATGGTCTGGTAGTTTTCCCACCAAGTAGCTGCCTGACCCTTCAGGAGGTAGGAGGCATACTTGACCTTGTCTTCCTCAGCAACGTGAGCAATCTCCAGAGCCCTAGCTATCTCACGGATCCAGTCATCAACATCCAGAGGCTCGCGTGTTGCCACGAAAGCTCTTGGGCCCAGACTGAGAAACTCCTTGATACTGACTCGTGGAGCATTCTGGTTGTTGTGCTGGTTAGTCTGAAACTGGGCCATCTGTGCCATGACTTGGATCATCTGAGTCAACAGCTCCGTGATTGGCGGTGGCTCAGGCGGGGTGTTCCTTGTTGGCGGCATCCTGAATGGAAATGCATTTTAGCACAACAATAGAAAAGGATAGACTTGGAAACCGAAAGAGAGATTATTCCGACGCATGAATAGATAACCAACAGGTACATCATCACATGTTCAAATACATCAGAATATCCAACACACCACAAATGGTTCAAATGCCACAGGATAACTAAACATAGCTAAGAATGGATACATCGGTACTCCCATGCTCATCACGCAGGACGGCGGTGAGTAGTACGACGAGAGGTACGGTGAGGAGCACGCCCACGAAAGTAGGTAGAACGACGATCCACATAGATCTGACGTGGTCTGAGAGCGACTCTAGGTGTGGTGAAGTACATAGCGTCGACTCCCTGTGCTCCAAAGCGTGGAATCCCAGTGTAACCAGCACCGAGGTTAAGGAGTGGACCTCTGATCGGCTCGTAACCTCCAGCATCTGGTAGACGACGATCAACTGGCTGATCGAAACGTGCAAAGCGCTCATCTCCAACAAAGTCTGTGGTGTAAGTCGCCAGACGAGTGAAAGCAAGGTAGAGGTGCTCTCTGACTGATGCCAACTCCTGAGACAGTGTGCTGGCAACTGCGTCACTGTGCCTCACAAACTGAGCGGTGGTGTGCAGCCTGGAGTTATCATGCTCGTAGACATCCAGGTTGTCGTAGAGAGTGAAGTGAGCTCCCTCCGAAGTGATGTAACCACGGGGGATGTGGAGATAGATAGAATCGTCAAATCCCCAGTAGTCAGCACGAAGGACGGTGAGACTCACATAAGCTGCCTGCTGCACAGCCATATCCACTGTGGAACCTACTGCCTCGTAGCGGTGGATAACGCTCATGCCATCATCTGACGGAATGTAGACGATAGCCTGGTAGTAGGTCTGGTCAAACTCTCGCTGCTGCTCGTAGACCTGGTACTGTGGTGCCCAACGGAACCCCAGATAAGTGACCATGTCTCTCAGCATCTCCGGATAACCGGCAGTGCTCTCGCAACGAGTCATCCGAACCACCTGCGGGTAGAACCGGAGATCCATCTGCAGATGACCGGGGAAGTTTTGATTAGACGCCGGTAGAGAACTGAAGTGGAAAGCAACAACAAGGTTTCAATGGACGAAAAGGATGTTGAGAAGAACAGGATATCGAAGCAACATCGGGAAACACGAGACCAAAAACTCCTGAGGTACTACGAAAAACCCATCCGGGCTTCTAAAGGATCAATATCTACTGCTCAAGGAATAGAGGATCTGCTTCCGGGGCTTACACGCCTCCGTTCTCAATCATGAGTAGGCAACATGATAAATCATGTCACAACCACCTCCATTCCTATGGTCTAGTAGATATAACTATCCTAGAGAAGCCGGGATTCGTGAAAACCTAACTTGAAAGTTTAGGTGAGAAGAGAAAACAATGTTGCACTTCCTTACCAGAAAAGGGAGGGTGGGTGGGGAAAGAAATAAAATGGCAGAATTCCTACTCTCACGTTTCATTTTTCCTATATAGCTACAAAATAGTTTCTAGACTCAACTGCGACCAGTAAAAGGGATCCTACAGGCAGACAGGCTCTGATACCATTTGTCGCACCCGGACTTCTAGAGGATACTCGCAGTTCCGTTGAACAGTAGTTGATTGGATTACGGGGCTTACCGGCACCCGCATCTCTTACGAGTATGCCAACACACGTATGTGTGACAACCAACCCCTACTGTTCATCGTCTACGTAAACCATCCCCTAGAAATCAGGATACTACCATTGACGTACTTCATACCATACACACATGGTACGTCAACGGCGTTTAACAGAATGATAGCACAACATATCTCTAAGACACAAATAAATAGAAATAAGTTGCAAATAGCTCTCACTAGAGCAGAGATAGCAAATACAATCATCCAGAGGACACATGTCCCAACATATCATCATTACAACACAGCGGAAGCATCCAAAATGTCTGAGTACAGACAAGATCCAAATAGGCTTAAGAAGCCGGAAACGAAAAGACGGAGCCCATCCACGATGTCTCGGATCCTGCCCGGGTCCGCTATCTACTCGTCAGCAGCCTCGTCAAACTCCACGTAGTAGCCGTTACGGGGATCCTCGTAAGCGTAGTCTGCGGAAACCACAGCCCCAAAGGGTTCAGTACATAAACGTACTGGCAAGCAAGACTCACAGTTCACCAAAGTGTAACCCGTCAACACCAAGCACAGATGCTTTGGGTTCAACGGAAGGAAGGGTGATACAAAAGATGCGGCAGCTGGCTGCACTAACCAACTACAGAACATACTACAACTTCCGGCTAACAGAAAGGAGATAAGATAGCGTATCGTAACCAACTATAACTAACTCCAAACAAACCCATCCTGGATCTCGCCCCTTATCCAAAGAACCAATCCGAGGATAACTCACACGGTTGGATTAATGATGGTTCAAGTTATTGTGTCAATAGTACTATTACTAGTCAAGTTATCATTAGTTAGGTGTAAGTTGTTCTGAGTACTTGTTAGCCAGTACTTTCACCAAGTTAACCATAACCGCGGAAAACACGGCTTCTCGAGAAGATTTATCCCTGCAGGGGTGCACCAATTTGGCCGTACACGTAAGAATAACCCGCCAGATGGAATGCCTCCCACCAAGCGGGGCACTCAACACAACTCAACTCTTCTTCGCATCAAGCCCAAAGAACCCCGTGCAGTGAGCGCACGGCTAATCAAGCCCCACGAAGAAAAGGGGACCCTCATAGCACTCTAAGAACGTGTCTCCCTAAATGCAGACTACAAAAGTTCCACCCTGGTACCAAGGGTTTGCACCTGCATATGCATGCGGCAAATGGAAAACCCGAACTAAATGAGGCGATTTGGACGAGATGCGAATCGAATCAAATTGAGGGGGGTGCCCATACACGCTTCCCACATGCGGTTAGTGCGCTCATCATGGATCAGTAGACAAGACCCTTTTCCTAATTAGGGTCGACACTAGCAGGCCTCAAAACCACGCCGGGCCTCCTGCCGGTGCCTTATCAGCAAATTATTATTACCTCAAATTAACAGGTTGTTGTTTAACATCGAGCCCCAGAACATAATGAAAATATAGTAACAGAAAGTAAAGGGTAACAGACTCGAGCAAACACAACCCTAAGCATGCTAGTAAGACACGGGCACAAGCAACGGGGTTATAGGAGTGGAGGTGAGGCAATATCAGGGTTAAAGGATAACATGTGATAGGTTCGTAACAGAAGCAACTATTCATATGGCTAGCAGAAATAGACAACGTAAAGTATCGGTAACCAATGTTGAAAGGAACACAATGGTTCATGTGAGTGAATACTTGCCTGCAAACTCAGCAGCCTGGTACTGAGCTAGATCCTCAGAAGGGGTGTCGTAAAGCTCGTCTGTCTCAACGTCGTCGTCTATTCGAGAAGAAGCAAACAAACAACGCAAAGAGACAAACAATCAATAACATGGCATAATGCACAATCATGGGATGATGCATGACCATTTAATTGATGCATCAAAATAAACTAGTTGACATGGTAACAACATGATTAAATGGACCCACATGCAATTTGAGTTGCATATTAAAAGCCCATCAATTAAGGTTGAAATAATTGTTTTACAACTAATCAACAGGTGAAAGTGGATTAGTATGATGCATGGATGAGGAAAACAGAAAAATAACAACAATAGAACAATTTTGAAATAAGGTTTACCAAGTTTGGAATTTTAGTTATTAAGTTAAGGAATTTTGGTTCCTTAAAGGTGTTACACAAGCATTTGTTGTTTTCATCAATTTTAATTGTTCAAAACAAATAACAAAATTCATATTTGGAACACTGTTCCAAATATCATCCGATATGTCGATTTATCGGCCGATTTATCGCTTATCGGGTGGTGACCAATAAGATAAATGAATATCGGTGGAGTTTATCATTCATACCATTTTATAGGTCTTGCAAGCGATTTATCGGTCAATATGGCGATAAATCGACCGTTATATCGATTTTCCAGCATTGGAATATGTCATTAGTGACATCCATCATAGAATTTTTAGTATTATTGAATAAAATATATCTATATATATCATAATTTCGAGTTTTTAGTGCAGATATAATATTTTCGTGTAGTATATTTTAGATGTTTCAGTGTTACCATTTAGGATTTACAAGAAAAATGGCCGATAAATAGTCGACCGATAAAATCGATTTATCGGCCGATAAGCCGATATATCTTTTATCATGGGCCGACAGATAAGTTAATGATAAGCGATATCCTGAACATTGATTTGGAAACTACACAAAATTTTAGGTGGAATACATGTTTCAATTATTGAAAAAGGAATTAAGATGAATTATTTATGAATTAAACAAGTCAAACAAGATTTAAATGAATTAAATTCAAGTATGAATATTATTTGAATTTTATTTGTTCAAAACATAAATTCAAATTCATATTTGAAAAGGTTATACTTTTCTAGTTTGAAAACATATTTTATATGTTCAAAAATAATTTAATTTGAGCAAGTTATGAATTTAGCAAATTTAAATGATTTAAACAAGGTTTAAATTATTTAACCAATTATAATTATTCAAAACATGAAACAAAGTTTATATTTGCAAAGTACATGAAAAATGGGATGGAAAACATATTTTATTTGTTGAGTTTGGAATTTTTATGCCCAAGTTATGAATTTTGCAAAATTAAGTGAATTAAACAAGAATTCAAATATTTCACCAATTTAAAATATTCAAAACAGTAAACAAATTTTATATTTGGGTAGAGGATTTAAAATGGAGTGGTTTACATGTTTAAAGTTTTGCAATTGGAGTTTCCAAACAAAAGTTATTAATTTACCAAGTTTAAGCATTTTTATGGTTGATAGAAAATAACTATGGACCTAGAAAAGATACAGGGACTTGGAAAGAAATTAACAGGGACCTAGATAAATGCTAGCAGGGACCTGTGAGCAATTTAGAGTAGATCTAGATCTAGGAAAAAAAGAATGAAAAAGATGGGTTTTAGTTGCAGGGGGGATTCGAACCCCTGCCCTCCTGCCTGCTGCGCAAAGGAACAACCAACTGGGCTGCTGCTGTGGTGGTGACAGGGAACAGTTAGCAGGGTGGTTAAGGTTCAGAAATCGCACTATAAAACAATTCGGAAATAAAGAGCAGAAAAGGGTGGGGGCTGGGATTCGATCCTGGGAGATGTTGGGTGCGCGCGCAGCGGACGCACCAGTTGGTCTGCTGCGGTTGTTTGATGGATACGGGCTCGAGTTGGTTTTGTACCTAACTAATCGGCTTTAACTGAACTGCAAACGAACACATTCAGGTGTTCTTTCCTGTCAACGAACAGAGCCATGGTTGCACCTTGGCATGGAAGAAATTGATGCATCTACTGTAAGGAAACAAGAGGGGAAGTAGGGGAATGGAAAGAGGGGATTACCCTCTTCGCAGGGGTGGTCGCAGCACGGCCGGAGGGAGACGGAGGCGTCGGCGCCGTGTCCGGCGAGCGGCGGCCGGAGGCAGCAGAAAACGGCGGCGCCGATGGCGGCGGAGATGGGAGAGAGGAGGGAGGCGGGTGCGGCTAGGGTTAGGGTTTTCGAGGGGGAAAGGAGTAGATATAGGAGGGGGGATGGGGTGGAGCAGTGGGGCAGCAGGTCGCTGTCCATTGCCGACGTCAGCGTACGGAGGTTGGGGGAGATGGGGTACGGGCTGCAGCGACTGGTGGGCTGGGCCTGCCTCTCCCCCTCTCCTGTGCGTTTTTTTGCTTTTTATTTTTTTTCCCTCTGTTTTTTTTTTGCTGCAAGGGATTAGGGAGAAAAAGGCTAGATTTTTGGGGTTAGAAAATTTAGGTAAAATTTTTATATTGCTTATTTATGTAATAGCAACAACTAGCAAGTTTTGTTTTTTCAAAATGATCAAAATAAAAATGTTGTTTGTAATTTGATTCAAATTTGAATGAATTTGTTTATTAAGTGATTTATTGAAAACAAGATTTAAATAGGGTTAACATATACTTTAAATGGAAACAAGTGATTAGAATTGTTGTGTAATTTTCATAAGTTCAACATAGTTGCTGTTTGGAAAATGTATTTGAATTTGAATGGAATTGGAGTTAAATGAATGATTAAAAGCCACAAGTTTAAATAGTTGAACCCTATGGATTAAAATGGAAACAATTGAGGTTTTGAGTTGAACTTTTTATTTGAAAGATTGTAACATAACAAGTATGAAACAAAGGTTTGAATATTGGTTTGAATTTCAATTGTGAAAACAAAGAAAAACAGATGCAAACAAAAGGAAAACAAATGCAATGATTAAGATGCCATGATGCAAAACAATAATTAAACAAAAAACAAACATTCTAGGGATGTTTTCATACTTGGGATGTTACATTCTTTGACAAGAAAATTATCGCTATGCAAACTGACTTGGGGTGAGTATAAAATACTAAACTCCTTCTTTCAAAGAGTAGTCATATATCATCTTGTTTTGTGTCCTCATGCACATCACCAGAATTGCCCTGCTGAACGGAAACATCGCCATATTGTTGAAGTTGGCTTGTCTCGTTTAGCTTATGCATCTATCCCTTTAAAATTTTGGGATGAACCTTTTCTCACAGTGGTTTACTTAATTAATTGCCTTCCTAGTAGAGTTATCAACTCTCAAACTCCAATTGAACGTCATTTTAGTGATAAGGCTGATTATTCTCGTTTATGAATTTTTGGATGTGCATGTTGGCCAAATCTTCCTCTGTATAATAAACGTAAGTTAGAGTTCCGCTCAAAACAATGTGTGTTCATTGGTTATAAAACTCTGCAAAAAGGGTACAAGTGCCTTGATATTCCGACCGGTCGTGTGTATATCTCACGTGATCTTGTCTTTGATGAGTCGGTCTTTCCGTTTGCATCGCTTTATTCCAATGCCGGTGCTCAACTTCGTGCCGAAATTCTTTTACTTCCTTTCTCTCTACAACCTCTTAATTTCCAAAATCATGAGGGAATGATTTACAGCTTAACCATGATGGTGATCCTGCTGCTAATATACCGGTTGAGTCATTTATACAAGAATCCGGTGAAAATTCAGTTCTAAATAGTGGTTTTGCTGATTTTGATGTCTCAGACACGTTTCCCGGAGAAAATGCTGCTGTGAGCAGCAGCGCTGCGTCACCGCATCGCCAGGTGCCTTCAACCTCCGGGTCGCACGCCGAGTCTCCGCTTACCGTGCCCCTGTCGCTCCATGGTGACAATGATGGACCGATTCTTTATTCTCCAGCAAGCTCGCACGGGGGCTTGCTTAGGACTTCACTGACGCGCCGCAGTTAACGATGATGTCTCGCCTGCATCGTCCGCTACGTCAAAGAAAGAAGATACGGGATCTTCTGCGTAAAGTGAAGACTCCACACAATGGGTCACACGATCTTCTGTGCCGAACTCTGCAGACACGTCAAGGTCACATGTGGCTGCAGGATCTTCTATAACATATGTTCCGGTTGCTTCAGCTGTGTCTGTTTCAGAACACACACATACACACAGTCAGAGTGGTATTTTTTGGCCAAAAATTATTACAGATGGTCATGTCAAATATAATTGTGTTTGGTTTGCTAATATGTGCAGCACCGGGGAGCCCAATAATATTCATGAATCTCTTGCCGATCCAAAGTGGAAGGCTGCTATGGATGAGGAGTTTTTGGCACTGATGAATAATAAGATTTGGCGGTTAATTCCGGGAACTGGTCATCACAATGTCATCAATTGCAAATGGGTCTATAAGGTGAAGCGCAAGGCTGATGGGTCTACTGATCGTTATAGGGCTCGCTTGGTTGCTAAGAGTTTTAAACAACGATATGGTATTGACTACGAGGATACTTTTAGTCATGTGGTCAAGGCGGCGACTATTCGTTTGGTGTTGTCTCTTGCTGTTTCTCGAGGGTGGCACCTTCATCAACTAGATGTGAACAACGTGTTTTTACATGGTGTTCTGGAAGGAGAGGTCTATATGAAGCAACCCCCTAGATATGAGGACTACTCTCGGATGGGACATATTTGCATGCTTGATAAGGCTTTGTATGGGTTAAAACAAGCACCTCGGGCATGGTATACTAGATTGAGTTTCAAGCTTCAATCACTTGGTTTTTCTGCATGTAAGGCCGATACTTCTCTGTTCTTCTACAACAAAGGGGGTGTGTCTATCTTTATGCTCATCTATGTTGATGATATTGTTGTTGCTAGATCATCAGAGAAGGCTGTTGATGCGCTTCTTCATGATCTCGGACTTGATTTTGCTCTGAAGGATTTGGGCATACTGCATTATTTCTTGGGATTGAGGTGAAGAAGGTACATGATGGTATAATTCTTACACAGGAGAAATATGCAAATGATCTACTCAGTCGTGTGCATATGAAAAATTGCAAACCGGTTGATACTCTGTTGTCAGTTTCTGATAAGTTGTCACTTGTTGATGGTGAGTTTTTGAGTAGTGAGGATTCTACTCGTTATAGGAGTATTGTTGGAGCCCTGCAGTATATTACACTAACCAGACCAGATATTTCATTCTATGTCAACAAGGTCTGTCAATTTCTACAAGCTCCTACTAATGTTCATTGGACAGCTGTCAAGAGAATTTTGAGGTATGTACAAGGCATAATTTCACTTGGGTTGCGATTGAGTAGGTCCTCTTCTACATTGGTCAGTGCATTTTCTGATGCGGATTGGGCAGGATGTCCAGATGATAGGAGATCCACTCGAGGGTTTGCAATGTTCTTTGGGTCCAATTTGATCTCGTGGAGTGCACGGAAATAGGCTACAGTTTCCAGGTCTAGCACAGAGGCTGGGTACAAAGCTCTAGCTAATGCCACGGCTGAAGTTATATGGGTGCAGTTGTTGCTTACAGAATTAGGAGTGACACGGTCTCAGACGGCATTTTTGTGGTGTGATAATATTGGAGCAACGTATCTCTCTGCCAATCCAGTGTTTCATGCAAGGACAAAACACATTGAAGTGGATTATCATTTTGTTCACGAGAGAGTAGCTCAGAAGTTGTTGGACATATAGTTTATTCCTTCCGAAGATCAAGTGGCAGATGGTTTTACTAAGTCACTTACTACAAAGCAATTATTAGTCTTTCTCACAATCTTAATTTAGATAAGTTATGACTGAGGGGGATGTTAAATGTATAGTTGTAGTCCTATATGGATTAGAGTCCTACACGGATTCCTATGCCTTGTACTGACCCAAAGGTCTGCAACCTGTACGTGTTTGCCTGTATATAAATATCACACGCGTCCCTGATTTGGGGGCATCGCAAGTCAGTTAATTAATAGTGTGCTCCATAGGATGAACGCCAAGTATGTGTATAAAAAAAACTTTGATACCATGCTCATTATTAATTTATCTTTCTCTTTATAATATAGGTATTTAGTGATGTACTCTGTGGGGAATTGATATATTGTTTTCGTCTAGCAAGTGGGGACTTCATGGAGACCATATCTTGAAGCTCCAAAGAGTGATGACATGGGGATGATCATTTAAAAAAAAATATGACTTTCTGTCACATATGTTGCATTCCCAATTTCTGGATAGTGGTGTTCTGGCAATTGTAACTGTTTCTGGTATCTGATATTTTAGGATGTAGTAGGTTTTTTGTTGCTCTGCTTTTTTGGTTCCTGGACCTGTACATAGTGTGGTTCCTGGTAGAGGGTTTTCGTTCTGGAGCTTATAAATTGTAGTTTGTGTAGAGTATTCACCAACTGTAGCGTGCAAAAGTTGCAATGCGGCAAGGTTTATTCTTTTGTAGGCTCCAATATTTGATGATTGGTGGGGCTCAGTTTGTACACTTGTTAGAAGGTGAGAAGCTTTTTTGTGCTCCTACATGGAGCGGCTTGTCACTAATTTAGAATATTATGTTTGTATGTTTGTTAAGTTGGAAAACCTGTTTTTATAACCCATGGAAAATTCTAGTATAGCAGTTCCTTGAAACTCAAGGTGATAATATATAGGTGCTCGTATATAGTATGGAGAATTGCAGTTTCTGCAATATCAGCTTTAGATGTCTACCATGGCCTAGTAGCAGCATGCCTTCATGATCCAGCAGCAGATCAAGGAGTAAGTATGATCAGCGCTAGCATGACGACGCCCATGCATGATAAAAATGAATTATTCTAAGGCATATCTACAGGCTTCGTTTGGTGCTTTGACTGTTTTGCTTGCTATATTTTTTAGATAAAAAATGTATATTATTATCGCGAAGATATAAATTACACCCAGCCTCTGCAACAACGCAATAACCAGAGCCATTACGGATACGCACAGCCGAAAGACAATAAGAAGAAGAAATAAAAAAGAAAAGTCCCGCTACAGAGTTACATTACTTGCAACAGCCACACAACCACCAACAAAACAACACCTGATGTGTTGGGAATATGCCCTAGAGGCAATCATGTATAATGTTATTCCCAATGTATTCATAAAGTTATTAAGTTGTCCTTGTTTTGAATATCTGATATATGTCATTGAATATGTGATTCGATTGTGGAACTATATATTCATGTTGTTCATACTAGATTGTCCTTGGTCGTTAAGGTTGTGTTGGACACACACCCTAGACTAATGTGAGTGTTGGCTGATGACACGGTTCCACTTGTCATGGGCATGGTGATGCCATTCCAACGATCACGGACTTGGCTAAAGAGTTTAGCAAGTCGGACTAACCCACATTGAGATGTCTCAATCAATGTAATCCTTAGACCTGAGGTTGTCGCACAATCTGAGTTGTGGATCACCGACTTAGGTTCTTTTAAACGCTGCATTGTGACAAGGCAGCTATAAAGACAGAGTTCGGGTCGAATGAGAAGCAACCTGCGTGATGTGGATAATCAAGATGGGATTTTGCCCCTCCGAATGGAGAGATATTCTCTGGGCCCTCTCGAGTGATATGATTCAGGAAGCATGGCCATGCGCGACTCAGTTAAGTGTTAACTGTGTCTGTTGACTAAGAGTTAGTCAGATGAATCACATATCACGGATCGAGAAGAGAGTCGAGCTATTTAAGAGATGACGATAAATCGCCTATAGTTTGACAAGGTATATCGTGAGGCAAAAGGGACTAATATGTAAATCACATTGGAAGTCATCATGACTCAATGGGACTTGGGAGTCCGCACGTTCTGCTAGGAGCCGCTACCGATTGATCGATGGGAGTCGGACTCCAATCGTGTCCAAGTCGCCATGAGCCTGCAGGGTCGCACACTTAAGAGCGGGAGCAAATGTATTGGTCGGGTTGGACCCGAACCGGAAATGGACTGGTTTTGTGAGTCGGACTCACAGAGGGAATGGGCCACAAGTGTTGTGAAGCCCACTACCATTCGCTATATAAAGAGGGGCGCAGGTTGCCCAGCGGGCACGTTAGTCCACTCCCATGCGTTGGGAACCCTAGCCCCACTCAGTCCAGCCGTCGCACCGGACCTAGCAGTCCACCGTCGGAGCTCCTCCTCGTACGTGTGGATACCGGCAGAGGTGTTGTACGTTCAGCACTTCGACGTTCGCGGGATCGGATCGGCTGGATCGGATCGTGGACTGCACTGCCCCGACGCGCTTCATCGATAATCCGCAACCGCGCGTTTAGTGGTAATCATCGTGGCCTTCTACCTCGGCTAGATCTTGGAAGTACCGCGTAGGAAAAATTTTCGTTTATCTCTACGCGTTCCAACATGATGTCCAGTTCTTCAAAAGCAATGTCTTCAAGAAGAACAGTTCCATGCATAACCAATTAAGGGCAGACCTTGTGTTTTCACCCTGAAGATAATCCTCGATCTCAAAACAATGTCTCCAACAAGATCACTGTTAGGCACCAGCAATTAAGGCCAGACCTTGGATTTTCACCCTGAAAGGTAGGACTTTGAACTTCACGTATGATGTCGCCCCCTCTTACATGTCGCTGCTCCAAGTCATGAAACACCAAGCCAATTCCTCATCGCCAGAAAGATTCGAACCACCATAGCCAATCCTTAGATCTTCCTTACCATGTCATTCTCCGCCAGCACCATGGAACGAGAAAGCATACTCCTAGATAAAAGACAGCAGAGCTTCGAAGCGCTCCCAATGAAACCAAACGGTCTGAAACAAGTGCGCACGATCGAATACCATCTGATCCAGCAATCTCCAGGCTTGATTCGCTCTTTGGAGTTCGCCGGCGGAGGCTTCCGAAACACGACCATCCAGCCAGATCAATGGGGACTAACATCCGGTAGATCTTCATCTCACGCGAATAAGAACCAAGGACACCGCCATTATTTGAGCGTAGTGGCAAGCCCCCACGCCGCCGGTCGGAGCAGCAAAGGAGTCAGTCTTCCGTCTCCAACTTGCCACCCCGGCTACGCCCTCCAGCAGGACTGCAGTAGAGAAGATGCATCGCAGTGCAGACTACCGAAAGCAGCATCTGCCCAAATTGGGTCCAGATCGGAGCCCACAAAGACCCAGATCAAAATCCAACTTCCACCACGGACCAGGCGGCCGCCGACGGCGCGCTGTTGTCCCCTCACCATCCTCCTGCTGGAAGACCTCAGTCCCCGGCCGGCTGGCCGGCCGTGCCACACTTGTCCTCTGCCTGCGCCACACCTCCTCCCATGAAGCGCCACTGAGAACACCCGCTTGCCATCTGTCCAGCCGACGCGACGGGCGCTGCCACCACCGCCGCCGTAGTCGATGATAGCAGCGACGGTCAGGGATCTCGGTGGGTTGGGTGCGGCTATGGTTCAGAAGTGGAGGAGGCCTCCGGAAGGACACATTTGCCAAGCTACCTGATGTTCGCACGGACTATCCTGGGCTGGGGGAGACATTTTGGGTCGGGGCCTGCCACGAGACATTTTGGACCGGGCCTACCACGAGTTCTATTGTCAGCTGCCGATTCTCATGAGTAGTGTGAATTGTGCTAATCGACTTTTTTTGCACCGGTATGAATTGTTGTGGACCCTTAGATGTACGAAAATGGATGGATATGTTATTTATTTGAGGGTACCACAAAACACCTCTTTTTTTTATTGTATGTTGTAGTGTATGCCTACCGACCAGGACTCGTTTTGATCTACTCCGGTTTCCGTAGCTTGTTCTATCGCTGGTTGATTTGGCTCAGCTAAAAATAGTCCCAATAAGGTATGAATATGGATTACTAATGATATGGATTATTAAAGATAGAGATATATATAAGAGATATTGATTATTAAAGATAAAGATGCAACGAGCACTTTGCTAACATGTACTCATAGGCATATGAATATGAATGATTCTAGCTTCATTTCTCGGATGAAACAGTAATCGTCGATGGGAAACAACCAAGATCGACCGCAGGTCGGTTGATTCGGCGGCAAGCACGACAGTCTAGGGGCAATTCTTGAAGCAATCCTGCTGCGTCGGCCAGCAAGGCTGATCATCCAACGTCGCACAACAGAACTTGGTACAGTCATCTTTGATAATACTACCGCACACTTTAGCTATGCACAGCTTTTCTATATGAACCTTGACGCTGCCGACTGCAGGCTTGTCATCCAGAAGGCGGCGACCACCTGAGCTCCCGATCTGATCATCACCTACACGGGAAGGTAGACAGTGCGTTGCATTACATGTTACATATATATGTCAGACCATATGCGATAAAAGAAGAGGAAACAAAAGGCACATCTCAGAGTATAATGGAGAATATGGTATTTGTATACTACCATGTGAGGAGATCAGTGGCGTGAGGCATCCAAATAGCACAATGAACAAAGTTGTCCATGCCTTGGCTTGCACCTGGCCGTTGAACTTGTAGAACGCCATGTTTTGATCACTACTGTATATGATATTTAGATATGGATGGTGAACACAACTGATGTGCTCAATTGGATGGGACCTTGCGCTATTTATAGATCAGGGGATCCATATAGATTACAAAAAATAGATAGACACAACACGTCAGCAGGATAAGGTATGCAATTAATTAAAGATTACGCAATTACATTTCGATCAAAAATAAGATCATTCATTATGAGCGTGCTATTTTATTTTGCAATCAAATCTTGGAAACTAAAAACATGATTTCAATAACTGAATTATATGCCATATTATCAATTGTTGTTGTTTTTCACGCATATATCACCATGTCCTTGATCTACCGTCAAGATTGTTGGGATTATATGGATGCTGAATAGACCACAAATTTCCACCATTGTATTTGCTGACTTCACTTGAATGAAAAATAACATTCTCATTTTGGAGAACACAACTTTGAGTATGGAAAATAGTAATGTAAATTTCTTCGTTGTAATCAAACTACTGGAAGAAAAACAACATTTATGTACACATTTTACCATGAACATGTGCATCCTGATGTTAGAAATGCAGGTAAAGCTAAATTTCGCTAATCATGCTCACTTGTAACAACATGGACAATGACTATGTATTGCATTCATACATTACATACACTCACTTGCGTCCTCCGCTAATCCGCGAGCAATGAATTGTTGGTAACAATAGAATCACATAGTGACGAGATCATGGGTCACACCTTGGCCCACAACAAAGGAAGCTGGACCACTCGGATGAGGGTGGCCACCTCAAGGTTTCAAACCCCAAGCGGGGGCCCAAACACACCAACTTGGAGTTCTAGCTACGCCACGATTGACGAATGATACGTCATAAACGTATCCCTAATTTCCGATGTTCCATGTTGTTTTCATGTTGTTTCCCACATGTTTTCCTTACACTTTATGTCATTTTTATCGATTTTCCGGACTAACCTATTAACAAGATGCCACAGAGGCAGTTCCCTGTTTTCTGCTGTTTTTAGTTTCAGAAAAGTTGTTCTGGAAATATTCTCAAAATTGGAAAATTCGAAAGCCAGAAGTCCTAAAAGTCCCGGAAGCTTCCAGAAGTCCTGAAGAGCCTCGGAGGGGGGCCACGGGGTGGCCACACCATCGGGTGGCGCGGTCCCCCCCGGCCGCACCACCTAGGGTTGTGGGCCCCCTGGCCACCTCCTGGCATCGCCCTTTCTCCCATATATACTCCCCGATGCATAAACCCTAGGGGAATCGACATTTTCCACAAAATATATCCGTAGCTCCGCTGCCGCCGCCGACAAGTTTCGGGGGACAAATCTCTGTTCTGGAACCCTGCCGGGACGGGGACGTGCCCCGGAAGTCATCCCCATCGACTCCACCACCATCTCCATCGCCGTTGTCATCTCCTATGATTAGGAGGGAGTAGTTCTCCCCCGGGGCTGAGGGCTGTACCCGTAGCTATGTGGTTCATCTCTCTCTCTCCCATGGTGTGATCTTTATGTGATCATGAGCTTTGTAATCTAGTTGAATATGTAGTCTTCATCTATTATGCTACTCAAGTGGTTTTGTTATCTCCATAAACACTTTGATCACGGGGTAAAGGTGATAGTGTGTGCACCGTGTGGTTTAGCATGATATTTATATCTTGTGTTGGAAGATGAACCTATGAAATTGTGGCGTTTGTTTAGTACTAATTCATGGCGCTCGTAGTGACATTGGGGTGCCCTAGAGAGGGAATATAGACTTGAGGAGTGTTGTTAAAGCCCTACGCAATGATTAGTGTTCGTTATTCGACCGGAGAGTGGTTCGGGGTAGCATAGTGAAGAAATGATATTTATGCATTCAATTATGTTTTCATTGTTGAGAGTGTCCTCTAGTGAAATTAGGAGCCGTAGGCCTTATTTACAAGTATTGAAACACCGTTTTTCGCCTGTTCTGCTACATGTTTGCTTGCTGCCATTTTTATTTCAGATTGCTATTATCACTTATTATCATCCATATTACTTGCATTTTACTCTCTCTCTTCGCCGAACTAGTGCACCTATATACCTGACAAGTATATTGGGTGTGTTGGGAACACAAGAGACTTCTTGTATCTTGATTGCAGGGTTGCTTGAGAGGGATATCTTTGACCTCTACCTCCCTGAGTTCGATAAACCTTGGGTGATCCACTTAAGGGAAACTTGCTGCTGTTCTAATAACCTCTGCACTTGGAGGCCCAACACTGTCTACAAGAATAGAAGCGTGCGTAGACATCAAGCTCTTTTTTGGCGCCGTTGCCGGCGAGGTAAGGTAAAAGGTAATCACATCCTCGGGTGTGAGTGCTTGAAGTTATTTCCTTTACATTCTGCAATTATATCTTTTTGTTTCTTGTTTTCACTAGTTAGGCTTATTTTTACTCGCTTCTTGTTTTTATTTTTACTAGTAGTCTTAATGGAAAACAACAAAAATATGATAGAACTTTATAATATTTATCTTGAATTAGGACATGATGCTTTTGAAGAAATAATTAAAAAACCTATGGAAGTTTGTTTGCATAATAGTGATAGGAATGTTATTAGCATTAATTATTTGGATACCATTATTTCTAGTACTATGGAAAATTCTAAGCTTGGGGATGCCCAAGGCAGTACTATTTCTTATAAGCATGTTGATTTTTGTGGAACACTTAGACCTTGTGAAAAGAATCAAATTGAAGAAGAATATTGTATCCATCATAGGAATGAAAAAAATAGAATGTGGAGTAGGCCTCTAGATGATCTTGGTGAAAAAGTTTGTGCCATATACCCTTTTATTTGTGAAGTTTGCTATAAAGTGGGTCATTTTAATTTCCAATGCTCGGGCCATGATAGTAGCATTTCGAATCCTATGAGTACTGCAAGTTTGTATTGTGATGACATGATCACCCCTAATGAGCATGATGAACTTACATTATTTTTGGGGTGTGAAGAGTTATTAAGAAAAACTTCTTTGATAGATATGAGTGCTTTTGATATGAATAGTCTCTTGCATGGATGCCATCTTTATTGTGTTGATAATTGCCATGCAAATACTTACATACAAAATATTCTAAAAGAGGAGACTTTACCAAAATATGACAGGACTAATATGTGTTTTGTTCTTATTAATAAAGATGAGAAATCCTCCAAAGTTCTTTCTATTGTTCCTGATAATAAACCAGTGTATGCGGAGAAGCTCCCTTTTAAGCATCTCCCTCCTAAAGAGGGAAAGAAGAAGAAGAAGAAGAGGAGGAGTAAAAAGAGAGAGGTAACGGTATCTCCACTAAGCATGTTGCTCATATTACAGCTTTTGCTGATGAGTCTGAACTCGATGATCTTCCTATGCCTGTTATTTATGAAAGTGATCATGATTGGGAGAAACACACTACTTTTGATATTGAAATTTGTTTGGTGCCAATTTTGAAAATGATGATAATAATTGTTGTACTATTAGTACTATCCATGTTTACTCCAATGATGATATAGAAAGCTCTAAACTTGAGGATGATATGTTTGAAAATTCCTTTGCTATTAATGATTATATGCTTGATACATCTCCTCCCAGTAAAAATGATGATATGTTTACAAATGAACGCGTTTTGGAAGACAGCTATTTTATTGCTTGTGATGATACTTTGCCTCCAATATATGATGATTATAATGATTGTGGTATTCTAGTTCCATCTGTTTACAATGATGAATATGATATTTTCAGTCCACATAAAATAGAGGAAAATATTAATTATGATTACAATATGCCTCCTATATTTAATGATTATGGTGATGAGAATAACAATGATAGCTATTTTGTTGAATTTTCTCCCACCACTATTAATAAGAATGACTATGCTCATCATGCTCATTAGGGGTGATCATGTAGTAATAATTTTTCTCCCACCACTATTAATAAGAATTTTCTCCAACCACACCTAATTCTTATCAGTAGTAATAAATTTTTTATGCATGTGGATCATGATAAGAATGCTTTATGTGATAGCTATATTGTTAATTTTATTCATGATGCACTGAAAGTTATTATGAGATAGGGAAACATGGTTTTATGCATCTCAACAGTATTAAGTTTTCTCTCCTTATGTTGAAATTTTTGAAGTTGCACTTATTTTTCTTTCCTATGCTTGTTGCTTTGTGTTTTCATGACTTATTTTTCTACAAGGTTTTTTTTCATAGGAAGTGGGTTAGACTTAAATTTGTTTTATATTTTCTTCTTGATGCTCTCTTATTGTGCTTCAACTCTTATTCTTATCTGAGCATCTTTTAAAAATTATTGTGCCTAGCTGAAAGGCGTTAAAGAAAAGCGCTACCGGGAGACAACCTGTTTTATTTCTCTGTTTTCATTCAGTTTTCCTTTGTTTTCTTTTGTGTGCTTTGCACCTGGGTGTTTTCTATTTCCTTCTCAACCCCGCTGTATCTTTTCTTTTGTGTTTTTGTTGAGCCAAGTAAAGCCTGAGTGGAAAGTTGACACTATATTTCGGATTTCTGCGCAAAAAACAGATTTTTGCTGCCCACTGTTAATTCCGTTAAACATCACAGAAAATTCAAAATGACCTGAAATTTTTTGTGCTTAATTCTGAGTTATATACGCAACTTTTCTTATTTCAACATTTTTCGATTTGAGAAACATCATATTTTCTATAAAAAAATCATCTTTACCTGTTGTCCTGTTTTGACATATTTCTGCCAATAATTGCATTTGCCTATTAATCTCTTTCTTTTGGTGTTCTTTGAGAAAAAGAGTTTTAAAATAAATTGTGACAGTAGATAATGTGTTTATGAGTGCTAGGCTTGTGTTGAAACTGAATCATGTGAATTTATTATTTCGATTGCACTAACGTTGCTAATGAAGATTGTGAGAAGTTTGGTGTGAAGGAAGTTTTCAAGGGTCAAGAGAAGAGGATGATATGATGGGATCAATAAGAGTGAAGAGCCTAAGCTTGGGGATTCCCCAGTGGTACATCCTAGCAAATTCCAAGAAGACTCAAGCGTCCAAGCTTGGCGATGCCCAAGGCATCCCCTTCTTCATCAACAAATTATCAGGTCACTTCTAGTGAAACTATATTTTTATTCGGTCACATCTTATGTGCTTTACTTGGAGCATATTTTATTTTTGCTTTCAGTTTTTTTATTTTTATTTTCTGTAGTTTATTGTTGGATCTTATCACACTTGTGGGGGAGAGAGACACACTCTGTTTTCATTGCTTAGAACACTCTAGTTTTCATTCTTATTGTTCTATGAGTGTTCACTTTTTGCTAGTACTGCGTTTAGCCTTTGTTTCCATGCATCTCTTAATCAGAGCTGTTAGTTTTAGTAGTGTTATGTGAGTAATCTCATTTTCTTGCTGTAGCATGTAGATTATTTTTGTTAAAACATATCATGTATGGTGCTTGTTGGGAAAAGAAACTCCTACTTGAAGTAGAATTTTTAACAGTGCAAGTAGAAGCTTGTATAGACTGTGGCTAGAACTTTTTCATGCCATGCTAAATGTTATTTTAGTTTTAAAGCCTTGTGGTTATTGAGTATCATGAATATCCTTAAATAGATGAGAGTGTTTAATATGCCTTGAAAGATTCATGAGTTGTTCTTGTCATACTAAAGCATCAATATATAGTATTCTCTTTTGACTGTTTTATTTGGTTGACTTGGCGCATGCTCACACCATGTTTATGACTACAAACCAGTCACGAATAGCCTCCATGACCACTTAGTTTTTGAACTTGTGATACCGCTTATGATTTAATTAATGATGTTTATGTCGTTATGCATGATTATGGCTCTTATGCTCTCTTGATTTGTCGCACCCAGTCTTTTGCTAGCCTCCACATGTACTGAGTATGAGCTCTACTCGTGCATCCAACTCCCTTAAACCAAAGTTTTTCCCATTGTGTACACCATACCTACCTACATGTGGTATTTCACTGCCACTCCAAGTAAATTGCTCATGTGTTACCTTTAAAACTTTCAAAATTACTCCTGTTTTGTGTTCTTGTTTTTTTCTCATGAGGACATCAATAGAGAATCTTTATCTCACTTTTTGATTTGATTTCACACCCTGGACTAGTGGTTCATCCGCTTATCCAAGTGACAGAAGAGCTGGCAGCGGAATGCCCAGCCCCAAATTAATACAAACAAATTATCTTCACTATTTTTGCCCCTGATTTATCAGTCAAAGCATAATTATGTAAACAATAGAGAAAGAGGGATGAGCTTCTACGCCAGTTGCGTTCTTCACAATGGGAGCCGCTCTTGTGAATCCAGTTGGCTTGTGATGTACTATATTGTTTGTTTACCATTTGTTGACATTAGCATACACCTCTCCTAAAATATAGCTACTCCTCCACGGCATGTAATTGTTGGAAGGCACGCGAGGATTTGGTTAGCCATGGTTTGTGAAAGATGGATGGGAGGAGTGTCAAACTTTTAATACCTCTGTTTAATAAAATAAAAAGCTCTAGCACATGAGTGATCCCTGCTTCCCTCTGCGAAGGGTCTTTCTTTTACTTCTATGTTGAGTCTCCATCTTCTAACTTTATGCAAAGTTAAGAGAGCATTTTTGTCATTCTGAGTTCTATGTGCATTTGTCCCATAAACATCAATAATTACTTCATGATGTGATATTATTTGTTCTTAAATTATTTGTTCTAGTCTTCCACTTGAACTTTGAAAGTGTCCTGGCATTTATGTTTTGTCTCACTCTTAAGGACTAGCGGAATACCACTTTGCCAGTCTTTCTCTATACCTGAAACAAACGTTTATCTTTCTTTGAATTATTATTCATGATCCTATATTTGAGTTACTCTTCGTGATGCAAAGTAATTGCTATGCTTTTTTATTAAAGTTCTATTTATCATGTTTGTGTTTTAAGTTCTATGATCTCAGCGTACATATGCTTTTACATTATAATGATCAAGTTATGATAGTAGCATGTCACCTCAGAAATTATTTTGTTTTATCATTTATCTACTCGAGGACGAGTGGGAACTAAGCTTGGGGATGCTTGATACGTCATAAACGTATCCCTAATTTCTGATGTTCCATGTTGTTTCCCACATGTTTTCCTTACACTTTATGTCATTTTATCGATTTTTCGGACTAACCTATTAACAATATGCCACAGAGCCAGTTCCCTGTTTTCTTCTGTTTTTAGTTTCAGAAAAGTTGTTCTGGAAATATTCTCGGAATTGGAAAATTCGAAAGCCAGAAGTCCTAAAAGTCCTGGATGCTTCCAGAAGTCCCGAAGAGCCCCGGAGGGGGGGCCATAGGGTGGCCACACCATGGGGTGGCACGGGTCGCCCTGGCCACGCCACCTAGGGGTGTGGGCCCCCTGGCCACCTCCTTGCATAGCCCTTTCGCCCATATATACTCCCCGATGCATAAACCCTAGGGGAATCGACCTTTTCCACAAAATACATCTGTAGCTCCACCGCCGCTGCCGACAAGTTTCAGGGGACAGATCTCTGTTCTGGCACCCTGCCGGGACGGGGAAGTTCCCCCGGAAGTCATCCCCATCGACTCCATCACTATCTCCATCGTCGTTGCTTTCTCCTATGATGAGGAGGGAGTAGTTCTCCCTCGGGGCCGAGGGCTCTACCGGTAGCTATGTGGTTCATCTCTCTCTCCCATGGTGTGATCTTTATGTGATCATGAGCTTTGTAATCTAGTTGAATATGTAGATTGATATTACTCTGTTATGCTACTCAAGTGGTTTTGTTACCTCCGTAAACACTTTGATCACGGGGTAAAGGTGATAGTGTGTGCACCGTATGGTTTAGCATGATATTTATATCTTGTGTTGGAAGATGAACCTATGAAATTTTGGCGTTTGTTTAGTACTAATTTATGATGCTCGTAGTGACATTGGGGTGCCCTAGAGAGGGAATATAGACTTGAGGAGTGTTGTTAAAGCCCTACGCAATGATTAGTGTCCGTTATTCGGTCGGAGAGTGGTTCGGAGTAGCATAGTGAAGAAATGATATTTATGCATTCAATTATGTTTTCATTGTTGAGAGTGTCCTGTAGTGAAAGTAGGATCCCTAGGCCTTATTTCCAAGCATTGAAACACCGTTTTCCGCATGTTCTGCTACATGTTTGCTTGCTGCCATTTTATTTCAGATTGCTATTATCACTTATTATCGTCCATATTACTTGCATTTTACTCTCTCTTCACCGAACTAATGCGCCTATATACCTGACAAGTATATTGGGTGTGTTGGGGACACAAGAGACTTCTTGTATCTTGATTGCAGGGTTTCTTGAGAGGGATATCTTTGACCTCTACCTCCTGAGTTCGGTAAACCTTGGGTGGTCCACTTAAGGGAAACTTGGTGTTGTTCTACAAACATCTGCACTTTGAGGCCCAACACTGTCTACAAGAATAGAAGCGTGCGTAGACATCAACGGACGACGGACTTAGCGGGGTGTTCTAAACGAACTCAGATCAGATCTAGCTTATCTTGTTAGGGTTAAGCATAGGTGTGTTTGGTACTCTGTAACCCTAATTCCTACCATATATAAGTGATTGGGGGCCACCGAACAGGGCATGGCACAATACACACAAGTGCCCACGACACCATCAACATCCACCTTCATCCACCAACCATAGGAAATATTGAGCTTTACCTCGAGATCGTCGAGCCTGCGTGTTGGATGTATGACCAAAAGGCAATAATATTTATATGTGTTTTCATAATTATGATTCATATTACTATGCTATAACTGATGTGGCTCCTGAATGCGAGATTCAGAGGAAAAATCACGCTCACGTGTAGTAACACGAACAAAGTATGAAACTCTAATCTTGTCTTTTAGGACTAATTCATTGCATGCTTGATGGCTATGTTTTCCTAGTCATGGACATTATTTATGTTAGCATCGATGAATAACATATTGTTGAAAGGGAGCAATATGAATGTATTCCCTAAGTAGATTGATATACTAAGAGATTCCATTAAGACATCTTTACCCTTAGTGTCATATCACAACACGGTTTTATCACAATGTATCGTTTGACCATGAGGTTATCGCAGTGATATATTCTGGACGTTTTACTTTGTTACTATCTAGAGTCACACCGTAAACTGGGTGAGCATAACGGTAGCCACTGGGTAATTTTAAATGAGTATATTACCTCGATATTTAGAGATGAAAATTACTCCTCCATAAAAGGAGAGATACATGCCTAGGCCCCATAAATTCTTTAGACAATGCATAATGATGATACATCATGTGGGATATCATAATACAGGAACGGGTAAAAGGAAACTTACCTGTCAACAAGACAAGATAAAGATGGTGAACCAGAGTTTTTTTTCATGGCAATAACGAAATCCATAGTCTCGGGTAAGTTTGATATCATTAATAAATAATAATAGGAAAATTGTATAATAACCAACATGTTCTGCAGTTTATTCGTATAGTATGTGGCAGTCAATATGGGCATCCATGACTCCGCTATTGATTATTGGAAAGTAAAGAGTTTCCAGTTTCATTCACACGCACTATCGAACCTGTAGGAGAAACACGCTTATGTTAAGACTGATTTATGTGTATGTCGGTAGGTCCGGATCAACTAGAAATATCATCAGAACGGTGTTTGTACATGATAGATATATTCTACATATTGGAGAAAACTTATATTGAGGTCGTGGGATGTCCTAGAGTAATATAAACAGTTTCTATTACTACCGGAATTTATTCCATAGTTGTTCTGAGAGAGAAATTAAGTTTGTATGCTTTACGGAGCAAGTGCAAGGGGGAATGAGATTCCCAGGTGTCGCAGATATATATTTCTGACATCATTAGATAATATTGATAATTTTATGTAAAGGGGTCATAGGGTTCCGGAAGAGTTTTGGGCAAAAGCCAAGAAGGGGGAGTGTCGGAGGGGGGCAGGAATGCCCCCCATGGTCGCACCTACTATATATATATTCTTATTTCACACACACACACACACACACACACACACATATATATATATATATATATATATATATATATATATATATGATATATGTATGTATATATGTATATATGTATATATGTGTGTATATATATGTATGTATGTATATAGGAAAGGGTGTGGATTTCCTGTCACTGGGGTAGCTGTCCCCCTCTCATCTAACGTGGGATGCACCTTATAGATTCGTACACGCATGCATGATTAGTAGTTCAACTAGATGCTAGTATTTTATATGGTGACTGACGGCGTCAAAACGATGAACCCCACGCGCCATGCTCACAATCTGCTTTCTTATATGTATCCCCTTGTTTGCGTATGTACCTTAGTGCAATTCATGTATGTGTTCAAAACAACATTCACACTCACATCTTCGTCACTCGTAGGGACGCTGCCTACGCATGCTAATTCTGACCGCGCGAGAAACCACAGTTTGGCTTCTATTTTGTTTCAACTTGGTCGGATCATGACCAACTAAGCTACACATAATTAACTAAGTAGTCTCTAATTGCTCTCACCTAACCTATCACTAAATTTTCTTGCTGTGTGTGTTATCTGGTATGCCTTTTACGAGCTAATCATGTCATGGTATAAACTAAAGTTTGACCACGTAAAAAAAAATCTAGGTGCTTAGAGCATTTGCTTGATAAGTTAGAATATTCTTTTGTGCATGCATGTGTCCTTTAGAAACAGACAAATGGGTGTCAGGTTGCTTTTGCTTTGTGCGGATCGGTGAACCACAAAACGAGTTGAATGTGCATGCATTTGATGTAGTACATACTTTGAGCCCTATCCTTTACTAGCTTTGTGGGGTTCGCACATACAACACCAAAACCCCATCGATCCATTAATAGCTATGGGCTAAAAGAAAGGCCGACAAATCATTTTTCTTACCCACTAGATGCCATTTGTGTGGTGATTCCATCGAAGTTCTTTTTACTAATGAGCTCTCCGATGGACACATATGTCACTACAATGCACTGAGATATTGGGATTCAAGGCGTACATATTGCATGGAGTGGACATGATCCTGCCTTCGGCAAACGAATATTTCTACGCTTTGCCCAACACCTGAGCAGCTTACGCAATTCCCCCCTCCCCTCATCTAACGCCCGTCATAGTTCACAGCTGGTGTGCAGTCCTCTGCTAGAAATCCTCCCACCTAATCCCATATCTAACGAAAATGATTGTTTAGTACATATCGTACAACATGTGAACTAGCGGTGGATTCTACACGCACAGCTATCATGGGTGTGAGGAGATAATATCCGATTAGAAAATATGTATGTATATATATTGGAAGTCATTATGACTTCTTAAAGAGGGAGCCCTAGCCCATACTACCTAGAACCCTAAGGACTTACACGGCCAAGAATGGTCGAGCAATATGCATCTATGTACAGAAGCAAACACAACAGGTCTCTGGACTAGGGTAGAGGCCTACCGACCTCCATGACCCGGTGGCTACTCCGAGTCATCGTCATCAAAGCTGAAGTGGGAGGAGTCACCGGACTCTTCCTCGACGCCAGAGGGGCCTACATAAGATCAAACATATGTTCAAACTGGGAGCCATGTTTCGCGTGAGGGACGAGACTCGTACGTTTTTTTGGCTGGACCGGTGAGTAGGGGAGGGGCCCCTCGGGGACCTCTTCCCTCGTCTCTTTGCAATCTATGAGAAGGAATCCCTTCTGGTTTCAGAGGCCTTCTTGGAGGATAGGGTCGGGTTTAGGAGGTCCTTTTTTCCAGGAGGCCGCGGTTCCATGGGAGGGGTTGCTAGCTGAACTCAACTCGGTAGAGCTTCAAGAGGGGGAGGACGCGGTGAGTTGGACGCTGGAACCTTCGGGTAGGTTCTCAGTGGCCTCAACGTACCTTAAGCTATCTCGGGGACGGCTGTGTCTCATAGCAAGGACATCTGGTCAGCTAAGCTACCACTAAAAATAAATATTTTCATTTGGCAATTGGTGCTCAACCGCTTGCCCCTCCAACAAGAACCTGGCGGATAGGTTTGGCCTCTATGATGGCTCTTGCGGGCTCTGTGGGTTGGCGGAGGACGCGTCCCATATTTTCTTCTCTTGTGCGCTTATGAAGCTAGGCTGGAGTGTGATCCGTCGGCTCCTTGGGTGCTACCGGAGTCCGGCGAACTTTCCGCAATTCTTTGCGATACAATAGTCCCTTCTTGGGTTCCACCAGAGAACCAGCTGGGTGCTGTTTGCTGCGTTGTGTTGGGCTCTATGGGTTGCCGTAATAAATTGATGATTGACTATCGTTCCTAAACATCCGGCCAACATTATATTCAAAATGCTCTCCTTTATGCAGATGTGGGCAACTGCGGCAAAGGGGCGAGACCGGGAGCGCCTGCTGCTTCTGGTGGCAGATCTTAGGGTGATCTACCGTGACCTGGCGTCCCGGCGACTTGAGTAGGGCCGGCTGGCTCGGAGCTCCTGCTGGACGCCTTGGTGCTTTTGCTTTTGCGTGTGTGTTTTCTTATGTTTCTATTTAGCAAGCTGTAGGCCTCAGCAGTTGTGGTTGCGTGTGTGGTGGCTTTGTTTGAACCTATTTGTGAACCTGTTGCTTTATTTTTTTAAATCATGACAATTATTGCCTGGTATCTAAAAAATGCATGTTTCAAGAGGAGTAGTCCGAAAGGGGGTGGCAAAAGATTTGCCCCCGTTCATTAATAAAGGAGAAGAGTCATGTCAAGAGGAGTAGTGATGAAGCAACTGGAAAAGGTTTGTAGACAAAGACTTGCTAGAGCGATTCAGAATGCCTATATTTTTTTAGGTAAATACTACATATCTGAGGCCGATGGGAGTCCATACATCGGACCGATTAGTTGTCGTAGATTTTTCTTCCCATCGCACCTCCAGGTTGCTTCTCACGTTAAGAAAAGAAACAGCCCATTAATCACGCATGATGCCATCTCCGCCGGATTTATAGCTCCTAGCCCATGTTGCTTCTTTTTCAAATCGTCTCTCCACCACCAACGCGTGGTGCTGCCGCCGACGTTTTTCTTCACGAATCAGCAACAGGCGGGAGACCTCTTCCGCTCCATATCGGTGCTGGAGGTGCTGCTTCCGGTGAGCCAGATCATACCCTCATCAATCTCCACCTCTGTGTTGCCATGCACCACCGTGTAGAGTGGTGGAAGGATTTCATGTTGTACACCATGTGCCCCGCCTTCGCTAGGTTTGTGGCTTTGGGCTCAACATCAAGCATCTCGTCATGGAAATTGACCTACCAGTGTCAGCCATACCATGTTCGGGGTTGCAGGTTCGACAAACTAATGGATTGTAGCATCCATGCTTCATTTGTGTCTTTTATATGCTTCTACAACATAGACGTTTTGCTTTGCACATCACGGATATTCTTTATTTCTCACATATGTTTCTATTATATACCAGAAAATCTCCATCATGGTCGTTGGCGCATGGTGGAAGAACGACAAGGAACCACGACAGTTGCCCGTGACAAGGAGCTGGAAAAATACGTGTGGTCGTCGACCATGCTACCGAGCCCGAGCATGGTGAATGTTGGGTCATTTTGTACCCTGAGAGTTCCCAAATGAAATTCTTTTGCAAGTAACCGTCAACAGACACACATGATGTAGCCTTGCTGGTTTAAGGTCTCCGTAAATCAAACTACTCCGAGCTTGTGTGTCGTTGCTTAGTTGTTCGATCGCCACGAAGACGATAACCAGATTATACGTCAATGTGCGGCAATTGTAATACTCTATGTATGAATATAATACATATGATGAGCAAAATTTCTTCGTGGATGCTCACCTCGATCCGACATGGGATTTTTTTAATTGTTTTTATACATTACCTAACTTTTTTTAAGCATGTCTAAATTCCAGTGTGGATGATCATATCGATCTCGGCAAAAAAAAATCTGGCACTCGATGGAAGCAATAGTTTGATGCTTTTGAAATAATCTCCCTTACCAATGTTAAGCTGAAGCAAACTTCATTCACCTTCAAACAAGCACAATTGGCTTGAGAATGAGGCAAAGTATATCAATATTTTTTGTTTAATTTATTCATGGAAGCAAATTGTTCGCCGTATGGAAACAAAACTCGATGTGTTGGAAGCAAATTTTGGTCACCCGGAAAGCAAATTTTAATTGTTTGTACACATTAGTCAATTGTTTTGAAGTATTTCTAAATTCCGGAGCGGATGCTTATATAGATGCTTATATTGATCTCCTATTTGGATGGAAGAAAAATTTGTTATCGTTGGAAGCAGTAATGTGATGCAAGATACACATATATGTTAAATTGAAGCAAGCTTCATTCACCTTGAAGCAAGTTCTTTCGAAACAAAATGTGCTTTAGAATGAAGCAAAATATATCATTTTGTTCATAATTTCTTTGTATGGAAGAAAATTCTTTGCTGTATGGAAATAAATTTTGGTCGCATAGGAAGCAAAATTGACTGATACGGAAATAAAATGTTCTTTATACGGAAACACAATATATGAATATTTATGTTAAACTAGAGGAAGGAAGCAAATTTTCGTTGTGTTTGAAGCGAATTTCAGTTCCATAAGATGCAAGATGTAAGGAAAAAATAACTTGGAAAACAAACCATGCTTCATAAGGTAACCGAGAAAAAATAATTTATTACTTCCTTTAAAAATGAGAATTAGTTTCCTAAAAATCAGTAATTGGGAGTAGTTATAGGAAGAAGTCAAAACCACCTAACGTAACAGATTTTTGTTTTGGAAACTCCCGCGTGGGATGGGCTGCATGTCAGCGTTATTTCAGCCTGCCTCTAATCACGCCGGTTTGCATCTAACGTACATCCTGCTTCCAATCGTACGGTCACACAATGGTCCGATGAGAAGCTACAAATCGGAAGCCGATTCCTAGTGGTGGCCATTTTTTTATCTTTGATGGCAGCTTACTTAATTATTTTGGAGTATTCAAAGGATTATCTTTTTTGTTAACTATTCTAAAACGAACAGTACCTTCCATGTTCTTTTGTGAATAAATTGTTCATAAGAAGTTATCTATTCTGTGTATCATCTAGTATATCTAAATAAGAGTCCCCCACTAGCTGATTTTCCTGCGACCTCAGTAAGCCACGTCATCTGAATTGTTATAGCCATTGATGTACCATAGCTCAAGAGTCTACAGCCGTCAGATCCGAAGTTGCCGGAATTTACAAACGGTTGCCACCGCGAAGTGGAAAATAACGGTTCGTTCCCGTCACACCGTCCCGCTCGCTGCCTCCCTCCAGTTCCCTGTTCGGCTCCACTATCGCAATGTTGCACAAGAAACTGAACGGGGCATAAATGCGGAAGAAAGGAGTGGAGGAAGCCCAGCAATCTCTGCACGCCTTAGATACCCTCATCTGTTACGGATCGCTCCGCCTCGCGCGTCTCTGCTTCATAGGAATTGGACACCCTCGCCGTTGACACCCGTTCCCTGCTGGTACTGCTGACCTTACCACCAACATGCTGGAAGGGGTGAATTTGGAGGAGTCGGAACGAACCTCCTGGAGCACCGCTGAAGGGATTGATGGCGTGGTGGCTCGAGGTCTGTGGCCGAGATTGTGGAGCCGTCTCTGGTGTCTCCACCATGATGAGCGCCATCTGTGTTAAGGACAAGTGCCCCTACTATGCCGACGGCCAGGACTTGCCTATGAACAGGTACCCAATAGCACAAGTTAATCCCCGATTAAATCTTCTATTACAACGCATGTTCTTTTCCTGATGATACACTGATACATCATACATCTCTCAGGGCTTTAACAACACAGGTTAATCTCCTCACTGTAATAAGGCCGTTCTTGATTTCTCCAGGGTTGACTGGCCCTGCATGGTATAGATATGATTGAATGGTCGTATTATTCCCCACCCCGTGATGCATGTCAATTGGTTGGTTTTCCGAATCGTTTTGTCAATTTGATCCGACATTCCATATCAGAAGTTCAGAACGAAAAACCATAGATCGTTATGGTACATGGAGGGATCTAATTCTTAAGTTATTTTGGCCAGAAATACTAAGGAAAACTTCCTACTTCTGCAAATAAATTAGTTATTACAAGGTATGAACAAAAAAGAAAGATGATCACATCAGATTCTCAACACATCGTTGACCTTGACAAGAGATCTTGCAGCGTCGGCGGCTTCAGGAGTGATTTTGCAGAGTGATGCTCGGTTATGAAGGCATAACTATGACGAGTCCAATCTCCATTCTCCAACTGCGCACCAAGTATGTTTCCTAAAGCTTCTTCTCATTTTCAGTTTCTCAAATTTAGTTCTTAGCTTCTTATTTCAGTTCGTCCTAGACTTCTAAGGACATCCCACGGAAGTAACAAAATTATTTTCTATCAGTTTCTGAACCCGAAAATTCTAGATGCATGTTGTCATAAAAATCATATCTCAGCTAGCTACATGTTCATTTGCCCAATGCAAAATACTTTATCTAATTACATGTCGCTCAATGATTCTGCTTTCTAACCGTTGGTACTCGACAACTGTGAACAAATATCTCTTTTGAAGTATATAGGACAACCAAGTGTACAGAATTATTTGAATACTCTTTCAAACCAACCTGAATACTGAGGACATGAATGTCCCGATAGTTTCAATTATTTGCAAGTTTATAAAATAAATTTCTCATACATTTCAGATGTAAATATTCGTATTATGCTGATCTCTAATGGCCTTTTCATAGGTACACCTTTTCTCAAAGCCGTTCATTATAATTTTGCTCTAGAATTGTCATTTTATTTTTGTTTCCATACACTTCTTCGCAAAGATGGTAACACACGTAAAAGGCAGAAAGTCCCGCAGCAACGCGCGGGGTATTATCTAGTGTGTACAACAAAGATGTGTTTTAGCTCTTTGGAGACGATATTCATAAATGAAGGTTGCATAAAAACAGAATGCTTGCAATTCGTCACCCAAAAAGGGTAGTCTCCGGAAAGGGCAAGCGAGGGAGTCCTCGTTTGGTGCCACGGAACATGGCTCATGTATCGGTCGATATGACATTGCACTGCCCGGCTATGGATGCTAAATATCAACCGGAATTTCGGTCATATATGAACATTTTCATACGAAAAGGATGATATCTGGCATTTGTAATGGAAATGTACAGAAAAATGGTTTGGGGTTTTGTTTTTCAATAACTGCTGGAAAGTTGTGTCATGTAAACGTGTACAATGTCGTTCTTACGATTTTGATTTTAGCCTGAAGAGCAGGCAAGATCCGCAAGTCGAGCCATCATCCGAAGAACTTTACCGGGTTTGCTGCTGAACAGCACATCATCATTGCTTGCTTATATCGGCATGGAGTACTAAAATAACAATCACACAATCTATTATACAAAGAAATAATCGAAATACGTTGATGCATCTACTGTACAAAGTCATCGCGTAGGTGCCATGCTTCATGTTCTGAACAAAAGGAACATGCCTTGCCTTTTCAGACAGTGAAGCAAAACGATCCACGGTGGAAGGTAAAAATATTAAGCTAGCTAGCTTCCACCTCACAGCGACGAAGGAAAGAAAAAAGACTCGCATTCGCTGTACCCAAATCAAACCAAAAGTGAACATCAGGTGCGCGCTGTGTCAATGCACGGCATAGTGCTCCTAATTTTGCGAAAATTTGTGTAGAACCATTGAAGAAAAAGTGCATACTGAAGCCTATTTGTCAATTCAGGGTAGACATCTCAGAAACCGATATTCATCACCTGAACTGCACACACTAATCCACCAAAGATAGGGACTTCATGACTCATTAATAATGTTGCCAGAGTATGCAGCAGTTAGCCTAAAGTTGTAATCAATTAACAGATACCGGATAGTAATAAAAGCAGCTGGAATACTTCGCCGCAGATTTCAGTAGGGTGCAGAATTTGACTAGGATTCAGATTTCAGTGGCACATACATATATCTACTTGTTAACTTGTACACATGTATAAAGTGATCAAATTAACAGAAGAAGAAAATAGATATGAAAGAACATGTCCTGGTATTCAAACCGTACAAGAAGAAACAATTAACTGAATCAAATGCATAAATAGCAAGAGATCAAACGGATGCCCAAATGATGAATGTACTCATAACATTATCAGGTGCGCAAAATAACCAAGAAGGAAATTTACGAAATGGCAGTTCCAAGTAAGTTCTGTCCAATTTGGTTAATCCTATTTTCTAGGAACGTCTTTCAAATTCTCACTTTTCTGTTTCGAGAGCTCTTTCCAGAAACAAAGTGCATAACATCAGTCTGATTTAACTTATGCCTTCTCACGATCTTCACCCATGCCCCAACCTAACCAGTGAATGAATAATCTCAAGCACGTTCAGAAAGCTCCCCAACCATGCAAGGGGTGTATGGAAATGATTCATATATGCCATTTGTCCATGAATGATAATAATCGTTTGGGCGTAATCTTCCCAGGAACTGGACTTTCGAGCTATCCAGATGATAAGCCACTACTCTAAATGATGACACCTCTAAGAAAACAATCTCTTTGTAGGGGTGAAATCCGAGGATAGAAACATGGCTGTAGAAATCTTCATAATCATCTTCAATATTAAGAACGTTATCATCATCGGAGTTCCAATCAAAATTCTCAGCCCCAAGCATTTCATTGGTTCCATCTTCATCATTATCACCATATAAGAACCAAGTTTTGTCAATTCCCTTAGGCTGGTTCAAACGTATCGTTGCCCATGGATTAAGATCAATGTGACGCTTCAACGCCCAAGATATCTGACCACCTGATTCATTAAGAATCCAAACCCGAAGATGATATTCATCGTAACTGCAGGTTGCAAAGTAAACCCCCATTTCCGATTTACCAAGACAAGGTTGTCCAAGTTTACTTTCCTCGATACCTATTGGTGTTTTTACTAGTTGGTACTTGCCATCCTGTAAGAATAACCTGCGAAAGAAAATATATTTGTTTAAGAAGATCTTCAGTGCTAATGCCAGAGTTAAAAGGGAGCTCTGTAAGCCTTTATGATGTATACCTTGCAACAAATGCACCACGACAATGCACGTAGAGTGCTCCTCGCCAGTAGACACCGTAGCGCCACCTCGGCCCGGAATATGTTGGTTCCAAGCGATCTAGTCGCACAGTAGCCACTGCCTCCAAAGCATTACCTTCACGGAAAAACGACCTCTTTTGCCATTGTTTTGTACTGGACGAAAACACGTCAACCATCCATGAGGATGGTGGCCATTCCACCAAGTCTTCTGGGTCATCTTGCTTGCCTGTACACTCAACTGGGGACGGTGCTGGTAAGTCATCTTCTTCAATGGTTTGTTCCGGTGACAATTCTAATGGCCCATCTTCGCAGTCCTCTTCCAATTCCTTGAGTACTTCTGGTGTATCCTCCCACAACGAGAAAAACTCAGTGAGGCAGTATGGTTCTGAGTATTGTTTTTGTTTTTTAGAGTTGGAGGAAGACTTCTTCTTGTCGGGCGCTTTCTCGGGCACCGGTGGAATCGCAAACACTTCATAATTGGATGACACCGCAGGATCAAACACGAGGTACCTGTTGTAGTTCTTCGCATCAAGGTGTGGGAGACGCTCCCACCGTCTCGTGGCAGGGTTAACCACGCAGAATCCCCTCCACTCACTGCCGTAGATAAGGAGGCCGTTGCAGTGATCCACAATTGGCTCGAAATCCTCGTTGTACCCAGGCACGAAGCCAAGATCGCCGTTAATCGCGGGCCGCTCCGTCGAGGGGCGGGCGAAGAAGCGCGGGCGCTCGTAGTCGATGTAGTTGACGAATAGGCCGCGCACCGCGTGTGGGAGGACGTGCGGGAGGAACAGCCGATGGGCGTCGACGACGGCGCACCACGCCTTGCGCACGCAGCGGGACGCAGCGAGGTCACATGCCGGGAGGCGGCGGAGGATGTTTGCGAGCGCGTCGCCGGGCAGGGCTTCCGTCGAATCCATGGCTTCCGCAACCTTCACGCCGACCGGAGGCGCAAACGAACGGCGGCGGGGTGTTAAGGCAGGTGACCTACTAGTGTAGGGTTTTGTTCGAGAAAAGAAGGAAAAATTGCCGGGCCGAGGAACAAACACAACCCGGGCCGAGGAACACCCGGATCAAAATCGTTCTTCTGTTGGTTCCTTTTTTTTTTGAGAGAGAGCATAAAAAGGAGAGGAGGTTCCTTATTGACTCTGCGGGGATACTGAGAAAGAGTGATGTGTGCTATGAAAGCCACGCGCCGGAGCAAACATCCAAATCCTTGATCGGTAGACCGGAGACCACCTACGGACGATTACAAGCACGGGAGCGAGCCGAATGCACATTGCTTTCAACGTTCCTTCCACTATAAAGCCGGGCTAACCTTGTTTTAGTAGGGAACTCGTCGTGCTAAGACCCAAATGACCAGTGTACCAAAACAACAACGGTCGTCAATGAAAAGAAAGATAGTTTGGAAGGATCCGATATATGGGCACACGTACACAGATGAGCGAAGACCAGATCCAATCAGATCCACCAAAGATAAATGCCGACTATATCCCGGTAGATCCATCGGATGCACACCACCCCCCTCCCCCCAAAGATGCTAGATGCACTGCCGGGTTGGGGGCTTAGGCAGGAAGAACCTTATAACTTGCTCTTCGATATTGCTATTGACCCCCTCCAAAGGATACTACAAGTTGCTACCTATCATTGTCTACTACAACCTCTTTCGGGGAGGGGAGCTCGTTTTAGGACCTCTCTCTACGGTGATGACGTGGCCATCTACTTAGCTCCGACCCGTGCAAACGTCGCCAATCTCGCTCTCATTCTTAGGCGGTTTGGTTTGGTCACGGGGCTTATGACGAACTTCGAGAAAAGTCTTGTTGCTCCTATCCGTTGCGATGGCTTTGACCTCAATGATATTCTCCATGACTTACCGGCCACCCCCACGACCTTCCCGATGAAGTACCTTGGCCTTCCCCTTGCGATTAAAAGACTCAACAAATCCCACCTTTAATACATTGAAGACAAAGCAGCTAAATGCCTTGTGCCTTAGAAAGGGAGATGTTTTAACTTGGCGGGTAGGAGGGCTCTAGTCAGATCGGTCCTTTCCTCTCAAGCTACCTACCCTCTCACCGCCCTCTATGTGCCCTAGGGGCCCCTCCTTGATGTCCAAAAGATTATTCAAGGCTTCTTTTGGGCGGGTACCGAAAAAGCTTTCGGTGGTAAATGCAAGGTAAATTGGATGGCGGTTTTGTAACACCTGGGGTGTTACCTGTTTGATTGCTTGCATCATATGCACCACATTGCATTGCACCATGTTTGCATCACAACTGAAAATTTCAAAACAATTTAAACTTTTAAGCTTGCTCAAAAACTTCCAATTTCAAACTTGCAATTAAAACCCCTAAATTGTTTTTCCACTGGTTAATTCTGTTTTAATCACTTGTCTGTTACAACCTTTCAAATAAAGAAGTGCAGACTAAAACCCTCTTTTGTTTCAAAGCAACTCATTATAATTCACCTTTTAAGTTGTTGCTTAAAATCAATTAACCAAATTAATCAATTATTTCCAAGTCTTTTTCCAAACTCAAAACAATTATCAAATCATCAAACTTTTGAATCCATGATGTTCAACACAACTTGGTATTCTTTAAAACATTCTAACCCTAGGGGAAACCCTATTGAAAACACCCTATTCTCTAAATATTAATTACTATGGCAATTTTCACTTAATTTGGTTCAATTTTGAAACAGCAATCAAACATTTGAAATTTTGAAAACCAAAACTGCCAGGTGGTTTCTTTTCACCTAAGAAGCTTAACCAAATTTTTCTGTAATTTTTCTTGACCAAAACCTTAACAGTTTTCTCCAAAAACCAAACTACAAAAAAATAATAAAACAGAAAAGAATAAAAGGAGACAGCTAACTATCTACCGCAGCCAGCCCACCTAACAGCTTACAGCACGCAGCCCGGCCCGCCGCAGCGCAACTTACCGGTTCGAGGTGCGCCAAGATTCGTGCGAGAGCCATCCTCCTTCGTCATCCCGTACGGCCGCGCATCGGCCGGTGCCACCGCGGACCGCACGCGACGCCGGCGGCCGTCCCATCGCGCCGCGACCCTATAAAACGAACCTAGGGCTTGCGCCACCTAACCCTAACCCTAGGAGCCTAGTTTCCCTCTCCGCCGCCGTCAGATGCCTCTTCCCCGTAGTTTTTCCTCCTCTGCTGTCACCTCGCCGGAGACGGAGCTCTGAACCTTGCCATGGCTTCGCCACCTTCCGCCTCCACCTAGCTAGCCACCACCTGAAATCGAAACGCCTCTCCTTCCTCCTTCCTTTGGACACCTGCAAGCGCCACGGTGAGTTGCCAATCGAGGACGCGATCCTCTTCTTTCCTTCCGGCCACCGTGCCGCGTTTTCTGAACCCGACCATCTCGTCGCCGTTGCAGGCCACCGCTGCACCCACTGCTCCCTGGAATCGTTTCACCAACGTCCCCTCGACGTGTTGGACACCGTAGCAGCCGCAGAGGAGCACCAGGAGCTCGCCGCCGTCCTCGACTGCCTCCGCCACGCCGCCGTCAGCCAACGTCAGCGAGCCTCTGCAACATCGACAAACGCCGGTGAGCGCGCCACGCCCCTTCCTCTCTCTCTCTGTGGATGCGCATGCATCACTGCACCGTGCACGTCTGCATCCAACCACCCCACAGCAGCGTGCTGGCCGCGTTTCCACGCCGACGATCATCTCTGTCAGTCGAGCACACTTTCGTTCGTCAGTTTCGTCAGGCTTAGCCCAGATCTGAACTTCAACCTATCTGCACCCCCTTATCTGTCAAGTACTCGCTCGCAGCGCAGTGGTTGCGCACGTTATGCCCCTCCTCGCGGTCGCGAGTTCGAACCGCGGGCGCGCAGGAAAAATCCCACCTTTTTGCGCTCCTAGCTGACAGGGTGGCCCCCCCTGTCAGCCTCTCTTCTGCCACGCCAGCTCGCAAGCGCCACGCTGGTCCCGCTGGCCCACAGGGCAGTGGCTGCTGTGTCGCTTCCGAGCGTAACAAAAGTTAAACATGAATCTGTTAATTTTTCCAATTCTTTTTAAATAGCAGAATAAACTTTAAACCTTCAAAATTCCATACCTATTAATCTGTAAATCCAATAGCTAAACTTTGTATATGTTTTCTGTTCAGAATTTGACAAACTTTCCAAATAACTCATTTGTGTTCTGTTTTGAATTTTCAAAGTGCAATTTAAATTCAAATCCAAATAATTCAAATGCCATTTGTAATAATTCATAACTAATTATTCTTAAGTCCAAATAATCCAAATAAAATATGTTTTCCATACCATTTTGAATACCCTATTCAAATATAAATTTTGTTTCCTGGTTTGAATAATTTAAATTGCCTAAACAATTTAAAACTTGTTTAATATTGTTTAATTCATAAATAATTAATCCAAAGTCCAATTTCAAAATGTGAAACATGTAATCCAACTAAAATTTGATAACCTTTTCAAATATCAACTTTGTTATTTGTTTTGAACACTTTAACTTGATGATAACAACCACTACTTGCTTAACACCATTAAGTAACAATAATTTCCAAACTTGATAAATGTTTTCTAAACTTGTTAACCATCCTTCCAATTGCATTTAATATTGTTATATTCTTGTTCTTCATCATGCATGCATCATTCTAACTCACTTACACATGATGCTTAGTGTTAGAACAACTAATTCAACTATAAGGCATGGGTTTGCCATATGCAATCTTTGCATATGGAATCCATTTAAACTTGTGTATCATATCCACTAGCTTACTTTGGTGCATCTATTAAACATGACATGCATCCATACCTTGTTCATGCTGGATCTTTTGCCGTAGTAGTAATTGTTGCATCCGGTGTTTCTTTTAGTTCGTTGCTTCTTCCCGGATAGGACGTTGAGATGATGTGAGCAACGACAAGTTCTGCTACCTTGCGGGATCTCAGGCAAGTATACTCACTTGCATGCCATATGGCTGCCTTTCATCACTTGTTACCGATTCTTTCCGTTGATTCTTTTCTGCTAGCCTTAGTGGTAGCTGTTTCTGTTACGAACCCATCACATGAATCCCTTAACCTTGATATTGACTCACCTCCATACCTATAACCTTTGCTTGAGCCTGTGTCTTACTATCTTGCTTAGGGTTGTTTTGCTCGAGTCTGTTACCCGTTACTTTCTGTTATTACTTCTTTATGTTCCGGGGGCTCGATGTTTAATCAATCAATCAATCATGCTAATGTTACTATTAATAATAGATTTGATGATAAGGCACCGGCAGGAGGCCCTTTGTGGTTTTGAGGCCTGCTAGTGTCGACCCTAATAGGAAAAAGGGTCTTGTCTACTGATCCATGATGAGCGCACTACCCGCATTTGGGGAGTATGGGCTCCCCCTCAGTTTGACCCGATTCGCATCTCGTCCAAATCGCCTCATTTAGTTCGGGTTTTCCATTTGATGCATGCATGATTTTGCGAGCCCTTGGATCCCGGGTGGAACTTTCGTAGTCGGCATATAGGGGGACACGGTCTTAGAGTGCTATGAGGGTCCATTTTCTTCTGGGCCCGAGTAGCCGTGCGCCCAAGGTGCTTTGGGCTTGATGCGAAGAAGGGTTGGATTGTGTTGAGTGCCCCGCTTGGTGGAGTGGCCGCTCCATCTGGCGGGATATTCATGAGTGTCGGTTACTATGGTGCAACCCTGCAGGGATAATCTTCTCGAGAAGCCGTGTTTTCCGCGGTTATGGATTACTTGGTGAAAGTACTGGCTAACAAGTACTCAGGACAACTTAAACCTAATGATCAAACATGTTACACCCAATGACTAATAACTTGACTAGTAATAGGTTGATGACACAATAACTTGATTCACCTTTAATACAACTGTGTGAGTTATCCTCGGATTGCTTCTTCGGATAAGGGGCGAGATCCAGGATGGGTTTGTTTGGATTTACTTTCAGTTGGTTACAATCCTCGATCTTATCCCCTTTCTGTTAGTTGGAAGTGGTAGTATTCCCTCTGTAGTTGGTTAGTGCAGCCTGCTGTCACATATTTGCAATAACCCCTTCCTTTCTGTTGATCCTAAAGTATTTGTATCTTGTGATGGCTGGCTACGCCGGTAACTTGTGAGTATGGGTTTTATCCCCCTTGCCAGTACTTAACCGTACTGACCCACGAATCTCTTTCGTGGCTGCAAATTCCAACTTGCAGACAACAGGTTTGAAGTCTGACGACGTTAGCTTGGGAATCCCTCCGGCTTGGCCTGGGCAGAGATTGGACGCCTTCGGTTATCTTCAGGACTCTTAGTCCAATTTGGATCTTGTCCGTAGACGGACGTTTGTTTCTTCCGCTGTTATTTGGATCTTTGTATTGTATCAGGTGTAACCCCGGCTCGTGTGAGTCATCTTGTATCTATCTGTTTCTGTTGTAATTGTGGATTATTCGTGAACTGTTGTAATGTTATCATGAATGGCAACCTGGAATCGGTTATTATGCGGATTTGGCGGGAATGCTGAAATCTGCATAGTGCCCGATCTCGGGGCGTCACAAATGGTATCAGAGCCTTGGTTCCGATTCCCGAGATTGTTTCGATACGAATGGTTATCGAAGCAACGGGTCCGCAAAGCCTGTAGGTTAACCTCGCTAACGGTCGTTGTTTCTAGAGTGTCAAAAACTATTTCTGCTAAACTATTTTGGAAAAACATCTCAATAGGATTCTTGTTTTTCTCCTTATCCCCATTCTATTTCCCCTCCCATCTTATTTGTTTTGGAGTCTTCCCCTCTTGTCTATCTTTCAAAGTGTTAGGATCCTACGTGGGTGGACGTTTTCTGAGCCCTTAACCTAATAGGTTCGATCATCGGAAGGTTCCTGGTGGAAGAACATCGTCGTCACTCCGAGCAAGAATCTCTTGTTAGTGGTGTCGAGAAACCCTTGTTAGTGGTGTCGAGGAGATCAACTGGAAGCACGAAGAATCAATAGTCGAACTTCTTTCCCCTACCGGGTTAGCAGGTGGATTGCGAGGGCACAATCCCTTGTTAGTGGTGTCGTCTGTAACACCTGGGATGTTACCTGTTTGATTGCTTGCATCATATGCACCACATTGCATTGCACCATGTTTGCATCACAACTGAAAATTTCAAAACAATTTAAACTTTTAAGCTTGCTCAAAAACTTCCAATTTCAAACTTGCAATTAAAACCCCTAAATTGTTTTTCCACTGGTTAATTCTGTTTTAATCACTTGTCTGTTACAACCTTTCAAATAAAGAAGTGCAGACTAAAACCCTCTTTTGTTTCAAAGCAACTCATTATAATTCACCTTTTAAGTTGTTGCTTAAAATCAATTAACCAAATTAATCAATTATTTCCAAGTCTTTTTCCAAACTCAAAACAATTATCAAATCATCTAACTTTTGAATCCATGATGTTCAACACAACTTGGTATTCTTTAAAACATTCTAACCCTAGGGGAAACCCTATTGAAAACACCCTATTCTCTAAATATTAATTACTATGGCAATTTTCACTTAATTTGGTTCAATTTTGAAACAGCAATCAAACATTTGAAATTTTGAAAACCAAAACTGCCAGGTGGTTTCTTTTCACCTAAGAAGCTTAACCAAATTTTTCTGTAATTTTTCTTGACCAAAACCTTAACAGTTTTCTCCAAAAACCAAACTACAAAAAAAATAATAAAACAGAAAAGAATAAAAGGAGACAGCTAACTATCTACCGCAGCCAGCCCACCTAACAGCTTACAGCACGCAGCCCGGCCCGCCGCAGCGCAACTTACCGGTTCGAGGTGCGCCAAGATTCGTGCGAGAGCCATCCTCCTTCGTCATCCCGTACGGCCGCGCATCGGCCGGTGCCACCGCGGACCGCACGCGACGCCGGCGGCCGTCCCATCGCGCCGCGACCCTATAAAACGAACCTAGGGCTTGCGCCACCTAACCCTAACCCTAGGAGCCTAGTTTCCCTCTCCGCCGCCGTCAGATGCCTCTTCCCCGTTGTTTTTCCTCCTCTGCTGTCACCTCGCCGGAGACGGAGCTCTGAACCTTGCCATGGCTTCGCCACCTTCCGCCTCCACCTAGCTAGCCACCACCTGAAATCGAAACGCCTCTCCTTCCTCCTTCCTTTGGACACCTGCAAGCGCCACGGTGAGTTGCCAATCGAGGACGCGATCCTCTTCTTTCCTTCCGGCCACCGTGCCGCGTTTTCTGAACCCGACCATCTCGTCGCCGTTGCAGGCCACCGCTGCACCCACTGCTCCCTGGAATCGTTTCACCAACGTCCCCTCGACGTGTTGGACACCGTAGCAGCCGCAGAGGAGCACCAGGAGCTCGCCGCCGTCCTCGACTGCCTCCGCCACGCCGCCGTCAGCCAACGTCAGCGAGCCTCTGCAACATCGACAAACGCCGGTGAGCGCGCCACGCCCCTTCCTCTCTCTCTCTGTGGATGCGCATGCATCACTGCACCGTGCACGTCTGCATCCAACCACCCCACAGCAGCGTGCTGGCCGCGTTTCCACGCCGGCGATCATCTCTGTCAGTCGAGCACACTTTCGTTCGTCAGTTTCGTCAGGCTTAGCCCAGATCTGAACTTCAACCTATCTGCACCCCCTTATCTGTCAAGTACTCGCTCGCAGCGCAGTGGTTGCGCACGTTATGCCCCTCCTCGCGGTCGCGAGTTCGAACCGCGGGCGCGCAGGAAAAATCCCACCTTTTTGCGCTCCTAGCTGACAGGGTGGCCCCCCCTGTCAGCCTCTCTTCTGCCACGCCAGCTCGCAAGCGCCACGCTGGTCCCGCTGGCCCACAGGGCAGTGGCTGCTGTGTCGCTTCCGAGCGTAACAAAAGTTAAACATGAATCTGTTAATTTTTCCAATTCTTTTTAAATAGCAGAATAAACTTTAAACCTTCAAAATTCCATACCTATTAATCTGTAAATCCAATAGCTAAACTTTGTATATGTTTTCTGTTCAGAATTTAACAAACTTTCCAAATAACTAATTTGTGTTCTGTTTTGAATTTTCAAAGTGCAATTTAAATTCAAATCCAAATAATTCAAATGCCATTTGTAATAATTCATAACTAATTATTCTTAAGTCCAAATAATCCAAATAAAATATGTTTTCCATACCATTTTGAATACCCTATTCAAATATAAATTTTGTTTCCTGGTTTGAATAATTTAAATTGCCTAAACAATTTAAAACTTGTTTAATATTGTTTAATTCATAAATAATTAATCCAAAGTCCAATTTCAAAATGTGAAACATGTAATCCAACTAAAATTTGATAACCTTTTCAAATATCAACTTTGTTATTTGTTTTGAACACTTTAACTTGATGATAACAACCACTACTTGCTTAACACCATTAAGTAACAATAATTTCCAAACTTGATAAATGTTTTCTAAACTTGTTAACCATCCTTCCAATTGCATTTAATATTGTTATATTCTTGTTCTTCATCATGCATGCATCATTCTAACTCACTTACACATGATGCTTAGTGTTAGAACAACTAATTCAACTATAAGGCATGGGTTTGCCATATGCAATCTTTGCATATGGAATCCATTTAAACTTGTGTATCATATCCACTAGCTTACTTTGGTGCATCTATTAAACATGACATGCATCCATACCTTGTTCATGCTGGATCTTTTGCCGTAGTAGTAATTGTTGCATCCGGTGTTTCTTTTAGTTCGTTGCTTCTTCCCGGATAGGACGTTGAGATGATGTGAGCAACGACAAGTTCTGCTACCTTGCGGGATCTCAGGCAAGTATACTCACTTGCATGCCATATGGCTGCCTTTCATCACTTGTTACCGATTCTTTCCGTTGATTCTTTTCTGCTAGCCTTAGTGGTAGCTGTTTCTGTTACGAACCCATCACATGAATCCCTTAACTTTGATATTGACTCACCTCCATACCTATAACCTTTGCTTGAGCCTGTGTCTTACTATCTTGCTTAGGGTTGTTTTGCTCGAGTCTGTTACCCGTTACTTTCTGTTATTACTTCTTTATGTTCCGGGGGCTCGATGTTTAATCAATCAATCAATCATGCTAATGTTACTATTAATAATAGATTTGATGATAAGGCACCGGCAGGAGGCCCTTTGTGGTTTTGAGGCCTGCTAGTGTCGACCCTAATAGGAAAAAGGGTCTTGTCTACTGATCCATGATGAGCGCACTACCCGCATTTGGGGAGTATGGGCTCCCCCTCAGTTTGACCCGATTCGCATCTCGTCCAAATCGCCTCATTTAGTTCGGGTTTTCCATTTGGTGCATGCATGATTTTGCGAGCCCTTGGATCCCGGGTGGAACTTTCGTAGTCGGCATATAGGGGGACACGGTCTTAGAGTGCTATGAGGGTCCATTTTCTTCTGGGCCCGAGTAGCCGTGCGCCCAAGGTGCTTTGGGCTTGATGCGAAGAAGGGTTGGATTGTGTTGAGTGCCCCGCTTGGTGGAGTGGCCGCTCCATCTGGCGGGATATTCATGAGTGTCGGTTACTATGGTGCAACCCTGCAGGGATAATCTTCTCGAGAAGCCGTGTTTTCCGCGGTTATGGATTACTTGGTGAAAGTACTGGCTAACAAGTACTCAGGACAACTTAAACCTAATGATCAAACATGTTACACCCAATGACTAATAACTTGACTAGTAATAGGTTGATGACACAATAACTTGATTCACCTTTAATACAACTGTGTGAGTTATCCTCGGATTGCTTCTTCGGATAAGGGGCGAGATCCAGGATGGGTTTGTTTGGATTTACTTTCAGTTGGTTACAATCCTCGATCTTATCCCCTTTCTGTTAGTTGGAAGTGGTAGTATTCCCTCTGTAGTTGGTTAGTGCAGCCTGCTGTCACATATTTGCAATAACCCCTTCCTTTCTGTTGATCCTAAAGTATTTGTATCTTGTGATGGCTGGCTACGCCGGTAACTTGTGAGTATGGGTTTTATCCCCCCTTGCCAGTACTTAACCGTACTGACCCACGAATCTCTTTCGTGGCTGCAAATTCCAACTTGCAGACAACAGGTTTGAAGTCTGACGACGTTAGCTTGGGAATCCCTCCGGCTTGGCCTGGGCAGAGATTGGACGCCTTCGGTTATCTTCAGGACTCTTAGTCCAATTTGGATCTTGTCCGTAGACGGACGTTTGTTTCTTCCGCTGTTATTTGGATCTTTGTATTGTATCAGGTGTAACCCCGGCTCGTGTGAGTCATCTTGTATCTATCTGTTTCTGTTGTAATTGTGGATTATTCGTGAACTGTTGTAATGTTATCATGAATGGCAACCTGGAATCGGTTATTATGCGGATTTGGCGGGAATGCTGAAATCTGCATAGTGCCCGATCTCGGGGCGTCACAAATGGTATCAGAGCCTTGGTTCCGATTCCCGAGATTGTTTCGATACGAATGGTTATCGAAGCAACGGGTCCGCAAAGCCTGTAGGTTAACCTCGCTAACGGTCGTTGTTTCTAGAGTGTCAAAAACTATTTCTGCTAAACTATTTTGGAAAAACATCTCAATAGGATTCTTGTTTTTCTCCTTATCCCCATTCTATTTCCCCTCCCATCTTATTTGTTTTGGAGTCTTCCCCTCTTGTCTATCTTTCAAAGTGTTAGGATCCTACGTGGGTGGACGTTTTCTGAGCCCTTAACCTAATAGGTTCGATCATCGGAAGGTTCCTGGTGGAAGAACATCGTCGTCACTCCGAGCAAGAATCTCTTGTTAGTGGTGTCGAGAAACCCTTGTTAGTGGTGTCGAGGAGATCAACTGGAAGCACGAAGAATCAATAGTCGAACTTCTTTCCCCTACCGGGTTAGCAGGTGGATTGCGAGGGCACAATCCCTTGTTAGTGGTGTCGTCTGTAACACCTGGGATGTTACCTGTTTGATTGCTTGCATCATATGCACCACATTGCATTGCACCATGTTTGCATCACAACTGAAAATTTCAAAACAATTTAAACTTTTAAGCTTGCTCAAAAACTTCCAATTTCAAACTTGCAATTAAAACCCCTAAATTGTTTTTCCACTGGTTAATTCTGTTTTAATCACTTGTCTGTTACAACCTTTCAAATAAAGAAGTGCAGACTAAAACCCTCTTTTGTTTCAAAGCAACTCATTATAATTCACCTTTTAAGTTGTTGCTTAAAATCAATTAACCAAATTAATCAATTATTTCCAAGTCTTTTTCCAAACTCAAAACAATTATCAAATCATCTAACTTTTGAATCCATGATGTTCAACACAACTTGGTATTCTTTAAAACATTCTAACCCTAGGGGAAACCCTATTGAAAACACCCTATTCTCTAAATATTAATTACTATGGCAATTTTCACTTAATTTGGTTCAATTTTGAAACAGCAATCAAACATTTGAAATTTTGAAAACCAAAACTGCCAGGTGGTTTCTTTTCACCTAAGAAGCTTAACCAAATTTTTCTGTAATTTTTCTTGACCAAAACCTTAACAGTTTTCTCCAAAAACCAAACTACAAAAAAAATAATAAAACAGAAAAGAATAAAAGGAGACAGCTAACTATCTACCGCAGCCAGCCCACCTAACAGCTTACAGCACGCAGCCCGGCCCGCCGCAGCGCAACTTACCGGTTCGAGGTGCGCCAAGATTCGTGCGAGAGCCATCCTCCTTCGTCATCCCGTACGGCCGCGCATCGGCCGGTGCCACCGCGGACCGCACGCGACGCCGGCGGCCGTCCCATCGCGCCGCGACCCTATAAAACGAACCTAGGGCTTGCGCCACCTAACCCTAACCCTAGGAGCCTAGTTTCCCTCTCCGCCGCCGTCAGATGCCTCTTCCCCGTAGTTTTTCCTCCTCTGCTGTCACCTCGCCGGAGACGGAGCTCTGAACCTTGCCATGGCTTCGCCACCTTCCGCCTCCACCTAGCTAGCCACCACCTGAAATCGAAACGCCTCTCCTTCCTCCTTCCTTTGGACACCTGCAAGCGCCACGGTGAGTTGCCAATCGAGGACGCGATCCTCTTCTTTCCTTCCGGCCACCGTGCCGCGTTTTCTGAACCCGACCATCTCGTCGCCGTTGCAGGCCACCGCTGCACCCACTGCTCCCTGGAATCGTTTCACCAACGTCCCCTCGACGTGTTGGACACCGTAGCAGCCGCAGAGGAGCACCAGGAGCTCGCCGCCGTCCTCGACTGCCTCCGCCACGCCGCCGTCAGCCAACGTCAGCGAGCCTCTGCAACATCGACAAACGCCGGTGAGCGCGCCACGCCCCTTCCTCTCTCTCTCTGTGGATGCGCATGCATCACTGCACCGTGCACGTCTGCATCCAACCACCCCACAACAGCGTGCTGGCCGCGTTTCCACGCCGGCGATCATCTCTGTCAGTCGAGCACACTTTCGTTCGTCAGTTTCGTCAGGCTTAGCCCAGATCTGAACTTCAACCTATCTGCACCCCCTTATCTGTCAAGTACTCGCTCGCAGCGCAGTGGTTGCGCACGTTATGCCCCTCCTCGCGGTCGCGAGTTCGAACCGCGGGCGCGCAGGAAAAATCCCACCTTTTTGCGCTCCTAGCTGACAGGGTGGCCCCCCCTGTCAGCCTCTCTTCTGCCACGCCAGCTCGCAAGCGCCACGCTGGTCCCGCTGGCCCACAGGGCAGTGGCTGCTGTGTCGCTTCCGAGCGTAACAAAAGTTAAACATGAATCTGTTAATTTTTCCAATTCTTTTTAAATAGCAGAATAAACTTTAAACCTTCAAAATTCCATACCTATTAATCTGTAAATCCAATAGCTAAACTTTGTATATGTTTTCTGTTCAGAATTTAACAAACTTTCCAAATAACTAATTTGTGTTCTGTTTTGAATTTTCAAAGTGCAATTTAAATTCAAATCCAAATAATTCAAATGCCATTTGTAATAATTCATAACTAATTATTCTTAAGTCCAAATAATCCAAATAAAATATGTTTTCCATACCATTTTGAATACCCTATTCAAATATAAATTTTGTTTCCTGGTTTGAATAATTTAAATTGCCTAAACAATTTAAAACTTGTTTAATATTGTTTAATTCATAAATAATTAATCCAAAGTCCAATTTCAAAATGTGAAACATGTAATCCAACTAAAATTTGATAACCTTTTCAAATATCAACTTTGTTATTTGTTTTGAACACTTTAACTTGATGATAACAACCACTACTTGCTTAACACCATTAAGTAACAATAATTTCCAAACTTGATAAATGTTTTCTAAACTTGTTAACCATCCTTCCAATTGCATTTAATATTGTTATATTCTTGTTCTTCATCATGCATGCATCATTCTAACTCACTTACACATGATGCTTAGTGTTAGAACAACTAATTCAACTATAAGGCATGGGTTTGCCATATGCAATCTTTGCATATGGAATCCATTTAAACTTGTGTATCATATCCACTAGCTTACTTTGGTGCATCTATTAAACATGACATGCATCCATACCTTGTTCATGCTGGATCTTTTGCCGTAGTAGTAATTGTTGCATCCGGTGTTTCTTTTAGTTCGTTGCTTCTTCCCGGATAGGACGTTGAGATGATGTGAGCAACGACAAGTTCTGCTACCTTGCGGGATCTCAGGCAAGTATACTCACTTGCATGCCATATGGCTGCCTTTCATCACTTGTTACCGATTCTTTCCGTTGATTCTTTTCTGCTAGCCTTAGTGGTAGCTGTTTCTGTTACGAACCCATCACATGAATCCCTTAACCTTGATATTGACTCACCTCCATACCTATAACCTTTGCTTGAGCCTGTGTCTTACTATCTTGCTTAGGGTTGTTTTGCTCGAGTCTGTTACCCGTTACTTTCTGTTATTACTTCTTTATGTTCCGGGGGCTCGATGTTTAATCAATCAATCAATCATGCTAATGTTACTATTAATAATAGATTTGATGATAAGGCACCGGCAGGAGGCCCTTTGTGGTTTTGAGGCCTGCTAGTGTCGACCCTAATAGGAAAAAGGGTCTTGTCTACTGATCCATGATGAGCGCACTACCCGCATTTGGGGAGTATGGGATCCCCCTCAGTTTGACCCGATTCGCATCTCGTCCAAATCGCCTCATTTAGTTCGGGTTTTCCATTTGGTGCATGCATGATTTTGCGAGCCCTTGGATCCCGGGTGGAACTTTCGTAGTCGGCATATAGGGGGACACGGTCTTAGAGTGCTATGAGGGTCCATTTTCTTCTGGGCCCGAGTAGCCGTGCGCCCAAGGTGCTTTGGGCTTGATGCGAAGAAGGGTTGGATTGTGTTGAGTGCCCCGCTTGGTGGAGTGGCCGCTCCATCTGGCGGGATATTCATGAGTGTCGGTTACTATGGTGCAACCCTGCAGGGATAATCTTCTCGAGAAGCCGTGTTTTCCGCGGTTATGGATTACTTGGTGAAAGTACTGGCTAACAAGTACTCAGGACAACTTAAACCTAATGATCAAACATGTTACACCCAATGACTAATAACTTGACTAGTAATAGGTTGATGACACAATAACTTGATTCACCTTTAATACAACTGTGTGAGTTATCCTCGGATTGCTTCTTCGGATAAGGGGCGAGATCCAGGATGGGTTTGTTTGGATTTACTTTCAGTTGGTTACAATCCTCGATCTTATCCCCTTTCTGTTAGTTGGAAGTGGTAGTATTCCCTCTGTAGTTGGTTAGTGCAGCCTGCTGTCACATATTTGCAATAACCCCTTCCTTTCTGTTGATCCTAAAGTATTTGTATCTTGTGATGGCTGGCTACGCCGGTAACTTGTGAGTATGGGTTTTATCCCCCCTTGCCAGTACTTAACCGTACTGACCCACGAATCTCTTTCGTGGCTGCAAATTCCAACTTGCAGACAACAGGTTTGAAGTCTGACGACGTTAGCTTGGGAATCCCTCCGGCTTGGCCTGGGCAGAGATTGGACGCCTTCGGTTATCTTCAGGACTCTTAGTCCAATTTGGATCTTGTCCGTAGACGGACGTTTGTTTCTTCCGCTGTTATTTGGATCTTTGTATTGTATCAGGTGTAACCCCGGCTCGTGTGAGTCATCTTGTATCTATCTGTTTCTGTTGTAATTGTGGATTATTCGTGAACTGTTGTAATGTTATCATGAATGGCAACCTGGAATCGGTTATTATGCGGATTTGGCGGGAATGCTGAAATCTGCATAGTGCCCGATCTCGGGGCGTCACAGGTTTGCTGTCCCACCTCACTTGGAGGGCTTGGTATTCTCAACATGGAGAAGTATGGTAGAGCCTTGCGACTATGTTGCCCTTGGGATGCTTGGAGATCGCCGAAGAAACCTTGGGTTGGTTTGGAGAATCCGTGCAACAAGGAGGACATGAAGCTCTTCCACGCGCTTACTAGAGTCACCATCGGAGATGGCAATACGGCTTGTTTTTGGAATGACCCTTGGATAGATGGTATAAGCCCTCGTTGCATCGCCCCCTCAATCTATACCCTTTCCAAGAAGAAGAAATTGTGTGTTCGCAATGCAACAACTAATGATGCTTGTACCCTCCAAATTGACACTTCCACGGGCATCTCGGTCCAAGGCATCCAAGAATTCGTTAAACTTTGGGAGGCTACCTCGCAGCTCATTCTTTCCGACAGTGTGGCGGACTCGATCATTTGGAAGCTCACCGCCGATGGATCATATTCGTGATCCTCGGCCTACCACACCCAATTTGCGGGCACCATTAGATCTTGCATGGACGCCATTGTGTGGAAGAATTGCCCCCCCTAAGTGCAAGCTCTTCTCATGGCTTATAATTCAAAAACGGGTTTGGACGGCGGACCGTCTTGAGAAGAGAGGTTGGCCCAATGGCCGGGTGTGCCCTCTTTGCTGCTGCCATGACGAAACGGCGTGCCACATTCTCTTCCATTGCCGTATTCAGTCTGAATTTGGAGCATGGTAAAAATTGGCTACACCTTGACAACTTTGACCTCCTTCATGGATTTCCTTCATTGAGGTTGAGAAATGGTGGATTACGGTTACTCTCTCCCATGGTGGTCGGCGTAAGGCTATGGCCTCTCTTCTCATGCTTGTCACTTGGGAGATTTGGAAGGAAAGCAATGCAAGAACTTTTAGGCATGTGAGCACCTTGCCGACCCTTATCGTTGAGAGAATAAAAGAGGAAGCTAGGACTTGGGTGAGTGCGGGAGCTAAACACTTGGGTACTTTAATTTCGGGAGAATAGGCTTATGTTTCGGAGGATCTTCCCTCCATGGCTTGTAAACTTGTACTTAAACCCCTTCTCTATTAATGAATGAAGGCAAGCATTTTTCCTTCTTGCTTCATATTCAGGAGCCTCCCCACCCCCCCACCCCCCGGAATAGGACACAAACCCAAACCAAACATTCAAAAACAACAACAAGAAAGGACGGGGTAAATTGGCGGGGGCAGACACGGAGGGGCATGCTCTGTCTCTGCCTCACATGTATTTAAAGGCGATGCGCTTCACCATGCCCTGGTTGGAAATGTAGTAATGATCTTGTGTACAAAAGAGTTCACCTCACCATGTCATGAAAGTCATCACGACAATCCGTACACTTCTTGTCTTTTTTTACCAAGCAAATAATCAAAGTTGACATACAAAATAGTCCCTCCGTCTTAAAATAATTGTCGTTGAAATGGGTTGAAATGGATGTATATAGACTTGATACATCTAGATACGTACATCTCAATGACAATTATTTTAAGACTGAGGGAGTAAAATTTTGTACCGCTCAAAATAGCAAAATCATGGTGTCTAAATATATTGGTATACTACGCGAACACATATTCTATTCACTGTGGTGGTGCAGATAGTCTCTTTATTTAAAAGTTCGAATCATAATTTCAAAAGTTGAAATCCCAAAGTAATGGATGGATATAGGTAATAGAATAGACTATGTTTCCGCTGGTTCTCAGAAAGAGATATTTGACTCGTAGCCTACAATTGGGTTTGTTTATTCCAAGAACCTATTTTTCCTAGCATTTCACATAAACTAATTTCATGAAAATAAAACAAATAGAAAAAACCAAATACATCAAATAAGATGAATCCCTCCACTACAGAAGAGGCTTCCCATATTAGTGTACGTAGCTGAATTTAAAATTTGCTGACCTACTTAGCACACATGATCTACTATCGAGGTATGGACGAGATTAAATCCGGTCGTTGCCAATACGGATGGCGGAACATGTGTTTATGATGATATTGGTGATGTATGATGAAGGGTCCCGTGGCTAATCTTAGCTATGGGATTGTCGCCGCCTCCCCGTATTGTGCCTTCTAGATCCATCAGGGTGAGGGTATCACATGTTACCCCTCTAAGAGCTCGCATTCGTCAAAGTCTTGCAGCGCTTCGCCATTCAGGACTAATCACTATAGGTTCACAATTGAGGTGGAGAGATGCCAACATATGAGAAATAATTTGAGAGATAGATTAGAGTTAGATCAAATCGGGAGAGGAGAGATCAAAACCCAAATAGAAGAAGCTCTAATTCAATTAGAGGGACTCTAATTAGACACCCCGATTAAACCCTCTAGTCAACTAGAGAGAGGTTTGAGAGGCAATTGTATGTTTTGCCTCAAGGGATTGGGGTAATTTTATAGTCGGAGGAGAGGGGGAAGTTTCCTTAGGAAGAGGGAGTCCTACTCCTAATTCATGAGGGGGGCTCACCAAACTCCGATTGGACTCCTAGATGGAGTCCACCCCCCCCTTCTTTCCTTTCTCTTTTTTCTTCTTTTCTTCCTTATTTATTTCTCAAAAAAATCAGGGAAAATTTCAGGGGATTATGGTGCACATTGTGAGGCCATGGGCCCAACCTGGCATCCCCCAAAATTTGGGTTTCGCCGTAGGAGGAAATCTGCCCCCCTCTTATTCTCGGTTTTTTTCCGAAACTCTTCTAGAACCCTATGACCCCTATAGATAAAATCATCGATCTTATCTAACGATGTCAGGTACATATTCCCGACATCCCGATGTTGGATTTATGCCCAGAAGGCAATAATCACTAGTACAAAACCTGGCGCTAGGGCCGGTTTACGTACAACGGGCAGAGCCGGGTTTCATCAACCGGCTCCAAGCTAGGGTCTCTAATAATATATCTGTAGAGTCAGTTAAAAAACCCAGCTCTAAAGACCAAATCCCTCAGGCGGCTGAAAAAATAATAACTGTCTCCGATAGTAAAGATGGACGATTTAAAAGGCCTTCTATGAAGGGTGCTCATCAGAGAAGGCTTCTACCTATGGCCGTTGCTAGTTCCGTACTGTCCGATTTTTCCTCTCCGACATCAAAAGACCCTAAACATTGGCAATAATCAATTATTCGGGGGAAATACCCGGGATGTACGATTTTTTGTTACCGCATCACATCACAAGAGAAATCCTTTACCCTGCGATTGCATCTAGTAATATACATACAGCAAATCGATCACATATATTTACATACATCTATAGCTAGCCCAAACTAAGAAAAAACATAATGTACGTTCCATTGGAGAACACTGTGGTGACCCAGCACACCACTGCATGTGTAGTGCGCAAGTCGGTGACATAATACTCACAGAAGGACTTATCCGTGAATATTACATCTCTCAGAGTGGTACAACAGAAACACAGCGGGTCCAAGCAAAGCTATAGGATACAAACTTAATTACAAAATCTTGAGAATCTCCTTGATGAATCAAGAAGATCTCCTGCAAATGAAACATCAGAAGAAGCAATTCGAAGCTCCGAGCCGGAGAAGAACTCTAGCTCAGAACTAATCCACTACGGCTGATGTCAGCCCTAATCTATGGCTTATAACTGCTAAGTCCAAGAATGGTCTCTACCTACACCTTGATAGATTCTCCTCCACCAGCGTTGTTGATGACGATGCTTTACCGACTAAGTAGTAGATCACTCCACCTAGCTTCACGAGGTAGTGATGGCTTCACGATGTCGACTTCCAAAGGCTTCAACTCTAAGCAGGGGGTCAAACGGGAACGAATGGGTAACGAGCGTTACTCAGCAAGTTCATGATATATAGTGGGTGGTTTGATGCACTAACTACAGCTTTCGACTCGAAAGAGTCATAAGCTAATGCAAGGTTATTGTAAATCTTTCTCCAAGAGGTTGCTTTTAATTATGAAAACTATGCCCGCCAGATCTTCACAGGATTAGAATTTTCATGGAGTTGCCTTTCCTGCGGCGTTTGCAGCTCCTTCCCGGAATAGGGGGTAACATGCCACATCCTTTTACACTCTGCATAGGTGCGTTACTTTACCCATGGACGACCAAGACCATGTTGCACAACCAGGTGTACATTCATGTCCACTCCCACTCAGGTGTGGGGCCCGGTTGTTGGTCCAAGCCAAACCGTGCTTCTCCGCACAACGCATGCCCACCCATTTCCGCCAGCAGGTTGAACGCCTGATTCCACCCCTTACGATGGAGATCTACGCGCCCCTGGCAGACACTCATAGACCCCAGAGTCCGTGGGACGTAAGGGCTCCCACCCATGTGCATGTAGTCTCGCATGACCTACAGCGTACGTCTCTGGCAGCCCGTTGACATGCGAACGAGAAAAGATCACAGCTGACTTACTCCCCCCATAGAAGACCCATGGTTAACACGAATTTATGGCGCAAGAATCCTGACGGCAGTTGTGATTAATCCTAGGTAATACTTTACCATGCAGATGGAACCTTCCTTTGACCTATTCATCTTACCATGGTCCCATCCGCCCACCAAATAGAACACTACCACTCGGGTAGTGCATTCTTTTGAGAGTAGGTGATAATACGATAGGGTTTTGCAAATAGTTTGTTATGAGATACTGCAAAGGATATGAGCAAGTGATGAAATTGCCTGAGATTGAAATAACAATACTAATAATCCATGTCTTCAGTTTCAAGGGTCTCGTAGAAAATCCCGACATCTGAAAGATAGCAAAGTAGTCCCGGTAAGGACTACAGAAAACATTAGCAAGGATGATACATGCATAGTAATGAGATGCATCGTGAAATACCCTGGAAAATATCCCAGCTTACAAGTGTAAGCTACGTTTGATACGATAACTTAATCACACGGGTTTTAGGTGAATGGTTTCATTACTTGTGGTGGTGTGGTTATTACTTCTTTTAGAGTTGCATGTGTTTCACTTTTACTTGGCAAACAATTGTTATCATGTTTAAGTAGAAGTGGTTATTACTTGGTTAGGCAATAAGACAATGACACATGGAAACCAACTTTTGAAAAGATAAAAGCCACATTTTATTTTATATTCAAAAAGGGTAGAGCTTATGACAAAGAGTTTAATTGAAAATGATGGTTTAATATAACTAACTCTATCATCACACAACTTGCTATTGACATGTCATGATAGGTTTATTAGGTGTGAAAGCATGATGGTTTAATTAATAAGGAAAATAATTTGTGGCAGCTATTTCTTGTCATAATGAAATATAATAGAGTTCTAGTAGATATTTAGAAACAAGTTTATAATTTAATAAAAATGTTTTATGTTTGACATATTTGAGTTAAAAATGTTTTTCTCTTTAATTTGGTACCTCATTTGAAGTATTCTGAAAATATTTTAATAAGATATTAATTTATGAATTTTAATGAATTAAATGATTAGACACAATATTGCACACATGAAAACTTACTCAATTTTCCTTGTAAACATCATAGATGAGTTGCATTTGTCATTTGGAGCATTTTGGTATATAACTTGTATTTTTCTGATTTAATGAATTATTTCTTATTTTTCACAATTTTAAACGATTTAATTTAATTAAAGAAAATATTAAATTTTAAACTTTATCAAATATTTTTCAAAAGTTGATAATCATTTAGATTATATTTTTCTCATCAATTTGGTATATTAGTTATATTTTTCTGATTAATAGAATTAAAGTTACCAATTTAATAATTTTAAATTATTTTCTGCCCTATTTTAAATTGATAGGTGGATCCCACCCGTCATATTCAATTTTAAATCAAAATAGAAAGTAAACAGAAAAGAAAATCCGTTATGACGTCATGCTTACGTCATGACTGCATCAGTAGTGGAAGAATTCTCCTCTGATCGATGCAATCCCGCAATCTGTTGCGAATTGTTACAATTTATTGGCTTGGGTGGCTTTAGGGGCTCACGGCGAGTGCTGGGTTGGCCGTAGAGTGACCGAATGGTTACCGGAGTGGCTCCGGCGACCACCGGCGCCGCGGAGAACGTCGGCACACGGCGGCTCCACGAATTCTTGAACCAAATTCGAAACCAAAAGAACCCGGAGGTGCAGCAGCTCACCAGGAGCACGAAGAAGTGGTCAAGGTCGCTAGGCTTGGTCGAAATCGATGGCGGCGTTAGAATTTTCCCGGCGGCCAGAGGGAAAAGGAACGGCCGATTCCGGTTGTTCCGGCCCTCCCATCTTCTGTGCGTCCTCGAGGAAGTATATGATTCCATGGCGCATCTATCAGTACCACCAAATGCGCCGGAGATGGCCGGAGTCAACGATGGCGTGCGGCGGTCGATGAACTAGGGTTAGGGTTTCGGTTTTTTCACAGCTCCAAGACAGAGAGAGAGTAAGATGGGTATGGGGAGGTAGAGCTAGATGAGGACGTCTCTCTAGTCTTATCACCGAGAGCAAGGAGGCACACAGGAGGTGGCATGACGACGATTTCCGCGTCGACACGCACTGGTCCTTCTGTCACAAGGTTGAAGATGAAACACTTTCACATAACCCCCTACAAGCTTTTGGAATTTGCAGAAAGGTCCCTCTGGCTTAAAACATAGAAGAAAACATTTGTTTTCAGAGCCTATCTATGAACATACAAATTATTAAAAATCATATTTGGATTCCTTATCAAATTTTACATCTCACCAAGTTTTTTTTTGGTGAATTTGAAGAATATTTGTATTTTTTATTTAGGGTGCTAGATTAAGTGATTTTATTGTTTTCTCCTCTTTTAATTTATTTAATAGCTTTAAAATTATGCTACATCATGTTTAATAAAATTACACACTCCATCTTGTGGATACCAAGGTGGTGTATCATAGCATTTCAGTATTTCATTCCATGTCACACCAAATGATTTTAATGTGTGAAGGAACTTGTTTTCCTTTTATAATACTATGTTATTTTCATAGCTAAAACTCTTAGAAATTTTAGTTGGAATTATACTTAGGTGTGTGTAAACCATGTTTGTTGTTTTCAGTATTGGATCAAATGGGCTATATGGGTGGCCTTTGAAATCTCTTTGTTTGTTTTCGACTAGGTTCAAATATGAATATTATCCATGCTTGTTTTTAAAACAAGTGCTCATTGATATGTTTATGTGTAGATGAGGTTTTTGTTAATGTGCTCATTGATATTGTTTTTAAGTGCTCATTAACATTGGAGTATCGCACTCTTTCAAGAGAGTTAATAAGATCAGATCAATATATAAGAGTTTCCAAGTACTCTTATAGAAGATTAGAGTAGCACTTCAAGCACACTCTAAATAATCTTCTTGGAGATCTTCATGTGGTAGTCCTCCTTCCTTGTGGTTGCTTATCTTGCAGAATGATTTAGAGAATATTTGGAAACCAGATACAATGGTCTAGACAACGTAACAAGATCTGGATTAAGAGTTATTTATGATTTTATTATCCTTCCATATACTTCTTATCTTATTTTCCCAAAAGATATGTACTTGTTTCTTACATGATTGGTTTTACTTAGCTATCAATTAAATTCCTCTAATAGAGGTTATAACTTGTTGTTACTCAATACTTGTATCCAAGGATAATTTATTTGTTGAAGGTAGATTTGAATAGAAGTGTGGAATGCTTATGGATGATGACTTAGTAGTAAGTTGATCAAATGGTTCATTGATGTGTTGAGATTCCAGATACTCTCTTGTATAAGATGATTGAGACAATGAACATGTAAAGCTTATTGGTTCTTAATGACTTATGTCCTAGTTGTTATTTGTTTTCTCTGGTGTCATGATTTTACTTTATATTCTTATCTTAATTACTTTGTCATCCATAATGCAGAGATAGAGATTTAGGAATATCATATGTAATGATCAGGGTTTATCAGTGGTTGAAGAAGATTTATTTCTTCTTGTAGATACTTCTTTTATGATTGATGAGATATGTACATATTCGATAAATATGTTAATACAATTATTATATCATTTTCCACTTGTGGGTTTTGAGTTAACACTTGTTTGTATCAGTAGTGTTCTATTGATTCTTTGTTATGTACTTGTGATGGTTCACCTGATAGTTATGAGATGAGTTTTAGAGATGTTGTGGAAATGAATTGATAACTTAGGGAGTTTTTGTTTTATAGGAGATCACATCTCTGTTGATTAGATGGTTCAATTATGCATTACTCATTGGTGGAAGTATGATCATCAGTTATGTGATTTGGATACTCACCCCTCTTTGAGTTCTAGATACCTAATGATTTATCCCAGGTCACTTATGGACTTGAGGTTAAGGTTGTTGAGAGTTCGTGTTGGTCATAACCAATTTTGGTTTCTCTTATCAGGTGATTTGATTTCTTAAGATACTTTTTATAAAGATCATTCCAAATGTACTCTTGACTAGATGAACTAGACCTATTTCATCATGTCAAGTGAAACTTTGGTCACTTTGATTCGTTTAAACTTGCGCGCCAAAACTTCTCGTACTTTTAGATGCATGCTTTGCAAATGCACATATTAAATTTAGATCCTTATAACCTCCCAAATACTGTGTCGCACCCGGACTTCTAGGGGATACTCACAGTCCGTTAAACAGTAGAGAAATGGCTTACGGGGCATACCGGCACCCGCATCTCAATATGAGCAGGCCAACACGTAGACGTGTGACAACCATTCTCTTACTATTCATCGTCTGCGCAAACCATCCCGTAGAAATCCAGATACTTCCGTTGACGTACTTCAAAACATACACACATGGTACGTCAACGGCATTAGAACAATTGATATCACAACAGATCTCTACGACACAAAAGATTGAATTAAGTTGCAAATAGCTCTCATTAGAGCAGAGATAGCAAATACAATCATCCAGAGGACACATGTCCCAACATATCATCATTACATCACAGCGGAAGCATTCAACATGTCTGAGTACAGACAAGAACCAAATAGGCCTAAGAGGCCGGAAACGAAAAGAAGGAGCCCATCCACGAAGTCTCGGATCCTGCTCGGGTCCGCTATCTACTCGTCAGCAGTCTCGTCGTACTCCACGTAGTACCCACCATGTAGATCCTCGGAAACGTAGTCTGCGGAAACCACAGCCCCAAAGGGGTCAGTACATAAACGTACTGGCAAGCAAGACTCACAGTTCACCAAAGTGTAGCCCGTCAACACCAGACACAGATGCTTTGGGTTCAACGGAAGGAAGGGGATATAAAAGATGCTGCAACTGGCTGCTCTAACCAACTACAGAGTTACTACCACTTCCGGCTAACAGAAAGGAGATAAGATCGCGTATCGTAACCAACTACAACTAACCACCAAACAAAACCCATCCTGGATCTCACCCCTTATCCAAAGAAGCAATCCGAGGATAACTCACACAGTTGAAATAATGATGGTTCAGATTATTGTGTCAATAAGCCTATTACTAGTCACGTTCTTAATCATTGGGTGTAAGGTTGTTAATCATTAGGTTTAAGTTGTCCTGAGTACTTGTTAGCCAGTACTTTCACCAAGTAGTCCATAACCGCGGAAAACACGGCTTCTCGAGAAGATTTATCCCCGCAGGGTTGCACCAATTTGGCCGTACACGCAAGAATAACCCGCCAGATGGGATGCCTCCCACCAAGCGGGGCACTCTACACAACTCAACTCTTCTTCACATCAAGCCCAAAGCACCTTGGGCGCACGGCTAATCGAGCCCCGAAGAAAGGGGACCCTCATAGCACTCTAAGAACGTGTCCCCCTATATGCCGACTACAAAAGTTCCACCCTGGCCTGGGCTCGCAAAAACATGCATGCGGCAAATGGAAAACACGAACTAAATGAGGCGATTTGTACGAGATGCGAATCGAATCAAATTGAGGGGGGCGCCCATACTCGCTTCCCACATGCGGTTAGTGCGCTCATCATGGGTCAGTAGACAAGACCCTTTTCCTATTAGGGTCGACACTAGCAGGCCTCAAAACCACGCAGGGCCTCCTACCGGTGCCTTATCATCAAATTATTATTTAACAATAACAGTAGCATGATTGATTGATTAAACATCGAGCCCCCAGAACATAAGGAAAATAGTAACAGAAAGTAACGGGTAACAGACTCGAACAAAACAACCTAAGCATGCTAGTAAGACACGGGCACAAGCAATGGTTATAGGTGTGGAGGTGAGGCAATATCAGGGTTAAGGAATTCATGTGATAGGTTCGTAACATAAGCAACTAATCATAGGGCTAGCAGAATAGACAACGGAAAGTATCGGTAACCAATGTTGAAAGGAACACAGTGGTTCATGTGAGTGATAACTTGCCTGCAAACCCAGTAGCCTGGTACTGAGCTAACTCCTTAGAAGGGGTGTCGTAAGTATCGTCGGTCTCAACGTCGTCGTTTATCCGAGAAGAAGCAAACAAACAACACAGAGAACAAACAATCAATAACATGGCATAGTGCACAAACATGGGATGATGCATGACCATTTAATTGATGCATAGAAATAAACTAGTTGACAAGATAACAACATGATTAAATGGACCCACATGCAATTGGATTGCATATGAAAAGCCCATGAATTATGGTTGAACTAATTGTTCTACAACTAATCATCATGTGGAAGTGAATTAGCATGATGCATGGATGAGGAAAACAGCAAAATAACAACAATGGAACGATTTGAAAATAAGTTTAACAAGTTTGGAATTTATTTATTAAGTTAAGAGATTTTGGTTTCTTAAAGGGGTCACACAAGCATTTGTTGTTTTCATCATGTTAAATTGTTCAAAACAGATAACAAAGTTCATATTTGATAAGAACACCCAATTTTAGGTGGAATACATGTTTCACTTGTTGAAAAAGGATTTTGGATGAATTACTTATGAATTAAACAAGTTTAAACAAGAATTAAATGAATTTAATTCAAACATGAACTTATTTGAGTTTTTATTTGTTCAAAACATTAAACCAAACTCATATTTGAAAATTTTATACTTTGATGGTTTGAAAACATATTTTATATGTCCCAAAAGAATTTGTTTTGATCAAGTTATAAATTTAGCAATATTAAATGATTTAAACAAGGTTTAAATCATTTAACCAATTTTAATTATTCAAAACATGAAACAAATTTTATATTTGGAAAGAGGGTTTAATTTTTCATGGAAAACATATTTCATTTGTTGAAATTGGATTTAAAATGAGCAAGTTATTATTTTGGCAATTTGAAATGCAATAATTAAGAAACAGTTCTTTTCAGCAATTTAAATTATTCAAAACATCAAACACAATTTATATTTGGAAAGTACATGAAAAGTTGATTGGAAAACATATTTAGTTTGTTGAATTTGGAATTTTTATGCCCAAGTTATGAATTTTGCAACTTTAAGTGAATTAAACAAGTTTTTAAATATTTCACCAATTTAAAATATTCAAAACAGTAAACAAATTTTATATTTGGATAGACAATTTAATTTGGTACAGAAAACATATTTAAAAAGTTAAAATTGGAGTTAAGATGAATTACTTATGCATTTTACAAGATTTGGTGCAAATCTGCCATTTTTTTATGAACTAGGGCTTGGAAATAAATTTTACAGGGGTTTAGAAATATTTGTGAGGGGTCTAGATATTATTACCAGGGGCATGGATGTGATTACAGGGACTATGATGTACCAGAACAATTAGAAGCAAAAAGTTTGGGTTAAATGAGGGAGGGGGGACTCGAACCCCCCACCTCCTGCTGCGTGAAAGGGACAGGAACCAGTGGGCTGTGCGCTGTTTTGTGATAGGAAAAGCAGATCGGGGGGTATGTGCTGTGGCTGCGGGTCTTAACTGAATTTAAATGAACGTGATCGCTCCTGCTGTAACTCGACAGCGAGTTCATGGTCGCCGGCAGCGTGGCTGCTGTGCTGCGCCGCGGGGTGGGCGCACGGTGCGTGGGTGCTGGTGGCGTGCGAGAGGAGGAGAGGGAGGGGAGCGAGGGAAGGAGGAGGTGGGGCGCTCACCTTGGGGAGGACAGCAGGAGGCGGTCGATGGTGGAGCAGGTGGCCGGTGGCGGATTGGAGCGGACGGCAGCGGCGCCGTGCTGTCTCCCGGCCCGTGCCGAGGGGCCGAGGAGGAAGATTGTTCCCCGGCGTTTCCATTCCCGGCCTCGCCCTGGCCGGGGAAGGACCCAAACGCCGGCGATCGCCGGGGCAAAAGGAGGTAATTTTCGGTGTGGTTCAGGTAGTTCAGAGAGAGATACAGAGCAGAGGGGAAGAAGGAAGAGGGAGGAGAGAATTGGAGGCAGGGAAGGGAAAAGGGGGGAAGGGGTTAGGGTTAGGGAACCCTAGGGCAACGAGGTGGAGGTCTTAAAGGGAGGGGTGGAGGAGCTCCACCGTTGCTGCATCTCTATGCACACGTGGGGGGCTGGATGGTGATCGTACAGGGAAGAAGACGACAGAGAAGGGGTATGGGCTAAAAAGAGGGAAGTGGGCTGTGGGAGAACAGGGATGGGGTGGGCTGCCTCTCTCCTCTCTTGTCAGTTTTTATTAATTGATTTGTTATTATATATTTATTTTTTGCTGATTTGAAAAGGAAGAAAAGGAGGGTTTTGGAGTTGGGAAAAAAAATTAGGGATAATTGTTTATTGCCACAGCAACAATGCAAGTTTTTGTTTTCAAAATTATTTCACTTTGTTTGCTGTTTGGTATTTGATTTGAATTTGAATGAAAGTTGAGGTTAATTGATTTATTAAAACAAGAATTCAATAGGGTGAACTTTAATGTTTAATTTGAAACAAAATTAGGATTGTTGTGTAATTTTCATAAGTTCAACATGGTGGTTGTTGTGGACAATGTGTTTTGAATTTTTAATGCAATTTGAATTAATTTTGATTATTAAGTGAGTTATAGAAAACAAGATTTAAATAGGGTGATCAAATGATTTTAATTGGAAACAAATGAGATTTTTAATTGAACTTTTGATTTGAAAAAGATTGTAACATGACAAGTATGAACAAGCATTTGAAATAATGTTTGAATTTCAATTGTTTTTGGTATTAGATGAATTTCTGTTAGAAACAAAACAACAGTTTGGAATCACAACTTTTATGGAAACAATTTATTGTTTTGATTTGAGATATCATTTTGGAAATTGTAACATCACAAGGATGAAACAAAAGGTTTAAAATTTGGTTTGAATTTCAAGTAGAAAACAAAGGAAAACAAATGAAAACAGTTGGAAAACAAATGAAAACAGAGGAAAACAAAAGGAAAACAAGCAAAACAATTGCAATCAACATGATGCCATGATGCAAAACATAAAATAACAGAGAGAAAACATTCTAAAGGCTTATTTTTCATACTTGGGATGTTACAAAACGCCCCCCCTTGAAGGAATCGCGCACCGAGATTCCTACTGAGAAAAGAAAGGGTCCGGAAACTTCTTGCGAAGATCCTCTTGAGCTGTGACACGTGAAACACATCGTGCACCTTGGATAGTTTTTCTGGAAGTGCAAGATGACAGGCATTTCTGGCAACTCTACTGGAAAGATGTCAGGGAATTTGGAAACCACCGAAACATTTTCAAGTAAAGGGAGAGGTTTTGTATGGAGGGTGTATAGTTTAACAGGATTTGATTGATTTGGAGGATAGACTATCTGGAATGTGGTGATTCAGGAATGCTTCCTCGAAACAACCCCAAGTGATAGGAATGCCAGCTCTCATAGCCTGGTAGTTTTCGAAACAACAACAACCTTTCTGGCCAGATAGACTTGATATTTGGGAAGTTTTGATTAGACGCCGGTAGAAGCATTGAAGTGGAAAACAACAACATGATTTCAATGGACGAAAAGGATGTTGAGAAGAACAGGATAACGAAGCAACACCGGGAAAAACGAGACCACAACACTCCTGAGGTACTACGGAAAACCCATCCGGCCTTCTAAAGGATCAATTTCTACTGCTTAAGGAATTGAGGATTTGCTTCCGGGGCTTACACACCTCCGTTCTCAATCATGAGTAGGCAACATGATAAATCATGTCACAACCACCTCCATTCCTATGGTCTAGTAGATATAACCATCCTAGAGAAACCAGGATTCGTGAAATCCTAACTTGAAAGTTTAGATGAGAAGGGGAAAACAACGTTGCACTTCCTTACCAGAAAAGGGTGGGTGGGTGGGGAAAGAAGAAAAAGAACAGAATTCCTACTCTCACGTTTCATTTTTCCTATATAGCTACAAAATAGTTTCTAGACTCAACTGCGACCAGTAAAAAGGGATCCTACAGGCAGACAGGCTCTGATACCATTTGTCGCACCCGGACTTCTAGGGGATACTCACAGTCCGTTAAACAGTAGAGAAATGGCTTACGGGGCATACCGGCACCCGCATCTCAATATGAGCAGGCCAACACGTAGACGTGTGACAACCATTCTCTTACTATTCATCGTCTGCGCAAACCATCCCGTAGAAATCCAGATACTTCCGTTGACGTACTTCAAAACATACACACATGGTACGTCAACGGCATTGGAACAATTGATATCACAACAGATCTCTACGACACAAAAGATTGAATTAAGTTGCAAATAGCTCTCATTAGAGCAGAGATAGCAAATACATTCATCCAGAGGACACATGTCCCAACATATCATCATTACATCACAGCGGAAGCATTCAACATGTCTGAGTACAGACAAGAACCAAATAGGCCTAAGAGGCCGGAAACGAAAAGACGGAGCCCATCCACGAAGTCTCGGATCCTGCCCGGGTCCGCTATCTACTCGTCAGCAGTCTCGTCGTACTCCACGTAGTAGCCACCATGTAGATCCTCGGAAACGTAGTCTGCGGAAACCACAGCCCCAAAGGGGTCAGTACATAAACGTAATGGCAAGCAAGACTCACAGTTCACCAAAGTGTAGCCCGTCAACACCAGGCACAGATGCTTTGGGTTCAACGGAAGGAAGGGGATATAAAAGATGCTGCAACTGGCTGCTCTAACCAACTACAGAGTTACTACCACTTCCGGCTAACAGAAAGGAGATAAGATCGCGTATCGTAACCAACTACAACTAACCACCAAACAAAACCCATCCTGGATCTCGCCCCTTATCCAAAGAAGCAATCCGAGGATAACTCACACAGTTGAAATAATGATGGTTCAGATTATTGTGTCAATAAGCCTATTACTAGTCACGTTGTTAATCATTGGGTGTAAGGTTGTTAATCATTAGGTTTAAGTTGTCCTGAGTACTTGTTAGCCAGTACTTTCACCAAGTAGTCCATAACCGCGGAAAACACGGCTTCTCGAGAAGATTTATCCCTGTAGGGTTGCACCAATTTGGTCGTACACGCAAGAATAACCCGCCAGATGGGATGCCTCCCACCAAGCGGGGCACTCTACAAAACTCAACTCTTCTTCGCATCAAGCCCAAAGCACCTTGGGCGCACGGCTAATCGAGCCCCGAAGAAAGGGGACCCTCATAGCACTCTAAGAACGTGTCCCCCTATATGCCGACTACAAAAGTTCCACCCTGGCCTGGGCTCGCAAAAACATGCATGCGGCAAATGGAAAACACGAACTAAATGAGGCGATTTGGACGAGATGCGAATCGAATCAAATTGAGGGGGCGCCCATACTCGCTTCCCACATGCGGTTAGTGCGCTCATCATGTATCAGCAGACAAGACCCTTTTCCTATTAGGGTCGACACTAGCAGGCCTCAAAACCACGCAGGGCCTCCTGCCGGCGCCTTATCATCAAATTATTATTTAACAATAACAGTAACATGATTGATTGATTAAACATCGAGCCCCCAGAACATAAGGAAAATAGTAACAGAAAGTAACGGGTAACAGACTCGAACAAAACAACCTAAGCATGCTAGTAAGACACGGGCACAAGCAATGGTTATAGGTGTGGAGGTGAGGCAATATCAGGGTTAAGGGATTCATGTGATAGGTTCGTAACAGAAGCAACTAATCATAGGGCTAGCAGAATAGACAACGGAAAGTATCGGTAACCAATGTTGAAAGGAACACAGTGGTTCATGTGAGTGATAACTTGCCTGCAAACCCAGTAGCCTGGTACTGAGCTAACTCCTTAGAAGGGGTGTCGTAAGTATCGTCGGTCTCAACGTCGTCGTTTATCCGAGAAGAAGCAAACAAACAACGCAAAGAACAAACAATCAATAACATGGCATAGTGCACAAACATGGGATGATGCATGACCATTTAATTGATGCATAGAAATAAACTAGTTGACAAGATAACAACATGATTAAATGGACCCACATGCAATTGGATTGCATATGAAAAGCCCATGAATTATGGTTGAACTAATTGTTCTACAACTAATCATCATGTGGAAGTGAATTAGCATGATGCATGGATGAGGAAAACAGCAAAATAACAACAATGGAACGATTTGAAAATAAGTTTAACAAGTTTGGAATTTATTTATTAAGTTAAGAGATTTTGGTTTCTTAAAGGGGTCACACAAGCATTTGTTGTTTTCATCATGTTAAATTGTTCAAAACAGATAACAAAGTTCATATTTGATAAGAACACCCAATTTTAGGTGGAATACATGTTTCACTTGTTGAAAAAGGATTTTGGATGAATTACTTATGAATTAAACAAGTTTAAACAAGAATTAAATGAATTTAATTCAAACATGAACTTATTTGAGTTTTTATTTGTTCAAAACATTAAACCAAACTCATATTTGAAAATTTTATACTTTGATGGTTTGAAAACATATTTTATATGTCCCAAAAGAATTTGTTTTGGTCAAGTTATAAATTTAGCAATATTAAATGATTTAAACAAGGTTTAAATCATTTAACCAATTTTAATTATTCAAAACATGAAACAAATTTTATATTTGGAAAGAGGGTTTAATTTTGCATGGAAAACATATTTCATTTGTTGAAATTGGATTTAAAATGAGCAAGTTATTATTTTGGCAATTTTAAATGCAATAATAAAGAAACAGTTGTTTTCAGCAATTTAAATTATACAAAACATCAAACAAAATTTATATTTGGAAAGTACATGAAAAGTTGATTGGAAAACATATTTAGTTTGTTGAATTTGGAATTTTTATGCCCAAGTTATGAATTTTGCAAGTTTAAGTGAATTAAACAAGTTTTTAAATATTTCACCAATTTAAAATATTGAAAACAGTAAACAAATTTTATATTTGGATAGACAATTTAATTTGGTACAGAAAACATATTTAAAAAGTTAAAATTGGAGTTAAGATGAATTACTTATGCATTTTACAAGATTTGGTGCAAATCTGCCATTTTTTTATGAACTAGGGCTTGGAAATAAATTTTACAGGGGTTTAGAAATATTTGTCAGGGGTCTAGATATTATTACCAGGGGCATGGATGTGATTACAGGGACTGTGATGTACCAGAACAATTAGAAGCAAAAAGTTTGGGTTAAATGAGGGAGGGGGGACTCGAACCCCCCACCTCCTGCTGCGTGCAAGGGACAGGAACCAGTGGGCTGTGCGCTGTTTTGTGATAGGAAAAGCAGATCGGGGGGTATGTGCTGTGGCTGCGGGTCGTAACTGAATTTAAATGAACGTGATCGCTCCTGCTGTAACTCGACAGCGAGTTCATGGTCGCCGGCAGCATGGCTGATGTGCTGCGCCGCGGGGTGGGCGCACGGTGCGTGGGGGCTGGTGGCGTGCGAGAGGAGGAGAGGGAGGGGAGCGAGGGAAGGAGGAGGTGGGGCGCTCACCTTGGGGCGGACAGCAGGAGGCGGTCGATGGTGGAGCAGGTGGCCGGTGGCGGATTGGAGCGGACGGCGGCGGCGCCGTGCTGTCTCCCGGCCCGTGCCGAGGGGCCGAGGAGGAAGATGGTTCCCCGGCGTTTCCATTCCCGGCCTCGCCCTGGCCGGGGAAGGACCCAAACGCCGGCGATCGCCGGGGCAAAAGGAGGTAATTTTCGGTGTGGTTCAGGTAGTTCAGAGAGAGATACAGAGCAGAGGGGAAGAAGGAAGAGGGAGGAGAGAATTGGAGGCGGGGAAGGGAAAAGAGGGGAAGGGGTTATTGTTAGGGAACCCTAGGGCAACGAGGTGGAGGTCTTAAAGGGAGGGGTGGAGGAGCTCCACCGTTGCTGCATCTCTGTGCACACGTGGGGGGCTGGATGGTGATCGTACAGGGAAGAAGACGACAGAGAAGGGGTATGGGCCAAAAAGAGGGAAGTGGGCTGTGGGAGAACAGGGATGGGGTGGGCTGCCTCTCTCCTCTCTTGTTAGTTTTTATTAATTGATTTGTTATTATATATTTTTTTTTTCTGATTTGAAAAGGAAGAAAAGGAGGGTTTTGGAGTTGGGAAAAAAATTAGGGATAATTGTTTATTGATTGATTATTGCCACAGCAACAATGCAAGTTTTTGTTTTCAAAATTATTTCACTTTGTTTGCTGTTTGGTATTTGATTTGAATTTGAATGAAAGTTGAGGTTAATTGATTTATTAAAACAAGAATTCAATAGGGTGAACTTTAATGTTTAATTTGAAACAAAATTAGGATTGTTGTGTAATTTTCATAAGTTCAACATGGTGGTTGTTGTGGACAATGTGTTTTGAATTTTTAATGCAATTTGAATGAATTTTGATTATTAAGTGAGTTATAGAAAACAAGATTTAAATAGGGTGATCAAATGATTTTAATTGGAAACAAATGAGATTTGTAATTGAACTTTTGATTTGAAAAAGATTGTAACATGACAAGTATGAACAAGCATTTGAAATAATGTTTGAATTTCAATTGTTTTTGGTTTTAGATGAATTTCTGTTAGAAACAAAACAACAGTTTGGAATCACAACTTTTATGGAAACAATTGATTGTTTTGATTTGAGATATCATTTTGGAAATTGTAACATCACAAGGATGAAACAAAAGGTTTAAAATTTGGTTTGAATTTCAAGTAGAAAACAAAGGAAAACAAATGAAAACAGTTGGAAACAAATGAAAACAGAGGAAAACAAAAGGAAAACAAGCAAAACAATTGCAATCAACATGATGCCATGATGCAAAACATAAAATAACAGAGAGCAAACATTCTAAAGGCTTATTTTTCATACTTGGGATGTTACATACTAGGATGTTACAGACACACCCTTATATAGAGAAATTTTGGTAGCTAAAAGTATAGTTCTAAATGAGCTGCAACTCAAAGAAGATATCCTTGTTGGGGTCATTGGACTCCCTCAGAATGATCAAAACAGGTTGATCATCTTGAAGGTTCTTTCCTCTGACGAAAGTTTTCCACCCCAGCCTGTCAATGATTCTTCGACGACTAGTGTCAAATCTATGACTCTACAAATCCCTTAGATGAACCTATCGGGTTTCGAATAGGAGAACCCATGAGCGCTGGTGGAATCGTCGTCTAGACAGGGGGCGAGATTTACCCATGTTCGGGGCCCTCGTAGAGGTAAAACCCTTACTCCTGCCTCTGTCGATCTGTATTGATGAGTAGATCGGTTACAATGGTGGTACTCGAATCAAGAGTAAGATCTCGAATTCAAGGTTTCGGTGGTGCGGTATTGCTTGGTCCTCTCCCGGTGGCTCTCCTGGCCTTATATAGGTGGCCAGGTCTCAAACCCTACCCGGAGAGGACTCGAATTCTAACCTTAGGTCGGTTACATATTCCCTAGCTTAGCCCGCAAGACAATGCGGGTAGGCTTCTCATGGGCCTTCTGGAATACTCCAAGGGCTCCTCTTCTTGGGCCATAACCTCGGGCCTGAGATGGGGTGTCCTTATCCGCAGGGTTTATAATCCATATCTTCGTCAGTAGCCCCCGAGCGTTTGCTCGAGTGGGATTTTTCCAGTCGAGTAGACGGTCAAACCTTTCTTGGTCTTTCTTCCCTGTGGATAACCAACTTGGTTGTTTCCCTGTTTAGAGGGTGCGTACCTGTGCATTGAGTTTTTATACTCGAGTATCGAGCAATACTAGTGCATGTTTTTATGGCTTTTATCGCATAAGGATGTGGCGTAGTAGCTTGGCTCTCCCGAAAGATCAGGGCCAATTAATTGCGACTAGGGCAAAAACAGTTCTGGCCTACACAGATTCGAGACCTCCGACTCGAACCCGTTAAGGTGATTGTTGCGACTGGGCTGTTGTGGTCTTATCGAGTCGAACTTAACCTATGGGGGTACCCGGCGCGTCCGCTAGGATTTTTCTTCGTGTTGTTGACACGGAATCATACCGGAGGACGCAGCTTGAGTGCGATTCCAGGCCCTCAGGAGAGATCTTTCGGGTCTTACCTTCATATTCGAAGAATACGGCATCCGGATATGCCTAGTCGGCCGAACAATCGAGGTTTTTATGATGTAAGAATATCATGTAAGTGAGAAATGGTAGGTTCTGCCTACTCGTGTACTTTTTGGATTAGCAGTTCTTTCATCCATACGAAAGAGTTTTCGTGTTAGGAAATTTGTGCCCATATGAAAGAGTTTTCATGTTTGGGATGCTGCACCCATACGAAAGAGTTTTCGTGTGTAGGGTATCTTTCTCTTGTTTAAAGAGGTCTTGTTTCATGAAAGAGTCGTTTCTATTCGAAGGAATTTTGTTCATACGAAGTTATTTTCGCGTTTGAACTTTCCATTCGGAACTTTCTTTGTCTTGATGATGCACGCTATGACGTCATGGCGCACATCTCTCCTCCCGATGGGACGTGACGGAGTGCGAGCAGATAGGTTGGCCCACATGGTCAGCTTTTTGGCCGGGAAACGAGACGTCGTTCCCAGTTTTCACGCAAACTGCGCAGTAAATGCGCACGATCTTCTATTAAGATCGTGGCAGGAAACAGCGTTCACCGCCTCTTCGTTTCATCTTCCCACGTGGTGGCGGCGATGAGAGACACGTGGTGCATCGAGTGGCCAGGATTGATTCGTTCCGTGTATAAGTACGGGTCTTTGCGCTGCGGTAAAACTTTCCCAGCCTTCGTCTTCCAATCCATCTTCTTCCTCGCGCTCGTCTTCTTCCTCTTCTGAAGCTCGTGCTGCCAGCCATGGCCGGCGGAAAGAAACGTGGTGCTATTGTCTCCGCATCCGGGGAAGCCTCAGCGCAACCTGCGTCGCGCTCGGGCGACTGGAGGTCGCCTAACACCACGGTGAAGAGCATCAAGGAGATGCAGCGGGAAGGATTGCTGCGGCGGAGTCCGAGAAGCGGGTGCGCCTCGGCAAGAAGGAGGAGGTACCCAACCCGCAAGCGAACGAACACGTGGTCTTTGCGGACCACGTGTCGCGCGGCCTCTCTTTCCCCCTCCATACATTTCTTCTCGGGTTGTTGTATGTCTATGGCATACAACTTCATGATCTCCCTCCGAACGCGGTGCAGCACATATCGTGCTTCATCGTGTTCTGCGAATGCTTCCTAGGCATTCGCCCACACTGGGGGCTCTGGAAGGCCCTCTTCAAAGTTCGGATCTTCCGCGAGAGATCGCGGGTAGACTCCGAGCCTGGCGAGCCGCTATGCACGGGTGGCTTCGGGATCCAAGCGCGATTGGAGTCCAGCTACTTCAACATGCACTTCATCGACTCCGCCCAGGGATGGAGGAAAAAATGGTTCTACGTCATCGACAACAGCTCGGGTGGAACTCATGAATTCCATCCGTTCGCTGTTTTGAAGAAGAGGAAGTCCTGGGCGCACAAGTTGTCGACTGAAGAAACTGAGGTCGTCACGCCTCTACTCGCCAGGGTGGCCGCCCTTCGCGACTAGAGTGCTGGAGTCGTGTTAAACGGGCTGCACCTGGCGGCTGTCTTCCTCAAGCGCAGGATCCAACCTTTGCAGCTCAGGCCTTCCACGATGTGGGAGTACCAAGGCTCTGAGGATCCTAGCCGAGTGATTCGCGAGGAGCTCTCGAACGCTGAGTTCGAGAAGAAAATCGCGACTATCACTAGCCTGAAGGTGGGAGAGAAATTCTCCGACTGCACAGTCGCAGCCTTCGACGCGTCGAGGCCTCCGCCAGCCGAGGTAAGTTTATTCTTCTTCTCTTCTTTTATTTTCTTGCTCGTTCTGAGTTTTAGTCGATTGAATTTTCCCTTGCTTTCTTCTGGCTTCTTTGTAGAGCTTATCCGTGGCTAACTGCTACCCTCCAGTTTCTGGAGGGGAAGCCTCGGATTTATTGGCGAGTAACCTGGACGGCCCTGCCGATACCAGTGTTGCCAATGCTTCTTCGAGCTCCGAGCATGATTCTTCGGATTGTGCAGAGGGCTCGAATGGCGGTCTCCTTCACCGCAAGCGCCGTCGAGTGGATGATGACGAGGCTACCTCCAAAGATAACTCTTTGGAGGACTCGCCCTTGAAGGATCCCATCTCTGCGACTCCGCTGCGCTCACTCGCCCCTCCTTCCTCGTTCCCAGTAATCCAAACTGCCTGGAATGCGGATATGCTGGATGAGGATGAAGATGATGACTAAGCTTTTCTCCTCTTTCTTAGTCGAACGTTTTCCTTTGCATCTATGTTTGACGCTTTGTCTTTTGTTGCAGCTTGCAGACCATCAGTCCTCGCAGGTACACCTGCTCCCTTCGTCCCGAGAGGAGGAATAAAGCAGGAGCTGCGGGTGAAACTCCTACTGCTGGCACCGTCCAGAATTCGCCCAGCGCAGCCCCCAATGTGGCGACTACGGAACATGAAGTTCCTAGTTTTGCTGTCGGGGCTTCAGCTTCAAAGGATGTGACGGGTAGCTCCGCAGATCCCCTCTCCCGCGCCAAGGGCCAGGTAAATTCTATTACTTGCTTCTAACTTGTTATCGGGTGCACGGCAGTGCTCCCGATGGGAGTAGCCCCCGAGGCTGTAGTCGATCGCATGTGATCGGCTACAGGCTCGAAGACTATATTTTCCTTCTTCTTGTTTTTATAGGGTGCACGGCAGTGCTCCCGATGGGAGTAGCCCCTGAGGCTTTACTCGATTGATTGTAATCGGGTATAGGCTCCAATTTTTCTCTTCTAATTATTTCTGTCTTTGTATTCTTTGCAGTCGCTTGTTGATTCCCTTGCGGCGATTGGCCGCCGCGTTGTTATTGCTGAGTCTGAGTGCAGGACGCTTCGAGCAGAACGTAGTCGACTTACCTCCGAAAACGAGCTTCTTCGAAGTAAGTTTTTATCATTTTTTCTTGTTTCCGTTCTTTCGTCAATTCTTGGCTTCTGACAAATGTCGCTATGCAGCTCAACTTGAGTATTTGAAGGTCGATAAGGATAGTATTTCCGATCGGGCAACAGCTCAGGAGGCTGAACTGGCGGCCACTCGACAAGAACTTGAAGCTTCCCGCATGCGATCAGAAGATCTTGAAGGAAAGCTCGCGGGTGCCAAGAACGCTTTGAAGAGCTTGGAGGATGCTGGCAATAAGGAGGATGCTGATCTTGTCACTTTCCTTCGCCCTCTCGCCGAGCGCTTTGCGGGTAGGTTATTTTGGTACTTGCAGTTTCGTCTTCTATCCTGGTGGATTTTGTGGGTCTTGACGTTCTTTTCTTTGTAGGTCTTCTGGGTGTTCCCCTGGAAATTCCTGGAGTCCAGCGGGTAGACGTGCTGACTGATACCCTTGCTCAACTCAAGAGGCATGCCGAAGGAGTTTGCTCCTTGGTTGGCAATGCCACTCAAGTGTTGACGCAGCTGCACGGTCGCCTCCTCCTCAACGCTGCATCTCCACCCGCGCTAGGTGACCTGCTGAAGATCTTCTCGGAGAGCAATCTCCTCGATGCATACGCAGTCGCTCAGTCGGAGTTTGGAGCAAAGACGGCCATCCAGTTCGCACTGGCGCATGGAGTCAGTGGCTTGGAGGAGGCCTATTCGGATCTCCCAATCGACCCTTCCACGGGCAAAAAGGTACGGCTCTCTCGTTTTGGCGAGCCAGCCGCCATCCTTGCTCGGAAGTTGTCAGAGCTGTTTGCTCGACTTAAGGGAGGGACGACTGCCGCGAGTGGGAGCACCACTGTAGCTTCTTAGGCTTGTTTTTCTTTTGCTTTACCAGCTTGATTGTAATGAACCTTGGGATGTATTCCCGTATTTTCACTGTTTTTAATCGAGGTGTTCTTCTGAAAATGCTTCCTGTAGTTGTATATTTTCTCCCGATGGGAGTTGTCGTGGTGGTGTCACGGCAGATGCCATAGGATGGCTAAAGATGTGGGAACGATGGATGCTGGAGGCGCTCGGGGAGGGATCACGCAGCGAGAAGCCGCGTGTGGGGTGAACCTAACACCGCAAACAACAAGATCTACCCAGGTTCAGGGCCCTCGTGAGGAGGTAAAACCCCTACTCCTGCCTTTCTCTCTGTATATATGTGTCTCACCGAGTAGCCACATTACAAGTTTGGCCTTCAGCCGAGTAGCCACTCTTCTCTCTGCCTAAGAACCTAGGTCAAGAATGTGAACCGATTCTGGGATTGTTATCTCGCGTCTAGTGTCGTCCCTCGCGCAGGAGGGGGCAGGGCACCTTATATACTAGTGCCCAGCCGGATACATCCAACAGGGAAAAGTACAAACAGATGTCGATATTGTGTGCACACTGTCCTCTTCCAGCTTCCCGCTGACACCTTTGGCTTCCTGGTTTGTCTTGTGTGGAAAGTCGTTGTGCAAAACCAAGAAGCTGATATGTTATCACTGCCACCATCACAGGGTAGGTCCCTCCTAACCTGCAACTGCCTGCTGACACCCTGGCACGGATAGGCACGCGCTCTGCAGATGAACAGTGCCTCAGTACGGACCCAGGATTCGCGGGATCCTGTGTCAGAACGGCACCTTTGACTTCTGGCCCGAGTAGGAGCCCTCCATTTCTACTCGGACCACTTCCTCTTCCCGGAGGAGAATAACTTCCTTGATTCTTTCTCCTGGCTATCAGGACATACGGCCGGATAGCAGTCTACCGGGTAGAGAATACCGGGTAGCCAGCTACTCTGCCAAACGCATGTTCTATTCTTGCCCTTAGCACTTGCCTTTACCCTACTCGGGGGTAACCCCCCGACAGCAGTCCCCGAAGTTGGTAGAGTCCTGCGAACTTGTTCATTGGGCTCTGCCAGCTTAAAAACCAACCTTGCCTTTGAACCTTAAGATGCCGAGTTGCACCTTTGAGTGGCCCTTGATTCCGGATAGCGTCTCTTCTCTTCCGGATAGAAACATTTCTCTTCTCTGCTCGCCGAGTAAAAGGACTTGGTCAAATCTTTGGACAGAATCTCAGCGTGTCAGACCAAAGCCGTATTTCCGCATCGCAACTGGACACGTGTCATGTTCTCACACCCCCGACGCCTCGGTGCCTGGGGCATGTCAGGCCACGCGCCCGTTTTTCGCGGCCTGGGCCCACTAGCCCGTTAGGTCCCATCAAGTGCAGTTATTACCCACGATCTCGACGTGGGATCGATTGTGGCCGTTACGCGCGCCAACTGCGCTGTGTGCGTTTCTAACCGGCCCACATCCCACGTCGCACGATTTCCGGCCACGACTGATCCCACTAACTCCGGCCGTAACGGCAACCCGAGGGGAGGTATAAATACCCCCTCGGTAACTCCATCTTCTCCTTCCTGCCTTCATTCTCTCCTTGCCTCTTCGCCTCTCCGCCGCCACCGAGCACTCCGCCGCCGCGCATCTCACTGCGCCGCTGCTCCTTGCGACGCCGGAAGGCTAGCGATTTCCACCAGATTTCCGCAAACTTTCCACCGAATTTCTCTTCCCAATGGCCCGCGACGACGATACCCGCGCCAGATGGGCTGGATCCGAAGTCACGGCAGAAGATTGCCAGTGGCTGGTGAGCACCCGTCGTGTTCCTCCCAGCGTCCGCTGCCGGCACCCCGACGGCGAACTCATCCCCACTCCAGAGGAGGGCGAGTTCGTCGTGTTCCTTGCTCACTTCGCGCGAGGATTCGGGCTGCCCGTTTCGGATTTCTTCCGCTCCTTCCTCAACCACTTCGGGCTCCAGCCGCACCACCTGCCGCCGAATGCCATGGTGATGCTCGCATACCACGCCGTGGTGTGCGAGGCGTTCTTGGGTGTGCGCCCCACGGTGCACACCTGGGCGCGCTACTTCTTCTTCAGGAAGCAGAGCTTGCCCAAGCCGGGTAGCACGGAGGGCGCCCGCGGCATGACCAAGACCGGCAGCGCCATGATGGTGCAACACGGTGGGACCAGTCATCCGCGCGTCAAGGGCCTTGACTCCGTGCGCAAGTGGCAGAGATCCTTCTTCTACGTGAAGAACGTCTCCGTCAAGGAAGGAGTGCCTCCCGTGGATCAGATCAACCTCCCCAGGTGGACGAACACGGCGCCCACCCAACAGAATTGGGGATACAAGCCACCACTAGAGGGCGACATCAAGCAGGTCAACAAGCGCCTCGCCCAGCTGAAGGAATTGGGGCTCAAGAGCGACGACCCCATCGCCTGCTGGATCTCCAGGAGAGTGCTCCCGCTGCAGCGCCGTGCGCACCTCATGTGCTACATGGGGGGCAACAGAGACTGCACCAGGACGACCACATTCGAGTTGAGCAACGCGGATGTGGCCGTCTGGGCGTGCTCTATCATGAGCACTGGCCTCACCGACAACTGGCAATACGGCTTTGTGCCGTATAGCCGCACGAAACCCATCGGACAGGTCAGTACTTCTATACTTTATCTTTGCAGCATGATACCGAGTAGAACACTTAGTAATATCTCTTAGGCTTCATGTGTTTCGTGTTTGCACGCCATGCCGAGTAGAGCACTTAGCAGTATCTCTTAGGCTTCATGTGCTTTGTGTTTGCACGCCATGCCGAGTAGAACACTTAGCAGTCTCTCTTAGGCTTCATGTGCTTTGTGTTTGCACGCCATGCCGAGTAGAACACTTAGCAGTCTCTCTTAGGCTTCATGTGCTTTGTGTTTGCACGCCATGCCGAGTAGAACACTTACTCAAATATGCTTTGTGTTCGCATCTCGTTCCGGATAGGATTTCTCGTATTGCTCAACTGATTCGTACTGCTCGTTTGCACTTCCAGCACATTGCTCTCCAGCGCACCGAAAGTGAAGAGGCCTTTGAGGCCAACTGGAACGAAGATCGAAAAGAGGACGACGAGGTCTCCTACGACACTCAGGACACCCTCTGCATCCCTCATGCCGAACAGCAGGGTAAGCGCTCCGTCGATGCGTCCATTCGGGATTGGTCTGAGGACGATGATGAAGGTGACTGAGTTCGCCTCTCTTGTCGCGGGTAGCGCATCCTAACTTTCCTTTCCGCTTCTCAACTCTTTCTTCTCCTCTACTCTGCAGATGACGCTGAAGCTGACGAGGAGGACGAGGACGTCCTCGATGTCGATCCAATTGCGGTTGCTGCCCCCACCACTCGGAAGAGGACGGGTAGTGCCGCTCAAGAGCCCACTGCCAAGAAGGCCAAGAAGGGCGAGAAGAAGACCAAGCAGGTCTCCGGGAGACGGCTACCCCCTTCCCGCAGCGGGTAAGTAACTTCCCTCTGATCTACATCCTGTTATTGCTTTTTGGTGTTCTTCTTCCCCTCCCCTTTTCTGAACTTTTCTTTCTCTTCGGCGCTCCTTTGGACGTTGATGCCGCTTCCGGTGCCACCACCTCCAAGAGGAAAGCCGCCATTGACGTGGACGCACTCATCGATCTTTCTGACGAGGACGAGACCGCGGCGCGGGATGAGACGCGTGCGCCCTCGCCCGTGAAAGAAGAAGACAAAGACAATGCCAACGTCCTGGACATGGACGTTGGTGCCCAGGATAACGACCAGGAGCAGCAGACCCGCGCGGAACAACAAGCGCAGGATGTTGCTCACGACGAGAGACCCCCTTCTCCCCCTGCTGCTTCAGCTCGGGAGAACGCTGAGCAAGACACCGATCACCAAGACCGTTCCGCCCTTGAGCGGCAAGAAGAGCACCAATAGCAGCAAAAAATTGATGCTGCTGACCAAGATGACCCCGCGGCCCAGCCGCGGGTAGAAGTACAAGGAGATGCACGACCAGATCCCGCTGCCGGGCAGCGGGTTGAGACGACTTCGGTGGATCAGAACCCGCAGAGCCAGGCGAAGCCAGACGCTGCGCCAGGTAGCCAGCCCCCGTGGCGTCTACCCAGCAGGCTGCTCCCCCCACTGCACCAAGTTCTCCGCCGGCAAAGAAGACCAAGACCGCAGCAAGCCCTCCAGCCAAATAGAACATCAAGAAGACGGATGCCGCCGAGAAGTAGGCTACTCAGCCTGATGCCGCAGTCCGCAAAAACCCACCGCGCAACGCTGCGCTGGATTCTGCCAAGATGCCGCCGCCTAAGCTACCCGCGAAGCCTGCCGCGAAACCTGGGCAGCTCACCATCGGCGCTTCTGGCAGTTCCGCTGGCGCAGGCGCAGGATCAACCGCTCAGGATCCGCCTGGCTACCTGCCCTACATGGTGCAGACGGCCCGGCAGTATGGCATCAAGCTGACTGCGGGCGAGAAGAAGGTCGCGCTTACAAAGGGCAAGCAAGCCACGGCGGTGGATGCCAAGTTGCCGGACAAGAAGAAGAAGAAGGCCCTCTCGATCTTCTCGCGCGAGGTCCAAGAGACTGAGGAGGTGCAGTCCGAGGGTCTCGAGCAGATAATCTGTAACATCCCTGTTTTGCTACATTAGGGTGTTGGTGTGTTTTGGCATCTCATTCATGCATGAAAACTTTGGTTACAATGTTGCATTTGAAAATAACAAATGAAATGACCAAAAGCACTTAAAGTGGTTCCCCAAATTTTGTTTCAAAAATAAATTCAATTTGGGAAAAACAAAACATGGCAAGGTTGGAAATTTTATAAGCTTTCCAAAATGTATTTTTGCAAAATTTTCTGTTTGCAAAAAAGCCCTCAATTCTTCTGTTTCTGTTCTGTTTCAAAGGGAAAAGGGCCTTGTTGTAATTTTCCAAAACTTCAGGGGTTTTTTGCTTTTTCCTTTTTCTTTTTGGCTTTCTTCTAGCTCTGGCCAGAAGGAAAGCAGGTGCGTGGCCGCTGCACAGGTCGCCGTCGCCACGTCCTGCTCGCCGCCTCGCAGATACGACCACGAGGGCGTCGTGCCTCGTTTCCCTCCTCTCCGTATCACTCTCTCTCCCTCGATGCCTATCCTCTCTGTCTCTCCCGGCCGCAGGAACCAAACCCTAACCATACCGACCCGCTGGCCGCCGTCGTGTGCCCGTTTCCGGCCATCCCCCGACGAACTGAGCGTCCGTGGAGCTCCGCCATGATCTCCTCTTCTCCCTGGACGAGTAACGCTTGAGGGGAGGGGCCGAGCCGCCGGAATCGAGGCCATCTTCCTCGTCACCGGCGAGCCGCCCTCGCGCCATTGCCGGCGACTCCGGCCCTCCCTCCTTCCACTGATGCCTCCACAAGCTTCCTAGCGGCATGGTGAGCCTCCCCGTCGCCTCCAATCTCTTCCTCCCCCTCTTTTTCTCCATCTCGCCGTGAGCCACCGCCGGCCACCGCGGCTCACTCACGCCGGCGACGTTCCGGTGGTAATTTCCGGGCGGCGCCGCCACCCTGAGCTTCCCCTTGTTCTCCTCCATCTCGTGGTATAGTTCATTTCATCAATCGCACACAAATTCGGCCGAATTTCATCCATCTGTGAAGAACCAAGAACAGTGATGTCACCATTGCCTCACTGTGACGTCATAAATTCCCTATTTTTAATAATTCCAGAAAATGAGTAATAATTGTAAAATGAATAACTTCTATTCTGTTTATCAGAAAAATAAAAGAAAAATATGGGAGTGATCAGAAAAATAAGATCTACATGAATATGTCACTTTCACACATGTTTGACAAAGTTGAAAAATGAGTATTATTTTAATGTTGTTTAATCATTTAAAAATAGAAAAATAAGTTCTTATTCACCAAATTTAGAAAATTAAAAGTTATATACCATTTTGCTCAAAATGACAAACTAAACCTAGTTATGATGTTTTCAACCTCATTTGAGCAACTAAAATTGCACTCACTTTCATAACCGTCCGAAACCCCCTCCGGGGTCTATTTCGGGCGAATTCCAGTAAAAATGCCAAACTAACATACGAACCCTAGCAACCCAATGATCATGTCTAGGGCTTCATTTCAGTGCAATAATTTGCTCATGCATACATATTGCGCATTGCATCGATGCCATGTGTTGATTTTTATTTCTCTTTCGGTGTTTGTTTCCCCCTCGGTAGAACGTGACTCCGAAGTGAAGACCAGCAACCCCAATGGCGAATACTTGATCTTAACCGACAAGTCAAGCACTTATTCCTGAAGACGTTATCTGGTTTTCTTGAAGCAAGGCAAGCATAACCTCTTATCTGCCCATATATGATTTCGAAATACTTTTGATTCTCATACAAATGCATCCGATTCCAATGTATCTTGAGTCAATAGATAGAGTTATCCTATTTACTTGCATAACCCAGATATCAAGATTCAATGCTCCTAGCAGACATAGGATTTGTTTGTGTGTATCGCTAGAGCCTCAAATATGCCATGCTTAGTCATACATGCCTGTTATCTCTGCTCCATCCGGTTGATGAATCAGAGCCGCAAATGAATCCAGTATGGTAGTATGTTGTGGAAAGTTAAGATCAGTTGTTTAACATGATTTAAAGGTGTGGATGACGAGACCACAGAGGGTCTGTGGTGGTTGTCTCGTTCATGCCCCTAGGAGCGAGTTCTCGTCTTCGAGCCAAGACTGAGCGTGCATCCACATGGGGATTGGATTCCCCTCGGTCTCAACTTGCCTAGTTTGTTCCATGAGTTGCCTAGTTCGGGCTTTCCATTTGGATTTGCGGGGATATCAAAACGTTTTCAAAACTAGGACGTGGTGGTGTATCGGCGCTCTGCGGGTAGGTAACCGTCGAGCATTGCGCACAACGATAGAGACCCGGCAGGAGATGGCCACTCCCTATTGGCGGACCATCTCTACTCGGAGCGACTCATGGAATAGGCGAAGCAAGGGAAAGATCATGGTCAACCTCCATCTGCCGGCACTCCCCGGAATAGTGCTAATGTACTGGCATTAAGAGTTGGTTGGTACGTGTGGTTAAAGTTGTACACCCCTGCAGGGTTAAATCTTTTCGAAAAGCCGTGTCCGCGGTTAAGGACGACTTGGTGACGGATTCTGTGATCATAGACAACTTAAACGGAATGATTAAAACTTGCTGATAACTTGAATGAAGGATGCCTCCTCGGAGATGCCGAGAGGGGTTACCTTGTAGCATGAGTTACCGGAACAACTTGATGTGGTGATCTTTGAAGCACGAGGTGCTGAAATGATGTTGGTGGATGAAAAAGATGATGATTTCAGTAGTTGAACAACTTTCTCATCTGTTTTCAAAATACTCCATGAGACGTGCTATTCCTCCCTCAACTTGGAAAATAAAGATGGCTTTACGCAAAACAACCTTCATAACTCTTTCTAAAAGAAGCAGATATATAATAGGTTAACTAAGTCTTGTTGAGTACCTCCCGTACTCATGTTTGCTTCAACTTGGTTCAGGTGGAGTTCCTCAGTTCGGTGGTGTTTCGACGTGGACATCGACGAGTAGTTCGGGGTTCCCAGGTAGCAGCCTGGAATCTATGGGCTGGGACGTCGCCTTATGTTGCGGCCTCTTAGGCCTTTTTGGTTCTTGTTGATTAGCAACATAATTTGCCTTCCGTTGTCTGATGTAATGTTGGGTCATGTGACCTCTGTTTGTAAGCTATACTCTAGTATCACTTGTTTAATAAAGCTTCATGTTTAGAGTACTGCTTTGATCGGTTGTTGGTTTCGAGCTCATTGTTATACAGTTTTGGCTATGCCTGCATAGTTGTCGCAGTCGAGGGGTTGTGGAGCCGATGATCCATGTCCGAGCCCGCCTGTCGATTTGATCGGCCTGGGGCGAGGTAACCCTAGTAACCCTCGATTGTTGTTGCACTTTCTGGACACATAGCAGCTCTGTATAAATTTGGTCCCGTTCCTTCAGTTTCATCCGACTCGTGGACGCTTGGGTATGCATAATTGGTTATGACTAGCATGGATACAAGGAGTAGTAGACTGGGGATCCGGACTATGTGCCGATGAATCCGGTCTGCCTGCCGTTGTTTGTTGCGGCCGGGGCTGGTAACCCTGAAGCCCTTGTGAGTCCATGGCTAGGAGCACATAACAGTATGTATATCTCTGGGTCTGGGGTCTGACAAAAGTTGGTATCAGAGCAGGACTGCCTGTAGGAAACCTTACTGCTTGGTCGATGTTGAGTCTAGAGTTTGTGAGAACTACTTTAAAACTCCAAATGGATTGTGAAAAACCTTCTTAGGATTCTTTTTACTCCTTACCTGGTATCGCTCTAACTCTGGGTTATCTTACCTGGTTTGATTTGAATAGGTTCTGATTTTCCAAACTTAGGTGCCTTCGTTGGCAAGGACGTTGTTATCCAAGTTGACCTAGTTATGAGTTTCTAGAGTCGTGTGTGTTCCATATTCCGTTATCTCTTAAACTGGGAGATTCCTTCCCATCCTAATCTCTCAGAGTTGTCCGGATTCCACATTTCTACATGTTTCAAAGTTCCAAATCCTGAACCTCGAGATCTTCTTTCCATCTCGAATGTATCCGTTATCCTCCGCTCAAGTTCTTCCGGAGCTATCGTTGTCTTTTGAAAGATACCTCGTGATTGCTAAATGTGGTGTCCTTTGTGGCACTCCTATAGTAGTTACTCCTTTCGTTGTGTTTTTACCTTGGACTTGAACCGAAGGTCCCGGAATGTGCTGAATTGCGGTGGGTTGAATCTTGTGGTTTTATAACCATGTGGTGCTCACTCTCTCAGTACAGGATGCTGACCTTTAACCCAAGTTCTGTTTTCTTGGATCCTGAAGAATCCGTTCTACGTCAGGATGGCTAGGTAATCTCATCTCCAATAGCCATAGGTTTTCTCTAGGAATCAAAAGGATCACGACAAGAGTGTTCTTTATGATTCTCATATCTTCGTTCTTAGTTCAGTTATACCAACTCTTTTGCATGGGTTTTACAAATGAGTATTACCCTGTGCATGATTCTACCCTTCAGTTGCTTTCAAATCTCTATCTGTTGTTTTGAAACCAAGTTGCATATGTGTGTTGGATTCTTCCAATACATCTTCTCTGGTATTCCGTCAGAACCTTCCACCTTGGATTGTCAGGAGAAACAAACTCCAGTACCTCGTTCATCTTTAGAACCAGGTCAAAGTTTTGTAATCTGCAGATTAGAGAAGTTTCATCAACTTCCGATCTGTTCAACCTTCGAGTATCACACTCTTACATGTCAAGAGGCTATGTTTAATTTTCATGGCCTTAATGATGAAGTGATGCTCTCACACATCTTCACCCCGCCCTCCTCCAAGCTTGAATGCTTGAGATGGATCGGTCTGTTCATCGACATGTGTACCAGCTATTCCTAGCAATTCTTATTGCTTTGAAAAGCTAAGAAACATCTGTATCCTTCTTAGCACTTCTGGTCACTCAGCCTCTGTTAAAAGTTGACTGAGTTACCAAATCCGTTCATTCTGATGCACCTTCTCGATCAGAGAGTTAGGTTTATGCCGAAGCTCTCAAGATCATATCAGTTGCTTTGACCTTGGGCCCGCTGGACCATTGGCGCACCAACTGGAACAAGGCGGACATGGGCTACAATCCCATGACTATCTCGTCCGCCACTAGCACGCTGGCCGCGAAGTTGTTCGTCCACCGCAAGGCTGCAGAAGACCCCGAACAAACCTATGCTATAAGTACCGTTTGATTGCTCCGAGTTGCCACTTTTTCTTCTCTTCTATTCTGCTTCTTCTCCTTATCCATCACCCAGTCCCCGAGATTCGGGCCGAGTAGACGGGTACTTAGTCGAGTTGCCGTCTGCTCGGGTCGAATCTTCAAAATATTATCTGACTCCTTTTCTTTCTTCTTCTCAGAATAGCCTCTTGAAGAGGACAATCCTTTACCGGCGTCTGCTCTGGAATCACAGCATCGCGAAAAGACGCCTTGAGGCCCTGGAATCAGAACGGAAGAGTGATGCTGTGACCGAGAAGGAGGCCCTGGATCGTACTCTTCAACTTTCTGAGCTCGAGAGTAAGCTTCTAGCTATTCGGTTTATGCGTTTTGTGTTTACGCCCGTTTTTGCTTTCTGCTCTAACTCCTTGTACTCTGCAGGCAAACTTAAGACGCTGGCAGATGAACACAAACATTGCCATGTCTTTGTTGCAAATGTTGAGACAACCATCAAGAAGTTGGAAGGTGAGTTGCCGTCTGCTCAGCTTGTTTCCTTTCTTCTTTGCTACTCTGCTGACCGTGCTCTTCTCTCCACAGAAGATTACAAGAAGTTCCGTGAAGAGCACCTCGACTTCTTGACGCCTGCTGAGGTGAAGCAGCAACTGGAGAGCCAAGAAGTTGAGCTCAAGGACAAGCATGTAACCGAGATGGAACCGCTGCAAGTCCAGTTGAGGGCTGCTCTTCAGGACGCCATTGACATAGCCGCCGAGAAGGACAAGATGGAGGCAAGTTACAAGGCTAAGCAGCGGGCCCTCGAGTTGGAGAGCGAAACGCTGAAGAAGAGCAACTCGGATCTCATGCTCCAGCTAGCCGAGTTCCGGAAGGTGGAGGAAAGGCACGTTGCTGACGAGGAGTCATGGAAAAGGAAGCTGCAGTCGCTACTCTGCGACCTGAATAGTAAGTTCTCGCTTCTCTACCCCTTCCTGTTTCCTTCTTCTTCTCTGCTGCTCGACTTGCATCTCTTCTCTGCCTCTGTTTCTAATCTTTTCTGATAGCATTTTCAGAAATTTTCCCCGACCTCTGCTCGTCTTGCAAGCCTGCTCTGTCTAAGGCCCAAGCAACTCACACTGAGAAGGGCCAGCCCATGGACACCAAAGCTTCGATTGAAGACAGCTTCACGAACATGCAGGGGCAGATCCAGCATCTCAGGGGGTTGGGCACCGATTTGACGTCCACTGCCTTTAAGCGTCATGCTTTGTTCTGGCCCCAGGACCCTTTGCCAACCACCAGCCGTGCTCTTGCCGAGAAGCTGAACGGCGTCAAGGCCGAATTGAAGAAGTGGCGAGCATCCGGAGCTCGAGCTGGCGCCGACATGCTTCTACTCTTCATCTGCAGCTGGTATGAGAATCTCAATCTCAATACCATCCTCGAGATGCGCCGGGACTCCAAGTGGGAGAAGGATCCCGCGTGCGTGATTCGCCGCCAGGCAGTCGTACGAGATCGCCTCCTACGCGGACACCGCGCGCTTCATCGAGGGCCTCACCGAGCCTGACACAGAGGCAGAAGGTGATGACGAGGATGAATACGACGACGAGGAGACCGAGTCGGAAGACTTGGGCTGCTTTGACGTCGAGGAAGCCGAGAAAGGGAAAGGCAAGGCCGTCGCGGGTAGCGACGAAGAAGTTGAGAGCCATGACGCCACCCAGGGTACCGCTGCCGAGATGGGCTCATCTTCCGGAACGGCACTCGGTGACGCGGCGCTACTCCGCGCCCAGTTCGACCCCATCTCGGTGGCCACCGCCACCTCAGATCAAGCTGCCACCAACACTGAAGCGGATGCTGCCAACACTGAAGCTGATGCTGCCAAGGCCAACGCGGAGAACACTGCTACCTCCACTTAGTTATCTCCTGCAATACTTACGCTCGAAAACTCTTATCAGATCCCCGGGATGCCGGGTGCATATGTATCAGACAATTATTCCTTTTCGTTTGCTACTCAGTTTTTATTGCACTTGATGTTTTATACTCAGTAATTTGAGCAACTTTGGCTCGATGGCGGGTTGCGTTAACATGCGAGTCCCCGAGTTGCATTTCTCATTCACTCTTCCTTTTTACCTCAGATCCTACCTGCAACTTGTTGCTTTTTTGGTATTCGAGTCACAAGAGTTAAAAGTCGGAGTTTCAAATACTTAGCCACTTAGAAACAGTCATAGTAACGCTACCCGCCACATAGCCGATAATAGTTAACAAAAAACAGTAAAGAGCGCTCTACTCGGTTACCACACGCTTCCTTTCCTTTGCAATTTTTCACGTGTTCATTGACTCTTTGGCTTGTTCTCTGGCTTGCCATGAAGCCGGGTTTCGGATAGCAGCATAGTCGCAGAGTGTCCTGTGAGTGTTAACACACTACTTTGTATGCTTTTGAAATTCTAAACATAGCCACCGAGTAGGCAAAGATATAGCAGAATAGGAACACTTAGAACAATTTTGGACGAGGGCAGTCCCCGAGTTCAATTTCAGATTGCAGAGTAGGAATTTAACTCGGTTAAAGGAGTACATACACACTTTTGCTCATGAATGAAAGCGATGAAGTAGAGCTACATTCCAGGGGCGCTTAGATTCCTCTCCAGCTTTATCCGCCCTGTTCTCCTGCGATGGACGCACGTCCACGAGATAATATGCATCATTGTGCAGAGCCTTGCTCATAATGAATGGCCCTTCCCACGGAGGGGATAGCTTGTGCATCCCGGCTGTGCGCTGCACAAGCCTAAGCACCATGTCTCCTTCTCGGAAAACCCTTGGGTTCACTTTCCGGCTATGATAACGCCTCAAGTTTTGCTGGTAAACAACTGAACGTGACAGAGTAAGCTCTCTTGCTTCTTCTAGCAGGTCAACGTCATCTTCTCGAGCTTCTCTCGCCTCCGCCTCAGTGTAGAGGGTTACTCGGGGGGAGTCATGCTCTAGATCGATTGGTAACACGGCCTCAGCCCCGTAAACCAAGAAAAATGGTGTGTAGCCGGTTGACTGGTTAGGGGTAGTCCTTAGACTCCACAACACCGCTGGCAACTCGTCTAGCCAACACCCAGGTGTTTTCAGCAACGGCTCAATCAGCCTTGGCTTTATACCTGCTAGCACCATGCCATTTGCTCTTTCCACCTGCCCATTGGAGGTGGGATGCGCGACAGATGCGACATCTAGCCGGATGTGCTTATCTCTGCAGAATCTCACCATGGCTCCCTCAGCAAAATTTGTGCCGTTATCCGTGATGATGCTGTGCGGGTAGCCGTATCTCAGGATCACATCCTTCAGGAACTTCACCGCAGTGGCTCCATTATATTTCCGAATAGGCTTCACTTCAATCCACTTGGTGAATTTGTCAACCATGACCAAGATGTGAGTCATGTTGCCTCTAGCCGGCTTGAAGGGACCAACCATATCCAAGCACCAAATAGCAAATGGCCAAGTAATGGGAATGGTTTTCAACTCGGAAGCAGGCATGTGGATCTTACTTGCAAACATTTGGCAGCCGTTGCACTTTCTCACGATATCTTCAGCTTGCTGCAGAGCGGTGAGCCAGTAGAAGCCATGCCAGAAAGCCTTCTTGACCAGAGCCCGAGAAGAGGCGTGATGCCCACATTCTCCTTGATGTATTTCCAATAGAATTTCTTGTCCTTCTCCTGGTTCCACACAGCGTTGCAGCATGCCGGTGGGACTTCTTTTATGCAACACTTCTCGGAAGATGGTGTATCCCTTGGATCTTCTCTGAATCTGCCTTGCAGTTACCTCATCATCTGGCAGGGTGCCGTCCTTTAGAAAGGATAATATGGGCATAGCCCAACTCGGTGTTTCCCTTGTGGGAATTACTGGTTCGTCCACTTCCATCGGAACAGCCTCCACTGCTTCTCTTTCTGCGTTGGGGTTGACTCTCTGCAGCCCCGATCAATTTGCAAGGACCTCTTCAATGAATGCGACAGTCCCCGGGTTGAGAGGGGCAGTCCCCGAGTAGGGAGGGGCAGTCCCCGAGTAGGGAGGGGCAGTCCCCGGGTTGCAGGCGCCAGTCCCCGGGATGGAGACTGCAGTCCCCGGGTTCTGTGTTGCGTTCTCCCAGTCAATCTCCATTGGAACTGCTTCCTCACTAGGCAGAGAAGGAACGAATATGGACTCCGAGTTGGGGGATGGCTTGATAGATGGCTTCCTCAAATGCTCCAAGGCAATCCCAGCCGGGATGTATTGCCGGGAAGATCCCAACTTGGACAGCTCGTCAGCTGCTTCATTCTCTGCTCGGTGGATGTGCTGGAACTCGCATCCTTCAAAGAATCCTGTCATGGTCTGAACCAGGAAGCGATATGATGCCATATTGGCATCCAAAGCATCCCAAGTACCAGAAACTTGTTGCACAACTAGATCTGAGTCGCCATAGCATATGATGCGCTGCACCCCAACTTCCTTTGCTACCTTCAAGCCATGTACCACAGCTTCGTACTCTGAAACATTGTTGGATGCCTTCAAGTGTATTTGCAGCACGTACTTGAGTTGATCCCGCTTTGATGACGTAAGCACTACGCCAACACCAAGGCCTTCCTTCATCTTGGAGCCATCGAAGTGCATCTTCCAGTAATTGGATACTGGAGCAGGAGGTTCATACTGCACCTCAGCCCAGTCCACAAGAAATTCCGCCAGAATCTGAGACTTGATGGCTTCTCTTCTCGCATACGCAGGAGCGTACGCGGCTAGCTCGATCGCCGACTTGGCTACTCTGCCACTTGCTTCCTTGTTGCCCATGATATCCGAGATGGGAGCAGAGCTCACCACAGTGATAGGATGCTCTTGGAAATAGTGCTTCAGCTTCTTGGCCCCTAGGTACACGCCGTAAGTCATCTTCTGGTAGTGTGGGTAGTTCTGCTTGGAGCTGGACAGTACCTCACTGAGATAATACACCGGTCGCTGCACACTTTTCCCTTCCTCTTCTCGCTCCACCACAATCACCACGCTGACTACCCGGTTGGTAGCAGCAATGTACAACAACATTGGCTCTTTGGGTAGCGGACTGGCCAAGATGGGAGCGCTACCCAACATTGCTTTCAGCTCATTGAATGCCACATCAGCTTGCGGTGTCCAGACAAACTTGTCGCTTTTCTTCATCAATTGATACAGAGGCAGGGCCTTCTCGCCCGTTCTTCCCAAGAAACGACTCAGAGATGCCAAGCACCCAGTGAATTTTTGCACATCCTTCAGGGATCTCGGCAAAGACATACTCTCAATAGCTTTTATCTTTGAAGGATTGGCCTCAATGCCCCGACTGGATACCAAGAAGCCGAGTAGCTTGCCAGCTGGGACGCAAAGGTGCATTTACTCGGGTTTAGCTTCATCTTATACTTGCGCAAGTTGGCAAAAGTCTCCTCAAGGTCACTAAGCAGAGTTTGTGTTTTATTCGTTTTGATGACGATGTCATCTACGTACACCTGCACATTTTTGCCGAGTTGATCGTGCAAGCATTTCTGCATGCATCTCTGATAAGTGGCACCCGCATTCCGCAACCCAAAGCACATGACACGATAGCAATAAGCCCCGTACGGGGTAATGAAAGCAGTCTTTATTTGATCAGCAGGGTTGAGAGCTATCCGATGAAAACCAGAGTAGGCATCTATGAAAGACAAAAGCTCACAACCAGCAGTGGAATCGATCACCTGATCGATGCGAGGTAGCGGAAAGGGATCTTTGGGGCAGGCCTTGTTCAAGTCTGTGTAGTCGACGCACATGCGCCAAGCGGTGGCGGCCTTGGGATCCTCCTTCTTCTCGACCATGACCGGGTTGGCTAGCCAATCCAGATGCAACACCTCCATGATGAAATTGCTAACTAGCAACTTGGTGATCTGATCACCGATAGCTTTCCTTCTCTCATCTCCGAAGCGGCGCATAGCCTGCTTCACCGGTTTGGTGTCAGGACGCACATGTAACGAGTGCTCAACCAACTCCCTCGGGACACCTGGTAGATCCTCATTGGACCAGGAAAACACGTCCCGATTCTCACGGAGGAAGTGGATGAGCTCGCTTTCCTATTTCTCCCCCAACCCGGAGCCAATGATGGCAACACGGTCGGGGAACTCAGGGTCAACCTGGATCTTCTTCGTCTCCTGGGATGCCTGGAACGCCTTCCCGTGCTGGGAACTCGGCATCCCAGGCGCACCTCCTTGTGCGGACTGCGCCATAGCCACCACCTCGTACATCTTCTTCTTCTCGGCAGCAATTACCATGGACTCCGCCAACTGAGAACCAGCAGAGGCACACTCCATGGATTTCTGGTAATCACCCGAGATGGTAATCACACCATTGGGGCTAGGGATCTTCATCTTCAGATATGCAGCATGAGTAGAGGCCATGAACTTGCTCAGAGCAGGCCTGCCGAGTAGGGCGTGGTAGGGGCTCTGGTGGTCAACCACCTCGAACTGCAGTCTCTCTGTGCGGCAGTTCTCCCTGGTGCCGAATAGCACGTCTATCCACACTCTGCCCATTGGAGAACAAGAAACTCCCGGAACGATGCCGTGGAAAGTGGTCTTGCTGGGTAGCAGCATGTTCTCGGCCATACCGAGCTTCTCGAGCGTGTCTCTGTACACGATGTTGATGATGCTGCCATTGTCGATCAGTACCTTGCTGAACCTCACGTTCTTCTGCGGACCCAAGAAAGTAGGATCCAGTACCAAGGCGTAGCTACCCGGATTGGGCATCACCTTGGGATGATCCGCTCTGGACCACGTGATCTCCTGGTTGCACCAGTGCAGATAATGAGGGACAACAGGGATCATAGCATTAACTTCCATAGCGCGCCTGTGCTGAGACTGCTTGTCGATGGGCTCAGAGGTGAAGATCATATAGCTCTCGTGATGCTCCTGGTACTGGTTGCGGCCTCCATCATCATTGTTACCATTGTTGTTGCCCTGATTGTTGTTGTTGCCTCTGTTGTTGTTGCGAGTGTAGTAGTTGCGGTTGCGGTTGTTGTTGTTGTTGCGGTAGCCATCATTGTTGAAGTGACGGTTGGCTCCTAAGGCCACTTGGTTCACGTTCTCTCTTCTCGGGGCCGCGGGAGGCCGAGCAGCTGGTGCGCGAGCAGGCTGCACATTGGCATTCGCAGCTGGCAGAGGAGGAGGAGGAGGTAGGCCCTCATTCCTGATCTCTTCCCACCAACTGCATTCCCGAGTAGTGTGGTTGGCAGGTCTTGCGGGATGCCGAGTATGGAAGCTGCATGGGCCATCCTTCATGTCCTTGAAGACAAAGTTCTGACTAGGACCCGAGTTGCCGCTACCCTGCTGGGGAGCGCTGTATGGCTTCTTGTTGCCCTGGCCCTGATTCTGGTTCTGCCCGTACTGGGCTCCAGCAGGTTTTTGCCTCTGGCTACTCCCAGCTCCGGTAGCCACAGCGTTCACCTCCTCGGGATCGTACCGAGTATCAATCCGGTCACCTCTGCGCTTGTTGCGGAACTCGTTGCGCTTGTTGCTGTTGAAGTTTCTTCTCTGATCTGCGGAGTCCATCAAGGGCTGAGTTGGGTCACCGAGTGCGTATTGATCCGCAATCTTGATGGTCTCCGCAAGAGTGTTTGGCATCTCTCTCTGCAGCCTCTGCCATAGCATGCTGCCGTGTCTGCAACCCTGCGCAAACCAAGTGATAGCCTGCGCCTCGTTCACACCTTCGCAGGTGTTCCTCAATGTGCTCCACCGAGTAAGATAATCACGGTCCGTATCGTCTTCTCGCTGCTTGCAAGCGGACAACTGCTGCGGCCTATTCGGCATCTTGTATGTGCTGGTGAAGTTGCTGATGAAGGCCTCCGAGAAGTCCAGCCAGCAATTGATGCTGTTCTTGGGCAGATTGTTGAGCCAAGTGCGAGCAGGGCCTTCAAGCATTTGCGGCACATACCGCACAGCCCATCTCCGGTTGCCGTTAGTGATGTGCACGGCTGTGACATAGTCATTGAGCCATTCTTCCGGCTTGGTGCTGCCGTTGTAGCACTTGGTACCTCTGGCCAGCTGGAAGTTCTTTACGGATGGCTCATTCATGATGCGCGGGCCAAAGCACTCTGGGCCAGGCGGCCCTGTGTTCTCGAGTCTTGCGGACAGACTGATCCTGTCCAGCTTGTACCTGGCATCTGTGGGTTCCAGCACACGCTCACCCACGCGATCCGTGATATCATAGCCGGCTAGCGCCATAGCCGAGTTGCCATCATCATACCTGTCCACCTCCATAGCCGCCGGCTACTCCACCGGGTTGGCGACTGGCGCCACCGCATGCGACTGCTGCCTCTGCCGAGTAGGCTGAGCACCATGATGCCGAGAAGGGCCAGGACGACCTCCATCCCGCGTTTGGCTCTGAGCTTTATGGGCTTGATAACCTGCTCCTGTAGTGTTGTGTTTTTGGCCGGACTGTCGCGGCACAGCGAGCTGTTTCGCGGCGACAGTCGGGTCGTACACCTGCATCTGCCTGTCTTTGCCAGAGTGCCCACTCCGGCCCTTCTCACGGCTGGGATGCGGTGATGAGGCCTGATCAGTGGATCTGACCGCGTGCGAGTGCACCACCTGAGAAGCTCCAGCACCCGGATTGGCTTTCCGGAACTCCTCGTTCTGCCTAGTAGCCTCTAGCACTAGCTCATTGAGCCTCTCTTGCTGCCTAGCGCGCGCGTCGCCAGCGAGGTTCGACAACTCAGCAGCTACAGCCTCGGCAGCTCTAAGGGTTTTGGCGGGGCTGCTGTATCTGGGCCTGGTGGAGGTGTTTGCGGTGGCAGATTGGCTAGGAGCCTCTACGACTGTTGCCATCTCGGCGCCCAAGTTGCGACGCGTAGCACCTACTTTGCTAGACTTCCTAACAACAGGAGTAAAGCCGTGGGCCTTGTTGTACTCGTTCTGATCTAGGCTAAGCTCTAGCCTAATCTTATCTAGCTCCGCCTGCTCGGCAAGCAGCTCCTGGCGCTGTCGGTCGAGCTGCGCCCTCATAGATAAGAGCTCGAGCTCAGTGGGAGGTGGCATACCCATTCGCGCAGCAGATGCCGGTATTGTCGGAGTAGTGGAGAGGGGAAGGTTGCAGTCCTTCTCGTAGGGCTTGTGCGTCTTCCCGCCAGCACTCGAGCCAGCAAGATCCTCAACGACGGGCACGGCAGCAGCCGCGCCCTTCCCGGCATCAGCAGCCAGGCCGGCCACCATCACCTCCACGCTGTCCGCAGGACGGCCCACCGGCCTTCCGCGGGCAGCGATCACAGCAGGAGGATCCTCTGCGACCAACACCTCCTCCGGGAACTCGCGAACGACGGCGGTGGCGACGTAGACGAGGTGCGCGCCGAAGGAGAGCACCGTGCCGCCCTCCGGTATGGCCCAGCCGCCGAAATCGCTGGCGTTGTCGGTGACGAAGTCGAAGGAGCCGAATCTGTGGACGAGGCCACAGACCACGCGCTCCCCCGTAGCAGAAACGGATCCCGTCCGAACGTAAAGTCCAGCCAGCGCCGCTGGTTGCCCCACGGTGGGCGCCAACTGTCGTGGTGGTGTCAAGGCAGATGCCATAGGATGGCTAAAGATGTGGGAACGATGGACGCTGGAGGCGCTCGGGGAGGGATCACGCAGCGAGAAGCCGCGTGTGGGGTAAACCTAACACCGCAAACAACAAGATCTACCCAGGTTCAGGGCCCTCGTGAGGAGGTAAAACCCCTACTCCTACCTTACTCACTGCCACCATCACAGAGTAGGTCCCTCCTAACCTGCGACTGCCTGCTGACACCCTGGCACATATAGGCACGCGCTCTGCAGATGAACAGTGCCTCAGTATGGACCCAGGATTCGCGGGATCCTGTGTCAGAACGGCACCTTTGACTTCTGGCCCGAGTAGGAGCCCGCCATTTCTACTCGGACCACTTCCTCTTCCCGGAGGAGAATAACTTCCTTGATTCTTTCTCCTGGCTATCAGGACATACGGCCGGATAGCAGTCTACCGGGTAGCGAATACCGGGTAGCCAGCTACTCTGCTAAACGCCTGTTCTATTCTTGCCCTTAGCACTTGCCTTTACCCTACTCGGGGGTAACCCCCCGACAGGAGTAGCCCCCGAGCACTCGTCAAATGTGCGACTAGAGATACTTCGAATAGGGCGTCTTACTTCTTTCCTTGTATTCTTCCAGGCCACTGGGGTTGCCGCAGAACCTTCAGGTGGACGTGCTACTCCAGCAAATCCTCTTGTTGCCGCTGTTGGGACCTATGCGGGTCTTCGTGATAGGGTCCAGGAGGGTGAGCGCAAGCTGAAAGCTGTGCGCGGCGTAGCCGATGTGGCGAAGTCCAAGCAGAAACTGGCGATTGAGCGCGAACAGTTTTTGATGGATGAATTAGCGTCTGTCGCTAGGGACTTACTGTGTAAGTAATATAGCCCCCGTGTCTTCTTCGTCTTGTTTCCTTCTCTGGTCATGCATGTTTTCTCTTCAGTTGTTAAGCCGGATGATAGGGAGGAAAAACAGTGGGTAGAAAACCACATTCATCAAGAAGCTGGTAGCTCAAAGCCTCATGCGAATAATTTTTGGTCTGATTGCAGTCGAGGCTTTGTGCTGGCTACTTTGAAGTTCCGTGTCATCCAGGCGAGAATTCTCATGAGTTCTTTTCACGAGGTCTTGGTCGCGATGAACGCTGCGTTCTATCCGCTTGAAAGGGGTCCTGAAGATTGGAGCTATCTCCTCAGGCTGTTCGGGCGAGAGGGAGAGATTCGCGCGTGTGTGCGCAATTAGATGACTTGCGGCGCGGTGGTGGCTCTCTCCTTTGTCCGGATATGGCATCCTGAAATAAATTTTAACTCCGTAGCTAGGCTTCCAGATGGTCCAATCGATGATATTTCTCCGTACTATAATGATGTTCGTCCTGCAGCGGAGAGAATCATTCGACTAACCTCTGAGGAAGTAGATAGAGTGTTAGCGACTGAGAATGCTCAGCGCACGATTGATTGTTGGATGTGTTCATCCTGTAATGCTGTATAGTTTGTAAAACTGTTGTAAGGTGTGTAACCCTGTATATAAATTTTCTTGTGATGCTTAGTTGTAGGCGTAGCCCCCGTGTGTTTATCGGGTGTGTACCTGTAACTATTTAGCATGTAAGAATGAATAATCTTCGAGCGAATATGGTTGAGAAACCATGTATTTTATTGCGATGACTGAGAAGTCATGTATTCGAGCTACAAGAGTGGCTGGTATAGCCTTATTTGTTGTGAGAACAAGTAAATCTAGGGATAAAATTTGCGGAGGTGTGCAATGTTCCAAGGGTTGGAATAGATTCCTCCAGTCGATGGATTCTTCAGCCTGTAGGCTCCGCGTAGGATGACTTCGTGTATGATGAAGGGTCCTTCCCATGGTGGCTCGAGCTTGTGTCCTTCCTTCTGCTTGAGTCGCAGCACTAGATCTCCAACCGCGAATGCTCTGTGGCGTATGCGGCGACTATGATAGTTTCGCAGTGATTGTTGATACACTGCGGATCTTGCGAGCGCAATATCACGCATCTCATCGAGTGCATCCATATCTTCCGCGAGTGCCTTGTTGGAGGCTTCTTCGCTGTAAGCCACAACTCGTGGGGCGCTGAATCTAACGTCCTCGGGAAGGACGGCTTCTGCTCCGTATACCATGAAAAATGGCGTGTAGCTTGTGGATCGGTTAGGAGTTGTGCGGAGGCTCCATAGTACAGAGGGTAACTCTTCGGCCCAATGTCCTTCTGCTGGGTGTAGACGATCGAGTAGGCGTTTCTTGATGCCAGCTGAAACTAAGCCGTTGGATCTTTCGACTTGTCCGTTCGTTTGCGGGTGGGCAACTGAAGCAAACTTGAAGTTGATGCCCTTTTCCTCGCAAAACTGCTATGTTTCCTTTGCTGTGAAGTTTGTACCATTGTCTGTAATGATGTCGTGTGGTACCCCGAATCTGCATACGATGGAATCAAGGAACTTGACTGCGCATTGGGCGCTAGCCGAAGTTACCGGCATGGCCTCGATCCATTTGGTAAATTTGTCGACTGCGACCAGCAAGTGTGTATATCCACCTGGCGTGGACTTGCGTAGTGGTCCTACCATGTCCAGCCCCCATTGTGCGAAGGTCCAGGCGATCGGTATCATGTGTAATTCCGTAGCAGGTGCATGTGGTCTTGGTGCGAATCGCTGGCAAGCATCGCATCTTTCGACCAGCTCTTTTGCATCGGTGGCTGCCGTGAGCCAGTAAAATCCTGCTCGGAAGGCTTTTCCCATGATTGTTTTCCAGCTAGCGTGATGTCCACAGTCTCCTTGGTGAATGTCCTGGAGTAATTCCTTGCCATCTTCGGGTGCGATGCAGCGCTGAAGTAATACCCGAGATGCTTTGCTTGTATAATTCCCCGTTGACTATCCGGAAGGATTTGCTGCGTCTGATTATCTGTCGAGCCTCGCGAGGATCAGCCGGGAGTTGTCTGGTGAACAGGTAGTCGAGGTATTTCTGCGTCCAGACTGGCTCGACCAGAAAAACCTGTCGAGAGATGTTATGAATAACCTCGATGATGGCAACCTGCGGGCTGACCTCTGTTTCTGGTGCTGTGGGTACTCCTGCAGCTTTTTTGACTTTGACGGAGCGTTTGGTCATCCGTTCGAAATATATTCCTGGCGGTATGGGTGTGTTTCTGGAACCCATGTTTGCCAGTCTATCTGCTTCTTCACTGCTGGATCTCGCAATGTGCTTCAACTTGCATCCTTTGAAGCTCCCTTCGAGTAGGTTGTACATGTCGCGATATGCTACCATGTTTTCAGCACTGGCGTCGCATTCTTTCATTGTCTGCTGCACGATGAGATTGGAGTCGCCGTATATCATTAATCGGGTGGCTCCACAGGCGGCTGCCATCTTCATACCATGCAGCAGGGCTTCATATTCTGCGTCGTTGTTCGATGCTGGATCATCGGGTGGAAAGTCCAATCGTAGGACGTATTGCAGCTTATCTCCCCTGGGCGATATGAGGACGATTCCAGCTCCTGCTCCTTCGTTTCTTTTGGACCCGTCAAAGTACATTATCCAGTTGCTCGTGTACTCAGGCGGTCCTGGCGTTTGTAGCTCTGTCCACTCGCTTAGGAATTCCACGAGTACCTGGGATTTGACTGCATTGCGTCCTGCATAAGTGATGTCCCAAGCGCCCAACTCGATGTTCCACTTGGCTATTCTCCCGGATGCCATAGGGTTGTTCATGATTGTCCCGAGTGACGCATCATTAACCACTGTGATGGCGTGTTCCTGGAAGTAGTGCTTGAGCTTTCGGGCTGTAAGAACAACTCCATATGCGAGCTTCTGGTAATGAGGATATCGTTGCTTGCATGGCGAGAGCACTTCGCTGATGTAATAGATCGGTCGCTGTACTCCGTACGCTTTGCCCTCCTCAGGTCGTTCGACTACGATTGTTGTGCTGATGACCTGGTTTGTGGCGGCTAGGTACAGGTAGAGTGGCTCCCTTTCTTGCGGTGTTGCAAGGACTCGCCTGCTTTGCAACGATCGCTTCAAGTATGCGAACGCTTGCTTAGCTTCTGGTGTCCACTCAAATTTATTTGTCTTCTTCAGCAGCTTGTAGAAGGGTAACGCTTGCTCTCCCAATCGTGCGATGAATCTGCTCAGGGCGGCTAGTCGCCCTGCGAGCTGTTGGACTCCGCGTAGATTGGTTGGCTCCTTCATAGTCAAGATTGCTTGTATTTTCTCTGGGTTGGCTTCGATGCCTCTGGCGGATACCAGGTACCCGAGAAGTTTTCCTGCTGGAACGCCAAAGACGCATTTTGTCGGGTTGAGCTTGATCCTGTATTTGTTGAGGGCGTCGAATGTTTCTCTAATATCTTCGAGGAGTGTGCTCTCAACTCGAGTCTTGATGACAATGTCGTCAACGTACACTTGTACGTTCTTGCCAATGAGCTTGGCGAGGCATTTTTGCATGCAGCGCTGGTATGTTGCGCCTGCGTTCTTGAGCCCGAAGGGCATTGTCGTGTAGCAGTATACACCGTGCGGTGTGATGAATGCTGTCTTTTCTTCGTCCTCCTGTTTCATCCGGATCTGATTATATCCCGAATAGGTGTCCAGGAAAGAGAGGCGTTGACAGCCTGCCGTAGAGTCCACGATCTGGTCGATTCGCGGGAGGGGAAAGTTATCCTTGGGGCAGTGCTTGTTTAACGATGTGTAGTCGATGCATACCCGAAGGATGTCCATGTTCTTTTTGGGGACCAGCACCGGGTTTGCTAACCAAGTGGATATCTTGATCTCCCCGATGAATTTTGCTGCTAGCAATCTGTTTACTTCTTCTCCAAGCGCCTTCTACTTGGGTTCTAAAAATCGTCGAGTAGTCTATTTCATGGGTTTGGCATCTGGAAAGACTTCGAGTGAGTGCTCGGCAAACTCCCTGGGTATGCCTGGCATGTCTGACGGCTGCCAGGCGAAAATTTCCCAGTACTCACGGAGGAGTTCGACGAGCGCGCTTTCCTATGCTTGCGGAAGGGTGGTTGAGACCATCGCTGTCTTCGCAGAATCTGTCGGGTGTACTTGATGCTTTCGAGTGTCACTGTTGGCGCTGAACTCCAGTTCAGGCGCGCTTTTCTTCGTGAGGGGCATCACGGAGTGATCCGTGGTTTTTGCCAGTTCTTGAAGTTCTTCTTGCATCCCGAAAGATTTTGCAATCTCATTGAATTCAATGTCGCACTTGTTGGATTTCTGAAAGTCTCCGTCGATGGTGATTACGCCATATTCCCCAGGTAATTTGAGCTTCAGGTACGCGTAGTGTGGTACTGCCATGAATCTGGCGAACGCTGTTCGACCAAGAATGGCGTGGTACTGTGAAGGCCAGTCGACGACTTCAAAGTCGAGGAATTCTCTTCTGTAGTTGCTCTTAGTGCCCAGCACAACTTCTAAGTTGATTGTTCCGAGTGGACGGATTGCCTTCCCTGGAACTATCCCGTGGAAGGATGTTTCTAATTCCGGGAGGCCATTCAGGTTCTTGTTCATCCGACGGAGTGTATCCGCGTAGATAATGTTGATGCCACTGCCACCATCCATGAATACGCGGGCCAAGTCGTAGTTGCCAATTTGTGCTTGGATGACAAGGGCGGCGTGTCCTGGTCGATAGACTCGTGGCGGGTGGTCTTTCATTGAGAATGTTATCGGCTGGTCTGCCATCTTCAAGTACTCGGTTTTGGTTGACGGTGTCTGCACAGCCATGCACAATTGCCTCGTGTTAGTCTTTTGAGCTCTGCGAGAGGGACATACCTTCTGGATCATTGCTAGTTTTCCTGCCGGGTTCGGGTACGCGTTTGCTCCGGCGTTTTGCGCAGGTGGTGCGGGCAGTGCAGCTAACGCCATGTTTGGATTTGGTGGTGGAGGCAGGGGTTGTGGCGGCTGGAATCCTTGATGTCCTGCTCCTGGAAGCGGTGGGTAATTTTGACTGGCTGCGGATCTTTTCCTTGCGAGGGCGTCCGAGGTGTCGTGAAACTTTCAGAAATCCTTGAGAAGGTGTGTTGCCTTAGTTTTGCCCGTGCGCTTATCTGTAAATAGATGTAGCGAGAAGTATGCATCGAGGTCCTCCTCGGGAGACTTTTCTTCAGCCTTTGGTTTCCACTCGCGATTTCCACGGCGACCGGAGTCGCGGATTCGTGTGAATTCCGCCGCTACCATCTCTTCTCGATCTTCGTGATCGTAATATTTCCTCCTCTTCCTTCGACCATGGCGGTCTTCTTCGTGCGCAGGTGATGACGCTCTCTCATTGCGCACTGCGTCTTCTCCGTTAGCCCATTTCTCGGCTATGTTCATCAACTCCCCAATAATTTTGGGTGCGGCTCTGCCTAGTTCTTCTCTGAAAGCTGTTCTTCGGGCGCCTTTTGCGAAGGCTTCAATCGCTACTTCCTCCGAGATAGTTCCCGCAGTGTTCCTGAGCATGGTCCATCGCTGGATATATTCGCGGGTAGACTCGCCGCTTTTCTGTTTGCATGCTCGCAGTTCTTCAATGGTGGCCGGCCTCTTGTAGGTCGACTGGAAATTTTTGCAGAAATCGTGGTGCAAGTCGTCCCACGATGCGTAACAAGATCTTGGTCTTCTTTCCAGCCAACTGCGGGCCGCGCCGATGAGATGCAAATTGAGATATTGCATAGCTGTGTTCTTGTTCCCACGTTGGCATTTTACTGCCGTGAGGTAATCGCTTAGCCATTGAGAGGGCTCGAGTGAGCCGTCGTATTTTGTCACTTCCGTGCTGAGCTTGAATCTTCTGGGTAGAGGCGCTTCACGGATGCTGCGGGAAAAGCAGAGCGCACCGCAGGTTTTGTCATCCGAGGAGCCGGACGAAGAGTGCTCGCGACGTCGTGAAGCCCTTGCCTTATCCACTCTTTTTTGAGCGAGATCTGATCGCGCGTCGTATTCTGGCCGATCGCGGTCGGCGTCCTTCCTTGGCTCCTTGCTTCGTTTTCGCGAGTGGCTGTCGCGATGTCGCGAGCTTTTGTCTCTCGGGCTGCCTTCGCTACTGCTTCGACTGTCGTCGCGACGTCGGGCTTCTTTTCCTCGACCGCGACGCGGCGATTTGTCTTTCCTTGGTGAAGAGCTCCGATGCCTGCGGGGCGTTTCTCTCTCTTTCTCCTTCTCTTTTTCCTGTTGCTCCTTCTCTAGCTGCTCCGCGGCTTTCTTGCGGTCGTAGGAGGCGAGCCTTGCGGCTGCTAGTCCTAGTCCCTTGCGCACCTATTTATACTGCTCCGCCCGAGGGTCACTTTCCGTCGGCTGGTGCATCTGCATGTAAGTTGCTGCGGCTAGAACTGCGGCACCAGGAGTTTGCGGGTAGACGTAGCCGTCGTCGTCGACTCGCATGAGAGAAGGAGTGACCGACCTTCTGGTTCCGGCTAGGGACTCGACGTTCCTGGATGTAGATGCGTGCCCCTTCCTCGCGGGTCGGGTTCCGACCGAGGGTGTTAGGGATAGCCCAGCTCGTCTTTTACTTGGCTCATCCGCCGCTCTTCTCCGGCGGGCCAGATCTATCCGAGTGTCTTTGATGGTTGAGGCTGCCCTCACTAGGTGATAGTGGTAGGCAACCATGTCTTCGTGTGAGGCTCCGGTTGCGGGTGGTTTGCTCGTTCGCATAGCTTCCTTGGCTCGATCCCAAGATTCCCGCGAGGCGTCGATTATGTTGCGCTCTGCCGCGCTATGCTCCGTTTCCGGGGCTGGCTCTGATGCTGCCATGCAGACTTGGGCCAGTCGAGGCTTGTGTGTCCTAGGCGCAGATCGGAAAGCCCTTTGAACTTTTGAAGGATCCTCTGTCGAGAGGGTATGGTAGTCGTTGGTGTTGAAGCGGATGGATTCGCCGCTTTTCTCCAGATGACGGTGCGAGTCGACGGCTCCAGATTCAGATTCGGATTCGTCCGAGAAGTGGAGGATTCCGTCCCTGTTGGTCACGAACTTGAGGCTCCCGAACGTCAAGGTGACGCTCCTCTCCAGATCCTCGAATACCGGGCGTGATACCGGGTGTGACCACGACAGGTCCGATCCGTATAGGATTGTTCGGAGCCGTAGTCGATGGTTTCCAACGGGAGTTGGTTGTCGATGAAGCCGAAGATGCCGGTGATCCAACGCCCGCCGTTCCCACAGACGGCGCCAATTGTCGAATCTCTGACTCTACAAATCCCTTAGATGAACCTATCGGGTTTCGAATAGGAGAACCCATGAGCGCTGGTGGAATCGTCGGCTAGACAGGGGGCGAGATTTACCCAGGTTCGGGGCCCTCGTAGAGGTAAAACCCTTACTCCTGCCTATGTCGATCTGTATTGATGAGTAGATCGGTTACAATGGTGGTACTCGAATTGAGAGTAAGATCTCGAATTTAAGGTTTCGGTGGTGCGGTATTGCTTGGTCCTCTCCCGGTGGCTCTCCTGGCCTTATATAGGTGGCCAGGTCTCAAACCCTACCCGGAGAGGACTCGAATTCTAACCTTAGGTCGGTTACATATTCCCTAGCTTAGCCCGCAAGACAATGCGGGTAGGCTTCTCGTGGGCCTTCTGGAATACTCCAAGGGCTCCTCTTCTTGGGCCATAACCTCGGGCCTGAGATGGGGTGTCCTTATCCGCAGGGTCTATAATCCATATCTTCATCAACTAGGTGTCCTATTGTATGTAAATATGTAATGCTGGTGACGTGCGCCCCTGCTGCTCCAAGTCGTTGTCCAGCGCATCCATGACTATATGCCAGGATTTGCCGCTATGTTCTTAGGTAGTTTCTGCGCATGAAACATGTAATCATGTATACTAAATATTAACACTAAGGAAAATATCATATATGAGAGGGTGATACGTCTCCAGCGTATCTATAATTAAAGATATTCCATGTTGATATTATGCCAATTGCTACATGTTTTCTCCCTTCTTTATAGCATTTTTACACGTTTTCCGGGACTAACCTATTAACAAGATGCCAAGTGCCAGTTCCCCGTTCACTGCAATTTTTTATTTCAAAAAAGTTGTTCTGGAAATATTCCCGGAATTGGACCCCACGAATCCCGAAGTACCTATTTTCCCGGAAGCATCCAGAAGTACGAAGAGGAGTCGAAGACGGGCACTAGGGTGGCCTCACCATAGCCAGGCGTGAGTCCCTTGGCCGCGCCTAGGGGTAGTGAGGCCACCCTGGTGGCCCACCGACGTCGCCCTTTCGCCTATTTATTCCCCTCCGAAGGAAAACCCTACGCACCTGATCAAAAATCTCCGAAAACTTCCGCAGTCGCCATCATCGTCAACCCTAGATCAGGGGGGTTCTGAAGCTATATCCCGGCACCCTGCCGGAGAGGAGATCATCACCGGAGGACTCTTCATCACCATGCTTGCCTCCGGAGTGATGCGTGAGTAGTTCATCCTTGCACTACGGGTCCATAACAGTAGCTAGATGGTTGTCTTCTCCTCCTATGCCTCAATGTTTATATCTTGTGAGCTGCCTAACATGATCGAGATTGTTCTTATGTAATTCTATGTGCTGTGTTTGCTGGGATCCGATGAATATTGAACTTATGCCAAATTGATTATAGTCTTTATTGCATATGTTATTTGTGATCTTGCATGCTTTCCGTTGCTAGTGGTTGCTATGGCCAAGTAGTTACTAGTGACTCCAAGAGGGAGTATTTATGCTCGATAGTTGGGTTCATGCCTCCTTTTTGCCTGTGCTCGAGTGAAAGAAACGTGACGGGGGAGGATGTGATGTTGCCACTAGGGAGAAAACAGCGGTGTGAGTGTCCGCGTGCACAATTATTGCTTACATTACACACATTGCTTAATGCGTGTCGTGGGATAATCACGGCAGATGGTACCGGGGGTAACTGATCTTGGGGCAAGTCGACACAGGTATTCGGGAGAGGGTTTAGCTCGAAGGAAGACATGGCGGAAAGCAATCTAAGAACCGGAAAATAACTCGCCGGATCTCAATATGAATTATGCTAGATACTCGATAACAGGTGTTACAACTATGACTTGAATCTCTGGCAAACTAAACCTAGGGGCCGGTTTATAAAGCACCCGTACACCCCTAACTTGCCCTTCAAGGCACATCTTGAGTCCTACTCGAACTCCACATACAAACCCTAACTTCCCTTACCGCAGCCCACAATCCGGGTTACGAATCTTACAAGCCTTTGGGCCTTCCGGCAATCTCTTTACCCCTAGCCGGATATCGCTCAGCACACCTCGGGCCGGATTATATCTTGAAGTGGGCCTACCGGGTTACTATCCCCCCATCAGTAGTCCCCAGGATAGCGCGGGTTTCACGGATTCATCCTTGAAGCGCTCGCTATTCCCTGAAAAAGATACGAAACACCCAAGTTCATGGGGACCGAGTTAAATTGCTTCGATAGATGGCTAGGCACAGCTCCATGACGGCCATACGATAACTCGATTCCCCCCCGAATGCCTTAACATGCCTTTCCAAATTTGAACCCTAAAATGCCAAGATTCCACTCACGATACCGGTCCCTGATATCTCGGGGTAGGTTACACTTCCTCCGCCAACGGAACATTTTATTCCATTCCGGGCGCATGCACCACCAAATCCGCACGGATAATTACTGTCCCGCAGCTTCCGATTTTCCAGTCGCGGGGGTGAGCTCACCACCTCCCTTATAAATACCAATCGAAGGTAACCCTAGGCCTTTCACTTCACCTCATCATACCCTTTCTCCTCGCTCCCTCGCAATTTCCGCCGCCGAAGCTCGCGCACACTACAACAGATAAGACCACTGCCGGCCGCGCTCGACCTCGAGCTATCCCGCGCCGCCATCACGCATTGTCGTCGCATCTTCGTTTCTCTCATTGAGGGCTGTGGAACAATACTCAAACCGCACCTCACATCACCCTCATTTCGGACATCAATCTTTTCGGTAAGCCTCTCTCAATCATCCAATTGAACCTCGCAATTTCTTCAATTTGACTTGGATCGGATCTGGATCAACCCGTAAATTACCTTTCCAGTATCGTCAAATCAAGCCGCTTCGGTAGTCCTCAGCTCCTTTAAGCACCTGATGCGTAGTCGCAGTTCATCCCCGCACCTTTATCGACCATCAAACTTTATATAAGATCGCTCGCAAGCTTTTCAACCTAGATCCGTTCCACCTTGTTTTTTCCGCTTGTCTCATTAACATCCGGAAAATCCTCTTTTTCCAGCTATTTCCTTCGCAATAAAGGTATGGGCAACCATCCATGTTCGCCCAACCCACCTCCATACGTAAGTAATTAACAATTTACTCAACCTCATCTGACACCCGGAAAATCCTCCACATTTAACATCGTAGCGCGTTATCCGGGTTTTATTTTAGCCTTCGCATTGTCTCGATATTTCCAGACTCGGATAATCTGATACTCCAAATCTTACTCCATACATCTCTTGTCCCTTGCAGGTCAACTCCATGGCTCCGAAAAGACAGGGAAGGCACCCGGCTCCGACCAAGACCCCTCAAACCACTTCTGCCAACTGGGGTCGGTCTTCAACGACGAAGGCCAAGCTGGAAGGAATGGCCGAATTAGGAATCCTTCCCTCCCAAAAGGAGATACATTGGAGGGCTCCTGACGATGAGACCCGTCCTAGTCCTGCCGGGAATGAGGTAATCTGTTTTACCGAGCACGTGACCCGGGGATTTCGTCCTCCGGGTCACCCTTTCTTCCGGGAAATCTTAAGCCACTACGGCCTCCGGGTGTTCGACATAGGGCCTAACTCTATGCTGAATATTACCCATTTCATAGTCTTGTCCGAATCTTACTTATGCATTCCACCAAGCCTGGATCTTTTTATTGAGTTATTCCAATGCGAGCTGTGCCGCGAGAGCGATGACGGAGCTCTTCTTACTTGTGGCGGGGTATCTATCCAGCGCCGCAAGCACTCACTAATGCCAACTCTTAACTTGAACTCCCACGTCAACAACTGGCAACTATCTTTCTTCTACTGCCATGACACTTCTCCGGATGGTGAGAGGAAATTGCCGGGTTACTCGGAGAGCCTCCTTGAACCCTCCGAGTCTTTTAGCGCTTTTGCACCCGAGCCTGATAGGGAAGCAATTCAGCCCTTTTTGGCCAAACTAGCAGCCCTCTCAGCCCATGGCCTTCTTGGGCTTAATCTAATAAAGACTTGGGTAGATTTCCGGGTTCAGCCCAACTCCATTCGTTCGAAGTTGCTACACGAGTACTCGGGTCACATCACGGACTCCCTCCGTTACTCCACCAAAAACTTCCCTGCTGGCAACACCAACAAGACCATCAAGGGCTTCCTGATGGAGAGGCTAGATGTTATAAAGAACGCTACCGGGCTACCCCCGTTTACTCGGGAGAATCCCGCTCCAGCGGTAAAACCTGACCCCCTTTTTCTTGTTTCAGCACTTTTATCCGCTATAGTCTCTAACCACTACTTGCATTTACTTGTTCACAGGCTGACGATCCCTTCTGGAAGGTCGAGAACTCTCCTCCCTCCCAAGACCCCGAAGGGGAAAACGAGTCCATTGATGACGACGAGGGTACTCTTTCATAACCTTCATACCTGCCTTTCATCTGTGCCACCTTTCTTACCACTCGTCCTTTCTTATCTGATACTTACTCGGCTTTCAGGGTCAGAGGACGAAGAGGAGGAAGAAGAAAATGACCCGGAGGCCACCGAGTCTGACCAAGATCCCCCAGTTGGAAACAAAAGGAAAGCTAGGGGGGTAGTTGAAAAGGTTCCCTTCTCTTCCATGTCTTGTGCGCCTTACTCCTTTGCCACTATGCGTGAACTTAATGTGCGATTATCACATTCACCCTTCTTGAAGGACCCTCTCCCGACTAAACGTAGGGTGACCCGGAGTTCTCCGGGGGATGATCCCCTTAACCCGGGTATCTCCACCTCACCCGCTCATCGAGCCAGCACCCCTCCAGCTCAACCTTCCCAATCTCCTCAACGTCATCCATCTCCTAGTCATCCACTTGCCGGGCAATTTCGCGTACCGCAGCCAGTGCTTTTACCAACGTCATCCGCCTCCAGCTGCGAGCTTCCCCCGGACTATGCTGTGAACACCGGGTAAACTACTTTTACTTACATTCTCTCGCACTTGTTATCTTTCTTTTTTCCATACATTCCACTAATCAATGTCTCCTTTTTTCCCTTCAGCGCCACAGTTACGCTGAGTGACCCGGATATTCCTGAAGCAGAAAGGCAGGGAGAGGAGAAGCCGAGTAATAACATGGACATTGAGGTTGAGGACAAGGCCGAGGACGGAAATGAAGAAGACCCTTTTAAGGACCCACCTCCACCAAAAACTGCATCACCCCAGCCCTCTGAGGAGGTGGACGAAGATATCATTTTGGAGACCAAGTCGGGTTCTCCTAACCCGGACACTCAAACGGTCCGGGTTTCGACCCCCAGACCCGGAACAACCCTTCAACAGGAAGGCCAGTCTTCCGGCCCTTCTCGACTTCGCCCTAAAGACATGACCTTTGCTCAAATGCTAGATGCCCTCCATACCTTGAAGGGTGATGAAGAAAACATACTAGACGCCTTAATAACCAAGCACGAGGTAATCCCGAGTAGTACCAATTGTTTCCACACATAGTCCCCAAGTTCCGAGTAAATTACTAAGTAACTTGCTTGGAACTTTGTATAATGTTTCTGGCTAATCCCTCTTCATGCTTCCTTATAGGACTATGTTTCACAGTTGGAGAAGAAGCTGGCCAAGTCCACCAAGCGTATTGAAAAAGAAACGGCCCTTCGTGAAGCTGCGGAGACTGAAGCTCGCAGGTGCCAAAAAATGACGAAAAGGTACAGGAAAAGAGCTCACAAGGCTAAGGATAAACTGACAACACTTTCCGTGCAAATTGCTGACGTTTATCGTACCGCGACTGGTAAGATTTTTAAATTTCACCTTTTTTATGACCCGGATTCCTTTGATATGAACCACTGTACTTGCTTACTTATTATCTTTGCTCCTTTGGCCTCTTTAGCAGGCCCAAGTGATGCTGCCCCCGAAGAAGATGACGCTGCTAAGCTAAAAACCATCAAAAATACTCTTCGCCAACTTTGCGGCGGAGTTAGCTGGATACTTGATGAGTTGCGACTGCCGGGTGTCAGGCCAGATAATATGAAGAGATTACTGGAATTCTGCTCCACGATCCCCGAGTGGATTTGGCACTGGAAACGGTCCTCCTGCCGATTTGGGGTAACCCGAGGGCTCGCGTTGGCTAAAGCCTACGCTCCCAAGCTAGAGCTGGCCAAACTTATGAGCGGATTTCCAGAGTTCAACTTGGATGGGTCCAAATTTTTGCCAAAGGACTTCAAGGCTATTCAGAAAGAAGTCCGTCATCCGGCTAGCGTTATCGCTGATAGCTTAGAGATTGATGTGATTCTCCCTGCTTATGATGCTAATGACAAGATTGTCCAGGCGAACCGCCCCCAGCCGTACGATATGCTTGCCCGTTGGAGGGAGGAAGCAATCAAGATAAGGGACGAAGCTGCCAAGAAGGCCGATGCCGACTCTGCTCCTGCAACTTCGCAACCCGGGACTGCTACTGATCCGAGTGGCGCTGCCACCACCAGTGGCAACAAGGGCAAGGCCAAGATGGATCCTGCAGCTTGAAGTAATGAATATCTCCTATCATTCCATATGCGTCAGACGGCAAAGCGTCGTTAAAACAGCTTTATTATTTGTTTAAGCGGAGCGCCTGTGCTCTTTTGATACTTTAGGGTTTTTGTAATATTTTTGTTTAAACTCCCGATGCACTTTGCGCCCCTTTGGGCTTTTGATTAATGTGTCTTTGCACCCGCTTGTTCTTGATATCCACTTACCTTATTCTTGATACCTTGTACCTTTACTTTTTTTTTTATGCTTTCCTTGGCGAGACCCGACCTCCGGGTTTCGTTGGCATCTGGGGAACGGGCTTACACCCGGATCCCTAAGCCCCCGAGACCCGGATGCGTGGCTCGTTGGAATTTTATCGGCTGGATAATGCTGTTTCTTCTTCAGAGCTCACAAGTCCCCCAGTCCGGGTTTCCGCGTCTAGGACACGTGATTGTTTCTTTTCAAGGAAACGAACCGCCTGTCGCTAAATGCCCAAGACTTCAGGACAGCTTTTTATGATGTTTGAAGTTATGCTTGATAATCGTTGAGTTTCCGGCTGGTAGCCTTATACTCTGCATAACTTGTGGTTTAGATGACCCTTTCAACTACCTTGTACTATAAGCCGGCTTTCGCGTGGATACCATGTTGTTACATCAATACGAAAACGGGGTCAAGCAAGTCCCGTTTGGGTCTCATGACCGACAGTAATCGTAAGCGAACAAATCATGCCACTTTGTTGCGAGTCACATCGAGCTTAAGTAAGAATAGCCGAGAAATTTGGACTTCTTTGTCCGGTTATAAGATTGTAGCCGCACTCGTTTTTTCGAGTGACCGGCCCCTATAACTCATTGGCATCAAGGCCGGGTCTTTTTTTGAGTTTGCAGTTGTGCTTATAGGAGCAACCAGCCCTCAAGACCTGAATATGCACACCATATAAATGACAATTGCCTCTTTTCTTGATAATCCTCTTTTTATTTGATATGAGAAAATTAGGCCAGCAAGCCGCCTCATTAAAAACCCATCCAGTCCCCAAGGGTGCCCCGGATAGGAAAAGAGTGCGTCTGAAACCTGCTGCCTGTTACATCGTTTTCTGCTAAGTATAGTACGGACGTAGCTGAGCCACGTTCCATGGTCTATCTCTTTCTTGCATAGGTGCAGTAGTGTGAGCAGTGTCGTTGATTGTGGCCGATTCTTCTCTTGCATCTATCAAGTAATATGACCCATTATGGAGACTCCGGCTTACGATGAAAGGTCCTTCCCATGGCGGCGATAGTTTGTGCTTTCCCTCGTTTGTCTGAACCAAGCGGAGGACCAAGTCTCCCTCCTGGAAGACCCGGCTTTTCACCCGCCGGCTATGATATCTTCGCAAGTCCTGCTGATATATGGCTGACCTTTCCAAGGCTTGCTCCCTTTGTTCTTCTAACATATCCACGGCGTCTTGCCGGGTCTTCTCGTTCTCCACTTCTACATAGGCTGTCACTCTTGGTGAATCATGAATGATGTCGCTTGGTAATACTGCTTCTGCGCCGTAGACCATGAAGAAAGGTGTCATCTGGGTGGATCGGTTAGGTGTAGTATTGATACCCCAGACCACGGAAGGAAGTTCTTCAACCCATGCCCCAGCGGCCCTGATACAAGGAACCCTCAGTCGTGGTTTCAATCCACGAAGTAGCTCTTGGTTCGCCCTCTCCACTTGCCCGTTGGCTTGCGGATGTGCCACTGATGCTACATCAAGCCTGATTCCATTGCTGCCACAAAATTTTTCCATCTCTCCGAGGGACATGTTGGTTCCATTGTCGGTAATTATGCTGTGGGGGTATCCAAACCGGTATATAATTCTTTTCAGGAACTTGACTGCTGTGGCCGCTTCGCAATTGGTGACCGGCATAACCTCCACCCATTTGGTAAACTTATCAACAGCTACTAAAAGATGCGTCTTCTTGCAAGGTGACATATGGAAGGGGCCAACCATGTCCATACCCCAAACAGCGAATGGCCAAGTTAATGGGATGGTCCGTAACTCCATAGCCGGCACATGAGTTTGGCGAGCGTACCTTTGACATCCGTCGCACCTTGCCACTATCCGTTCCGCGTCTGCTAGAGCTGTGAGCCAGAAGAACCCATGCCGATAGGCCTTGGCCACAAGGGACCTTGTGGACGCATGATGCCCACAATCACCTTCATGGATCTCCTTAAGGATCTGTCGGCCTTCTTCTGGTGTCACACAGCGCAAAAAGACTCCTGCCGCACTTCTCTTGTACAACTCTCCATTGATAATAGCATATCCTTTTGCCCGCCTCACGATTTGTCTTGCTAGTACCTCCTGTTCTGGTAGTTCGCCCCGCGATAAGTAGGCCAGATATGGCTCTGTCCACTCGGGGACGTCACGTATTGTAGCCACGAGCTCCACGTCCGGGTCTCGATTTGCTAGTTCTTCTTCACACTCGGATTTAACTGACGGTCGCCATAGCTCGTCCAAGAAAACATTAGGTGGAACCGGCTCCCTGCGTGAGCCGAGTCTGGCGAGTGCGTCCGCCGCCTCGTTTTTTCTTCTGTCTATGTGCTCCACTTCATACCCGGAAAAACACCCGGCAACCCTATCAACCTCCCTGCGGTACGCTGCCATAGTGGCGTCCTTCCTGTCCCAGGTTCCTGATACCTGCTGCACCACGAGATCCGAATCTCCAAAGCATCGTATCCTTCTAATGTTCATCTCCTTGGCTACCTTCAAGCCATGCAACAGAGCCTCATACTCGGCCACGTTGTTTGAGCAATCAAAGTGAATCTGCATCACGTAACTTAGTTTATCCCCCTTTGGCGATGTCAGCACCACTCCAGCTCCTGACCCCTCGTACTGCTTTGATCCATCGAAGTGCATGGTCCATGACTCGGAACTTGGAACTGCGGTAACCATTCCAGTGTGCGTCCAGTCGTTAACGAAATCAACCAAAGCCTGTGACTTGATTGCCGATCTGGGCTCGTAGCTGATATGATAATCTCCCATCTCTATTGCCCATTTGGCTATTCTTCCCGTTGCATCCGAGTTTCTGATGATATCCGACATTGGTATTGAACTAACCACTGTTATGGGATGTTCTTGGAAATATGGCTTCAACTTCCGGCTGGCCATAAAGACCCCAAACACCAATTTTTGCCAATGTGGGTAACGCTGCTTCGCTTCCGATAACACCTCGCTGACATAATAAACCGGCCTCTGGACCGGGTAACCTTTCCCATCCTCTTTGCGTTCCACGACAACTACTGCGCTGACGGCTCGGGGACCGGCTGCCACGTATAATAACATAGGCTCTTTAGGACCCGGCGCCGCTAGTACTGGCGCTTCAGATAACTGCTTCTTTAGTGCTTCAAACGCCTCATCTGCCTCCTGATCCCATACGAACTTATCTGATTTCCGCAAAAGCCGGTACAAGGGTATTGCCTTTTCTCCAAGCCTGGATATGAACCGGCTCAAGGCTGCTACGCAGCCCGTGAGCTTTTGAACGTGCTTCAAATTTTCCGGTTTCTTCAAACTCTGGATGGCCTTGATTTTATCCGGGTTTGCCTCGATTCCTCTCTCGGAGACTATAAAGCCGAGTAACTTCCCGGCCGGAACTCCGAATACACACTTCGTTGGGTTAAGCTTCATCTGATACCTTCTCAAGTTTTTAAACGTTTCCTTTAAATCATCAATAAATGTCTCTGCCTTCCGGGTCTTAATAACCACATCATCCACATACGCGTGCACGTTGCGCCCAATTTGATCCTCGAAGCACTTCTGAATACACCGCTGGTAAGTTGCGCCCGCGTTTTTCAATCCAAACGTCATGGTTTTGTAGCAGAAGGCCCCAAAAGGGGTTATGAATGACGTTTTTTTCCCAATCCTCCCTCTTGAGTTTAATCTGGTGGTACCCCGAATATGCGTCCAAGAAACATAGCAAGTCGCTTCCGGCTACCGCGTCTATGATTTGGTCTATCCTTGGCAGCGCGAACGGATCCTTTGGACAATGCTTGTTGAGGCTCGTGAAATCGATGCACATCCTCCATTCATTTGTCTTTTTCATCACAAGAACCGGATTTGCTAACCAGTCGGGGTGAAATACTTCCATGATAAAGCCTGCGGTTAATAGTCGCGCGATTTCCTCACCTATAGCTCTTCTCCTTTCCTCATTCATTTTTCTCAAACCTTGCTTCACGGGCCTGGCCTTGGGATCCACATGCAAACTGTGCTCTGCCAACTCGGTGGGGATACCCGGCATGTCGCTGGGTGTCCAGGCAAACACATCCGCATTTGAGCGTATGAACTCCACTAGAGCCTTTTCTTGCGCATCTTCTAAATTGGACCCTATAGTGAACTGCTTGGTGGGGTCTCCTTCCACAAAATCTACTTTCTTGGTGTCTTGAGCCGCCTTGAATTTTGCTCTTTCGTCCTCGGCGTCTGGTCTTCTCAATGCTGTGCCATCGTCCGGATCCACCTGAGACCGGTAATACTTAAGTTCTTCCTTTCTGCAGGCTTGTTCAGCCATTACCGAATCTCCCTCATCGCATTCTGCTGCTATATCCCGGTTTCCATGGATAGTGATGGTCTGCTTGGGGCCTGGAATCTTTAACTGCAAATATACATAGCACGGCCTAGCCATGAACTTAGCGTAAGCCGGCCTTCCGAACAACGCGTGGTAAGGACTGTGCAACCTGACCACCTCAAACGTGAGCCATTCCACCCGATAGTTATCTACCGACTCTCCGAAGGCTACTTCCAATGTAATTTTTCCTTCGGGGCGCGCCGAATGACCCGGCACGATTCCATGAAAAACCGTCGAACTTTTCTGTAGATGAGATTCTTTGAGGTTCATGCGCAAGAAGGTTTCCCAATATAGGATGTTGATGCTGCTCCCTCCGTCCATCAATACCTTTCTCAATTCATAACCATTGACCTGTGGCGAGACTAATAATGCCAGGGTTCCGGGGCGCTCTATTCCTTCCGGATGATCCCTTCTGCTCCACGTTACCTCTTGCTCTGCCCATCTCAAGTATCCCGGAGTGGCCGAGGAAACTGAATCCACTGTCTGTTTTAACGCCTTTTTGTCCCTGTTGGAAGTCCCTGTAACATGCACATGATATTGTCCTTTTAAATTGAGCGTACGTACCATACCGATGAAGATACTGATTTGGCCAATCGACACCGTGGATCCGGATTCGAGGTGATCCGGCTCCAACTCCCACCCGGAATTGTCCACTATCCTTTTTCCTTCGTCATTGGAGTAGATCTCGCCGACGACAAAGTTCTTCATGTTCTTCCGAGCTTCTCCCGTGATGTAAACACCTTTGGACGCAGGCCCCACGGTGGGCGCCAACTGTCGTGGGATAATCACGGCAGATGTTACCGGGGGTAACTGATCTTGGGGCAAGTCGACACAGGTATTCGGGAGAGGGTTTAGCTCGAAGGAAGACATGGCGGAAAGCAATCTAAGAACCGGAAAATAACTCGCCGGATCTCAATATGAATTATGCTAGATACTCGATAACAGGTGTTACAACTATGACTTGAATCTCTGGCAAACTAAACCTAGGGGCCGGTTTATAAAGCACCCGTACACCCCTAACTTGCCCTTCAAGGCACATCTTGAGTCCTACTCGAACTCCACATACAAACCCTAACTTCCCTTACCGCAGCCCACAATCCGGGTTACGAATCTTACAAGCCTTTGGGCCTTCCGGCAATCTCTTTACCCCTAGCCGGATATCGCTCAGCACACCTCGGGCCGGATTATATCTTGAAGTGGGCCTACCGGGTTACTATCCCCCCATCAATGCGATTATCTATTGCTTGCAACTTAATACCTAAGGGTTTCTGATGATAACCTGATGGTGGATTATTACTTATAGATGTAGTTGGATTATGGTCTATGTATATTGTTGGAATGCCCGCATTAAATATCATAGTAGTCATCATGTCATGAATGTGCACTATGGTGCAACCTCTATTTGTCAATTGTCCAACTGTAATTTGTTCACCCATCATGCTATATTTTACGGAGAGACACCACTAGTGATCCTATGAACCCTGATCCATTTTTCCTACACTGTTAAACAAACCACTACAATTCCCTGCTTTCTTTACTTACTGCAAGCATACACCATTTTCCACACTATACGTCTAATCTTTATTTTCTGTAAGACCGGTGAGATTGACAAGCTCACTATACCGTTGGGACAAAGTATTTTGGTTGTGTTGTGTGAGGTTTCGCGTTGTTGCTGACACGGGTGAGGCGCCATCACCACCGTAAGTGGCATCAACCTTCCGAAGATCCTCTATCTCCTACTGGATTGATACTCTTGGTTCTTAACTGAGGGAAATTCTTACCGCTGTACTCATCACACCCTCTTCTTGGGGTTCCCAACATGCCATCACAAGCATCAAGAATTTCTGGCGCTGTTGCCGGAGACTTAAAATTCATCATCATCAAGAAGTCTCCTCGTCAAGGCACCATCAAGTCGTAGCAAAGAATTTCTGGTGTCGTTGCCGGGAAGAAAGAAGTCTTCTGGCAAGGGGGGTCTCTCACTCTCAACCTCTTTATTTTGTTTATTGTCTTGTTTTTATTTTCGTCTTGTTTTGCTTCTTATATAAAAAACACACACACAAAAAAGTTTACTTTATAGTTGTTATTTTTGTTTGCTTGTTTTTTTGTCTAGTTTTGTTCCTATCACTATGTCACCGGAAGAAACAATCTTCATTTTCAAGAAAGGGACTGAGGAGAGTTTTACGGAAGCATGGTCTAGGATTTTTTTATTCTTATAGTAAAACTGAACCCATGATGACCCTTAATTTGTTTCTTAGTAGTTTTTACTTTGGTCTTGTTCTTTGCTATAGATATGCTTTAGACTCTACAGTAGAAGGAGACTTCCTTTGACGTGATGGGGATCAAGCTCTAAATGCCATTAAAAAGATGATTGCAACTTCTATCTCAACTAGTAAATTTGATTCACCCCTTGTGAGCTTTCAGGCTAGATTAAATACTCTTGAGACAAATATATCCTATTTAAAAGAATTCTATAATCATATTCGTGCTTATTATGATTATGTGCCAATCAAATTTGAATCTTCAACGTGGGTCCCTATAGTAAAAGTTGTTATAAATGGTGAAACTTTTCATGCTCGTTGCGATATTACTACTGAATTTTGTCTTATGCCTAAAAATATTTATGAGTCTTTGAATCTTTGAAAACTTTCTAAAGGGGGAGAAGAAATATATGTTGTCAATAATACCGCTGTTTTGCCCATTGGGATAGATGAGGGAGTGTTTACGAAAATCATGGGAAGGACGGGATCCACTGATTATCTTGTTATTGAATGTGTAGGAGAAGGACAAATTACACTTGGAAGGTCCTTGCTAAAACTCCTGGGGGCAGTAATAGATGTGGGGAAAGGTACGTTAAATTTTTCCTTGCACCAGGTTGTGGCCACATATTCCCCAAACCCAAGAAGAAGGGTAAGAGGAGTAAAAGGAGAGTTCTTGGTATTGATTTGAATGTCTCTTCACTTGAAAAATACTTGAGTTGTTTTCTATGCCTAGCTGAAAGGCGTTATTGAAAAGCGCTATCGGGAGACAACCTGTTTTATTTCTCTGTTTTCAACCTGTTTTCGGTCGTTTCTTTCTGTGTGCTTTGCACCTGGGTGTTGTCTATTTCCTTAAGAACCCCGCTGTATCTTTTCTTTTGTGTCTTTGTTGAGCCAAGTAAAGCCTATAGTGGAAACTTGAGACAATATTTCGAATTTCTGCGCAGGAAACAGATTTTCGCTGTCCACTGTTAAATTCGTATAAAATCATAGAAAATTCAAAATGACCTGAGTTTTTTGTGCGTAATCCTGGGATATATACGCAACTTTTCTTAGTTGAACACTTTTTTATTTGAGCATCAGAAGATTATCTAAAAAAACCATATTTACCTGATGTCTTGTTTTGACAGATTTCTGCCAATAATTGCATTTGCATCTTAATCTCTTTATTTTGGTGTTCTTTTGAGAAAAAAGTTTTGAAATAAGTTGTGATAGTACCTAGTGTGTTTATAAGTGTTATGCTTGTGTTGAAACTGATCATGTGAATTTATTATTTCGATTGCACTAACGTTGCTAATGAAGATTGTGAGAAGTTTGTTGGGAATATGCCCTAGAGGCAATCATGTATGATGTAATTCCCATTGTATTCATAGAGTTATTAAGTTGTCCTTGTTTTGCACATCTGATATATGTCATTGAATATGTGATTCGATTGTGGAACTATATATTCATGTTGTTCATACTAGATTGTCCTTGGTCATTAAGGTTGTGCTGGACACACACCCTAGACTAATGTGAGTGTTGGCTGATGACACGGTTCCACTTTTCATGGGCACGGTGATGCCATTCCAACGTTCACAGACTTGGCTAAAGAGTTTAGCAAGTCGGACTGACCCACATTGAGATGCAACGAGCAAGTCGTCATTTGCATGTCTCAATCAATGTAATCCTTAGACCTGAGGTTGTCGCACAATCCGAGTTGTGGATCACCGACTTAGGTTCTGTCAAACGTTGTTCTGTGACAAGGCAACTATAAAGGCAGAGTTTGGGTCGAATGAGAAGCAAGCTGCGTGATGTGGATAATCAAGATGGGATTTTGCCCCTCCGGATGGAGAGATATTCTCTGGGCCCTCTCGAGTGATATGATTCAGGAAGCATGGCCATGCACGACTCAGTTAAGTGTTAACTGTGTCTGTTGACTAAGAGTTAGTCAGATGAATCACATATCACGGATCGAGAAGAGAGTTGAACTATTAAAGGGGTGACGATAAATCGCCTATAGTTCGACAAGGTATATCGTGAGGCAAAAGGGACTAAGATGAATATCACATTGAAAGGTATGTCGTCATGACTTAATGGGACTTGGGAGTCGGCACGTTCTGCTAGGAGCTGCTACCGATTGATCGATTGAGAGTCGGACTCCAATCGTGTCCAAGTCGCCATGAGCCTGCATGGTCGCACACTTAAGAGCGGGAGCAAGTATTGGTTGGGTTGGACCCGAACCGGAAATGGACTGATTTTGTGAGTCGGACTCACAGAGGGAATGAGCCACAAGTGTTGTGCAGCCCACTACCATATGCTATATAAAGAGGGGCACAGGTTTCCCAACGGGCACGTTAGTCCACTCCCATGCGTTGGAAACCCTAGCCCCACTCAGTCCAGCCGTCGCACTGGACCTAGCAGTCTGCCATCGGAGCTCCTCCTCGTACGTGTGGATACCGGCAGAGGTGCTGTACGTTCAGCACTTCGACGTTCGTGGGATCGGATCGGCTGGATCGGATCGTGGGACTGCACTGCCCCGACGTGCTTCATCGATAATCCGCAACCGCGCGTCTAGTGGTAATACTCGTGGCCTTCTACCTCGGCTAGATCTTGGAAGTACCCGTAGGATTTTTTTTTTCGTTTATCTCTACGCGTTCCAACAAAGTTTGGTGTGAAGGAAGTTTTCAAGAGTCAAGAGAAAAGAATTATATGACGTGATCAAGAAGAGTGAAGAGCCTAAGCTTAGGGATGCCCCGGAGGTACATCCCAGAAAATTCCAAGAAGACTCAAGCGTCTAAGCTTGGGGGTTTCTAAGGCATCCCCTTCTTCATCGACAAATTATCAGGTCACTTTTAGTGAAACTATATTTTTATTCGGTCAGATCTTATGTGCCTTACTTGGAGCGTATTTTATTTTCTTTCAGTTTGTTTTTATTTATGCAATAAGCTTGGTTGGAACCCAGCATTTTTTTATTGGAGAGTGAAACGCTCTGCTTTTTCATGGGAATACTTTGTATTCTTAATCTTTGTCTGGCTGCTGCATTTATTTAGCTCCTGTTTTGCATTCATCTCTTATTTAGAGCTGTTAGTACTCTCTAGTTTTCATTTCTATATGCTTAGAGAGAGTTTTTGTTGTCATATATATGTGCTTGGTTGATAATAGAAATGCTTATGTGGTAGTTGGTATAGTGGAAAAATTCGCATGGTCTTGTAGATCACTAAACTGCTTCACTTGAATCACTGATGTTGTTTTGAGATATTAATTTGCTTAATGGATAAACGGGAAGGACTAGTAAGTATAAACTTTTAATGGTTGGTCTAAGAAACTTGAAACTGTACCACACTTAAATTACGAGCTGGTAGAAATAATGGTATATGATTGCTACGAGTGATACATTTCTGATCGGCCTTTTGTTACGCGCTACTTCTGATCGGGGTAGCTAACAGTGACTTGTCACTTCCGCGTACCCTCTTAGAGTGATTTGCATTGTGACTTGTAAAGACGATTTTCTTGCTGCAACCTTTTAACTCGTGAGTCTATGTTGTGGTTCCTGACAATTCCACCATCCATATTTGCTAGCTTCTTCGGTACTATGCATTGCCCTTTCTCTCATTGAGAGTTGGTGCAAACTTTGCCAGTGCATCCAAATCTCGTGGGGGGACTTTGTTCTCCTTCACATAAGCCCATATATTCTTCCTCAAAACAGCCACCATACCTACCTATCATGGCATTTCCATAGCCATTCCGAGATATATTGTTGCACAACATCCACCTCCATTATGTTACTTGATGATGAGCTTCATGGTTATTTATGCATACTGCTACACTGGCAGGAGCATGCAGTTGGATACATCAGATATATTCCATTATGAGTTATGAGTACTAAAAGTGTGATGATTCATTGTAATATAGGATGTTGCCCCTACCGGTGAGGATATATAAAAAAAATGAACAAGCCCCCCAAAAAAGGGCCACACAGAGAGTAAAGAGAGAGGGGCGCATCACTATCCTTTATACCACACTTGTGCTTCATGTTTAGCACCAATTCTTTAGTTCGGAGAAAGTTTTCATATTATCATTCATTCATAACTATGTGGGGAACTTTACATTATAGAACTTGGCTTGTATATTCCAATGATGAGCCTCCTCAAATGAGCTCTAGGTCTTCGTGAGCAAGCAAGTTGGATGCACCCTACTCCTTGCATAGCTTCGGTTGTAAGACTTTGTCTTGTCTAATGACCACTTTCAGCTTTGTGAGCCTTTCTTCCATTGACCTTCCAACCCTCCCCCCCATAATGTTCTCTTTTCCATAAGATCCCGGTGCCACGTGAAAATGCAAGATGGTCAACTAGAGTGGGGGTGAATAGGTGACCTACAAATTTTAATTCTTTTTCACTTTTAGATGTGGCTTAGGGAAAGTAAAAGCTTGGTTATCTAAATGTGCAACTAAGTGAACACCCTATGTGACTAGCAACAAGTAGCAACGGAAGTAAAACAAGGGCACAAGATAACCACAAGTGAAAAACCCGGAGACAAGGATATGTTTCCCGTAGTTCCTTCTTGAAAGAAGTACGTCTACGTTGCAGAGGTGGGGAGCCACCTAGGCGCTCCTCAATAGCACGGATGTGCACACCTTATTCTCCGTGGGCTTCTCCGGTGAGGGAGATTCTCATTTCCACTATGAGGTCGACTTGAAGGCGTTGACCAAACCTTTACAAGGGGTTGAGGCTACTCCACAAGTGAGATGGAGGCTCTCAACAATCGAAGCTTCTTGCTACAAGGTGGAAGCTACAAGCACTAGGGTTTCCCTTGGATGACAAAGAAACCAAGAGATTACAAGATCCCAAGAGTTGTGGTGTGGGAACACACGTTTTGTCTTGGTGGAAAGATAGATCTAGGCCTCCTCCATGAGATCCTTGAAGGGCATCGAGTTTGGTTGGAGGAAGAGGGAGATCGGGGCGTTTTGAGCTCTACAACATTGGAGGAGAGAGAGGAATGGACGAGCTACCTATCTAGAGGAAGAAGACAACTATTTATAGGCTCCTCCAATTTCTGACCGTTGCAGTCCGCCAGGGCCGGAATATTCTAGTGTTAGCACCGGAAATTTCCGGTCTGCTGTGGCTGGAAATTTGAATAGTCCGGGGGTCGGATTTTTGAAATATCCGGGGGCGGAAATTTCCGCCCCAAAGTTCCGCCCCCATCTCTGTGCGCGGGCAGTAGCCCAAGATAAAAACTGCTAAGGACCATAGGCCGGAATATTGAAATATCCGGGAGGGCGGATAATTGAAATATCCGGGCCCAGAAATTTCCGGACAGAATTTCCGCCCCCATCTCTATGCGCGGTGTGACACCCCGAGATCGGGCACTATGCAGATGTCAGCATTCCCGTCAAAATCCACATAATAACCGATTCCAGGTTGCCACTTGTGATAACATTACAACAGTTCACGAATAATCCACAACAACAACAGAAAAGATATATACAAGATGACTCAATCGAGTCAGGGATACAACTGATACAATACAAAGATCCAAATAACAACGGAAGAAACAACATAGCGTCCGACTACGGACAAGATCCAAATTGGACTAAGAGTCCTGAAGATAACCGAGAGCGTCCAATCCCTGCCCAGGCCAAGCCGGAGGGATTCCCAAGCTAACGTCGTCAGACTTCAAACCTGTTGACTGCAATATTGAATATGCAGCCACGCAGAAGATTCGTGGGTCAGTACGGTTAAGTACTGGCAAGTGGATAAACCATACTCACAAGTTACCGGCGTAGCCAGTCATCACAAGATACAAATACTTTGGGTTCAACGGAAAGGAAGGGATTATTGCAAATAAGCGGCAGCGGGTTGCACTAACCAACTACAGAGACTCACTACAACATCCGGCCAAAAGAGGGGATAAGATAGTGTATCGGAACCAACTACAACTACTCACCAAACAAACCCATCCAATGTTACCCCCTACTAAGGAAGCAACCCAAGGATAACTCACACTGTTGGATTAATGATGTTCAACTCCTTGTGTCAATAAGACTATTACTAGTCAAATTATCATTAGTTAGGTGTAAGTTGTTCTGAGTACTTGTTAGCCAGTACTTTCACCAAGTTAACCATAACCGCGGAAAACACGGCTTCTCGAGAAGATTTAACCCTGCAGGGATGCACCAATTTGGCCGTACACGTAAGAATAACCCGCCAGACGGGGGATCAACCCACCAAGCGAGGTACTCAACACAACCCAACTCTTCTTCGCATCAAGCCCAAAGAACCACGTGCTGTGCGTGCGCGGCTAATCAAGCCCCCACGAAGAAAAGGGGGACCCTCATAGCACTGGAAGACCACGCCGCCCTAAATGCCGACTACAAAAGTTCCACCCTGGCCTCGGGTTCGCACCTGCATATGCATGCATCAAATGGAAATCCCGAACTAAGTGTGGCGATTTGGACGAGATGCGAATCGAATCAAGTTGAGGGGGGCGCCCATACTCGCTTCCCACATGCGGTTAGTGCGCTCATCATGGATCAGTAGACAAGACCCTTTTCCTAATTAGGGTCGACACTAGCAGGCTTCAAAACCACGCCGGGCCTCCTGCCGGTGCCTTATCATCAAATTATTATTACCCAAAACAATAACATGTTGTTGATTGAATTGAAACCCAACTATCAAACTAAACAGGTGATAAGACGGACAACAAGACTTGAGCGCAAACAACACTAAGCATGCAACTACGACACGAGGGCCAACAAGGTAAACAAACAACAGTTAATAGGAAGTGGAAGGAAAGGCTATATCATGGCTGCAAGGTAAACATATAATAGGATCGAGACACAAGCATCGAATCAACAGGCTAGAATAAGAACAACGGAAAGAATCGGTAACAAGTGATGAAAGGCAGCCATTTGGCAGCAAGTGAGTATACTTTCCTGGAATCCAGCAAGTAGAGGTACATCCGCAGAACTTGTCGTTGCTCACATCATCTCAACGTCCTATCCGCGAGCAAGCAACGAACCTCGAACAAACACCGGATGCAACAATTACTACTACGGCAAAAGATTCAGCATGATCCTATTTTATATGCATGGCATGGCAAGATGCAACAGGGGAAACAACTTAAGCAATTTAATCGGAACCGGAGTCCGGACAAATAATTATTGGTTCAAGTTGTTTAGCTAACCATCAATATTAAATGTTGATTAACAGGTTTAAACAAGGTAGAGGTGATCTATCCAATATTAAATGGAATAGGGCATGATTTGAATTTAATACCCCAACACATTCCATATTTATTTAATAGGTGAACATGCATAACACAAACTAAGATGCAACATACAAAATGCAAACATGAGCATGGATGGCATGAACAGATTAAGTGCATTTTTCTGGTATGAAAACATATTTTATTTGTTGGATTTGGAATTAAAATGAGCAAGTTATCAAATTAGCAATTTTAATGCATTAGTTAAGAAATAGTTGTTCTCAGCAATTTAATTTATTCAAAATATAAAACAAAATTGATATTCAGCAAGGTGGTTTCATTTTGAGTGGAAAACATATTTTATTTGTTGAAATTGGAATTTAATTGAGCAAGTTATGAATTTCACCATTTAAATGATTTAATTAAAGCATTAAGTAATTGTATTAATTTTATTTATCCAAAACAGAAAACAAATGTTATATTTGCAAAGTTTAGAGAATTTTGATTGGAAAACATATTTTACTTTTCAAATTTGGAGTTAAGATGAATTAGTTATGATTTATGCAATTAAATCAATTTAAATTGAGTCGGAAGCCCAACATTTAATTTAGGAGGTTCACGTTATTTATTTACCCATCAAGATTAAATTTTGTTTAACATGGAGTGACAAGGATATAGATGAGATACACAATTTAAATGGAACCGGGACAATATTTAATTATCCCAACTCATTCCATATTTAATTATTAGATGACATTATTATTGCCCGCACCCACAATATGCAATGTAACACATGAATGATTTAATATGCACGATATAGATGACATTTAGAAAATAGGCATATAGGGTATAAGGTTAGGGTTTGGGTTCGCACGTTGGAAGGAGGGTATTCGGATAACGCCAGTCTTCGTAGTGTAGAGGAGGTAGTGGTACTCGTTCCGTAGTGGTAGTAGTTGTTCACGTCCGGAGTCGAGGTAGTTGTGGCGGAATCGCGCCATCATCATCTCCGGAGTCGGTGACGAACTTGGCGGTTCAGGTCATGGGGTTCACGACATCGTCTCCCGGACACGCACGAAGGCGGCCAACGCAAAGCGGACACGGTGGAGATAGTGGTCGTTCACGGTTCGATGTAGCTCGATGTAGCGGTACTCGTCGGAGAAGATCTTGTCGATGAGGTACGGGTCGGGGAAGAACTCGGCGTTCCAATGTTCACAAGTCCGGAATCTTGTCGAGGACCTTGGCGATATCGTAGAGGTATGGGTCGGGGTCGACCTTTGCACAGTCGTTGTATTTTCCACGGAACGGAGATCTTGTCGGCGGTCGTTCGCGCGTTGGCGATAGAGTACTTGGGTCGGAGTAGCAGTAGCTGACGGAGTTTTCCTCACACGCGTACATAAGAAACACTAGGCACCGGGAGATTCATGTTGGACTTGTGTCGAACACAAGGTGGGCGTCGAGGTCACTGGGGTGGGCCTTGGGGGAGAGCAACTCGAATCCTCCACAACATGGACATGGACACGGACCACCATGCCTGAGGATCCGGTGTGTTCAGGGCGCAGCACGGCCGCTTCTAGGGCCTCCCTGTCATAGAATATCAGCAGCAGAGGTCCTGTGGACGCGAGATGGTCCTCCCGTCGTGGTGGCCGGCAGCAGCGAGGGTCGAAGGAGACGCCGACAGCAGCTCGGGGAGAGGCGCTGTCCCCTTTTGATGCCGACGCCGACGAGCGCTTGCACAGCGACGTCCAGCAGCACCACGCTCCCTCCACCCGGCAGTAGCATCTTGTCCCCAGTTCCTTGGCGAGGTCGACGACGGTGTGCTGGTCGGTGCGTGGATTGACGTCGTCGGCGGGATAGAACCTGGGCTCGGCAACGGCGGCTGGCTTCTCGGCCTTGGGGAAAGGCGCCGCCGTTCTTGGCCTTGATGGCCCACAGACCGCGGCGGTGATGAGAGCGGGGGGGCGGAGGGGAACCACGGCCGCGCGGCAGAGGCAGGGGACGGAGCTCGAGGAGAGCTCGGGCGCGGGGATGGGGTGTTGTCCGGGAGGAAGGAGGCGACGGGTGCGTGGGGCACCGGGAGCTCGAGGGGAACTGGGTGGGGTGGCCGGCGGGAGGTGGCAGGAGGACGAGGGGAGGGAAGGAGGAGGACGAGGGGAGAGGGCGACGGGCTCGGTAGGAGGGGGGTTCGAGCGAGAGGAGGCTCGGTGGCGGCTTTCGTGCAGAGGAGGGTAGCGAGGAAGAAGGGGATCGATGGGATCCCCTCCCGTGCGTGCGTGCGTGTGGGTGCAGGTGTGCTGTGTGCGTGCGTTGTGTCGTGTGCGTGTATTAGGCTAGGGTTCGCTAGGTGGGGTGGCCGGCTGGTTGGTTGGGCCAGCCCAAAACACATTTGTTTTTTTTTTCAGAAACTGTTAGCAAATATTAACATGGCTCAATGCAGCATATAATTTTCAGAATATTCCGGAAAATAAGTTTTGATGATTTTTAAAAAATTTTGCATGAGGATGCGCAATGCCATGCGATGCGAGAGAACAGAAAAGAGCAAACAATCTATTTGGGGAACCCCGGGCGTTACAGACGACACCACTAACAAGGGATTGCGCCCTCGCAATCCACCTCCTAACCCGGGAGGGGAAAGAAGTTCGACTATCGATTCTTCATGCTTCCAGTTGATCTCCTCGACACCACTAACAAAAATTCTCGACACCACTAACAAGAGATTCTTGCCCGGATTGATGACGATGTTCTTCCACCAGGAATCTTCCGATGATCGAACCTATTAGGTTAAAGGCTCAGAAAACGTCCACCCACGTAGGATCCTAAGACTTTGAAAGATAGACAAGGGGGGAGACTCCAAAACAAATAAGATGGGAGGGGAAATAGAATAGCGATAAGGAGAAAAAAAGAATCCTATTGAGATGTTTCCAAAATAGTTTAGCAGAAATAGTTTTTGACACTCTAGAAACAACGACCGTTAGCTAGGTTATCCTACAGGCTTTGCGGACCCGTTGCTTCGATAACCATTCGTATCGAAACAATCTCGGGAATCGGAACCAAGGCTCTGATACCATTTGTGACGCCCCGAGATCGGGCACTATGTAGATGTCAGCATTCCCGTCAAAATCCACATAATAACCGATTCCAGGTTGCCCCTTGTGATAACATTACAACAGTTCACGAATAATCCACAACAACAACAGAAAAGATATATACAAGATGACTCAATCGAGTCAGGGATACAACTGATACAATACAAAGATCCAAATAACAGCGGAAGAAACAACATAGCGTCCGACTACGGACAAGATCCAAATTGGACTAAGAGTCCTGAAGATAACCGAGAGCGTCCAATCCCTGCCCAGGCCAAGCCGGTGGGATTCCCAAGCTAACGTCGTCAGACTTCAAACCTGTTGACTGCAATATTGAATATGCAGCCACACAAAAGATTCGTGGGTCAGTACGGTTAAGTACTGGCAAGTGGATAAACCATACTCACAAGTTGCCGGCGTAGCCAGTCATCACAAGATACAAATACTTTGGGTTCAACGGAAAGGAAGGGATTATTGCAAATAAGCGGCAGCGGGCTGCACTAACCAACTACAGAGACTCACTACAACATCCGGCCAAAAGAGGGGATAAGATAGCGTATCGGAACCAACTACAACTACTCACCAAAAAAACCCATCCAATGTTACCCCCTACTAAGGAAGCAACCCAAGGATAACTCACACTGTTGGATTAATGATGTTCAACTCCTTGTGTCAATAAGACTATTACTAGTCAAATTATCATTAGTTAGGTGTAAGTTGTTCTGAGTACTTGTTAGCCAGTACTTTCACCAAGTTAACCATAACCGCGGAAAACAAGACTTCTCGAGAAGATTTAACCCTGCAGGGATGCACCAATTTGGCCGTACACGTAATAATAACCCGCCAGACGGGGGATCAACCCACCAAGCGAGGTACTCAACACAACCCAAATCTTCTTCGCATCAAGCCCAAAGAACCACGTGCTGTGCGTGCGCGGCTAATCGAGCCCCCACGAAGAAAAGGGGGACCCTCATAGCACTGGAAGACCACGCCGCCCTAAATGACGACTACAAAAGTTCCACCCTGGCCTCGGGTTCGCACCTGCATATGCATGCATCAAATGGAAAGCCCAAACTAAGTGTGGCGATTTGGACGAGATGCGAATCGAATCAAGTTGAGGGGGGCGCCCATACTCGCTTCCCACATGCGGTTAGTGCGCTCATCATGGATCAGTAGACAAGACCCTTTTCCTAATTAGGGTCGACACTAGCAGGCTTCAAAACCACGCCGGGCCTCCTGCCGGTGCCTTATCATCAAATTATTATTACCCAAAACAATAACATGTTGTTGATTGAATTGAAACCCAACTATCAAACTAAACAGGTGATAAGACGGACAACAAGACTTGAGCGCAAACAACACTAAGCATGCAACTACGACACGAGGGCCAACAAGGTAAACAAACAACAGTTAATAGGAAGTGGAAGGAAAGGCTATATCATGGCTGCAAGGTAAACATCTAATAGGATCGAGACACAAGCATCGAATCAATAGGCTAGAATAAGAACAACGGAAAGAATCGGTAACAAGTGATGAAAGGCAGCCATTTGGCAGCAAGTGAGTATACTTGCCTGGAATCCAGCAAGTAGAGGTACATCCGCAGAACTTGTCGTTGCTCACATCATCTCAACGTCCTATCCGCGAGGAAGCAACGAATCTCGAACAAACACCGGATGCAACAATTACTACTACGGCAAAAGATTCAGCATGATCCTATTTTATATGCATGGCATGGCAAGATGCAACAGGGGAAACAACTTAAGCAATTTAATCGGAACCGGAGTCCGGACAAATAATTATTGGTTCAAGTTGTTTAGCTAACCATCAATATTAAATGTTGATTAACAGGTTTAAACAAGGTAGAGGTGATCTATCCAATATTAAATGGAATAGGGCATGATTTGAATTTAATACCCCAACACATTCCATATTTATTTAATAGGTGAACATGCATAACACAAACTAAGATGCAACATACAAAATGCAAACATGAGTGTCGAGACATCGTAGTAGTTTTCATAGACTGGGGTGCCATGAGACTACGGTAGAGACGTGGGGTAACGGGATAGCGTAGTAACACAGAACACGGGATTTTACCCAGGTTCGGTACGTCGCGACAGTACGGCGTACCTACTCCTGCACTTCTCACTAATTGGGACTAAAGCCCGTATAACAGGGTTACAATGTGAGGGAATAGATCTAGCTACTCGACGAGGATGAGCTTCTCGGCGAGTTGCGTAGGGCTTGTGAAGCTTGAACCTAGAACCTTGGAACTTATCTAATCTATCTCCCGTCCGGCTTTATATAATAGCCGGATTAGGGCTTACAGAGTAGGAAACCTAGAAGACTACGTTTAACTTGTAACTTGGAAAGTAAGGAATCCGTCTTCTCCTCCAAGCCAGATCACGCGGGCCGTGATCCGGGTTCTTCTAGAATCCGGCTTCTGCGCGTCGGACTACTGGGCCGCCCAATGGACCTAAGCCCATTACCATGTAGGCCACCCTGGCAGTCCGGCTCTTTTGTCTACCATCTTCTATACCCCTATTCAGTATATATCCGACAGTAGCCCCCAGGAAGGATCAAAACTCTGAAACTCCGCCTTTCGTCAAATACATTTTGTCCGGGAAAACTTGATTCAGCAGTCTTGATTCTTTCTTCTTTCCTTTTGAAGGAGATGGTAACACAAAACTCGGAACTATGAAAATCCGGCTTTTCTTCTCGCGATCCTTCGCGGAAAAGGAACTTATGACATCAGCGCCTTAATCATGCTGACGCAAGCGCCGCTTGGTTTCACGCGGGAAACCCTGCAACGTATCTCTGACAGATTCTCACGAGAAACGAGGAGATAGCCATCATTCCTCTGTCGTTCCGTTTCCCGGATTTTCCGGCGAGCGACACGCGTCGAACATCCAACGGTCAAAAGAGCCGTTGGCACGTATCTAGAGGTTTTCAGGCTATAAATAGCCGTCCTCTTCGTCATCGGAAATCTTTCCTCACTCCATCACTGCCCACGACATTGACGCAACCGTGAGCTCGAGAGCAAGACCTTGCCCCGACGAACTCTTCGCACGCCGGAGCGCTCACTCGCCACCAAAGAAGATGGCCTCTCCGTCGTCCTCACCGGCTCGCGCCTCCATCGACGAACTTTTGGGCGACCTAGATCCACAGCTAGGGTCGCCCAAGCATGCCGGCGGCGAGCCGGAAAAGACCACGGCATCCGCGGCGGACGGAGGAAGCACTTCCGCCGCCGCGGACGTCACAGCATCGAGCGTCACGACAACCCCGCCGTTCGCACCTGAAACGGCGGAGGAGAAAATCGAGCTCCTTGGCGAGAAACTCGCCGCCGCGAAGGCCGCCGCCGCTGCCGCCGGAGCGGATGAGGAAGAGGAAACTGCAGGCAACTGGAGTGCCTGCAGTATTCCCCCGGCTCTCCTTCCAAACTTGGAGAAGGAGGGCTTGGTTCTTAAAAAGAAGTGGCGGCTCCCGGAAGAGGAGACCGAACCCATGCCACAAGAGGGCGAAAGGGTGCTTCTTACCTCCCACCTTCTACGAGGTATGGGGCTCCCACCTTCCTCTTTCTTCCTCCAGGTTCTGTCACATTACAGCATCCAACCTCACAACCTTCCTCCCAATTCCATTCTGTACATGGCCGGCTTCCAGGCTTTGTTCGAAGGTTACCTAGGGATAGAGCCTAGGTTAGATTTTTGGCTGTACTGCTTTGGGGTCAAGCGTAACTCTTCGGAGGGCGCACTCCCAAATTGCGGAACCATTTCCTTTACTCTTCGGAGATTCCGAGAGGATTGGTTCCCTAAAATCAAAACCTCAGAATCCGTCAAATTTTGGACGGGTTCTTTTTTCTATCATCCCGACGTGCCTTTCCCTAAAAAGGCCGTCGGGGTTCCACCTTTTGTTAATTCCGCCGCTATTCCCCAAGATAACTGGGGGACAGAAGCCGTCCAGGTTCTGCCTCCAGATCTGCTAAGGATCAAAAGGCGCATCGCTAAGCTCACCTCCTCCAAACCTCCTTTGACCGGTATGGATACGGTCTTTTGCTGGCTGGATAGGCGGATTCAGCCATTAGCAAACCACGGAGGCCGTCTCCTGTGTGAATACACGGGAGCCAAGGATCCAATGCGGACAACCGACAAGGATTGGCCCGCAAAGGAACTTAGGCGGCGCATCAATCAGTTGGTCGCATCGCGCGACCAATACACGGAGAGTCGGCCAATGTACACGGCCGACAACCCAGCTCCCAAGGTAAATTTTCCGTCATTTGGGTACAATCTCAATTCTTGGATAATCTGCCTTTTGATTCTGATTGGTTCTTCCGACAGCTTGCGGATCTTCCAGACTCGGAGTTAGCCTCCGAGGCCGAGCTGGATGCGCTGTGCACCGCCGCTACAGGTGGGCGCAAGCGCAAGAAGATAATTTCCTCGGATGAGATTATCGACCTTGACGGAATCCCCGTCGCCACTTCCAGGTTCCTTCTTCTGGGTTCTTTTTCTTTCATGGGATCTTTTTCGTCCATTTTCGGTGTTTTGACCTTTTCTGGGTTTTTGGTTTTTAGCCTACCTCCCTCCAACCTGAAGCCGAAGAAACTGAAGAAACACAGGGTTTCTTCCGGCCGAGGCAGCCAACCATCTCCCGCCGTCGCCCCGGACACGCCGCAGACAATGGCGGAAGAGCCTACTGCAGCCCCCACCACCAAGCCCCCAGAGCCCAGCCAGCCCGTTGTATCCGAGTCGGATACGAGGGAAAGGGCGGCCCCAGAGGTGGGGAAATCTACTCGGACTTTCGACGAGGAAATCCCCACCTTTGACAAGGATTTTAAAGCTATCAATGACGGCTTGGACGCAGCCGGAAATCACTTCGCGGAATACGCGAAAGAATTCAAAGAAAACTTAGCAGGTTTGCAGCGCATGAGCCAGGTATATAACTCTAGCCCCCAAGCATTAATTAAAATGCGTGCTTTTTGCTTTGATGCTTTTTGTACTCATTCTTTTCCTTGCTACGTTTCAGCAAACCTCCGAAGCCATAAACCTGGAAGTTTTCAGGAAGCTCACCATCAAGAATAAAGAAGTTCGAAGTCTTCTTTCTATTCTTGAGGAGAAGGAAGCGGAGCTGGAATCCTCTCAGCTCGCATTGACAGAAACGAAAGGTAGGCATTTTCGTTTTGAAATTTCTTATTTGAGTCTTTGTCTGAGTTTTTTCCCGAGGAAATTGACCAACTCGGATTTTCCCTTCCTTTTCAGCTGCCTTAGCTCAGGCTAAGCAGGCAGCGGAAGATTCTGGCAACGCCGAAATTCTCCGCAATGAGAACATTGAGCTTCACAAGGATCTTGTGAAAGCTCAACAAGACCTGGAAGCCAGCAACCTGGCTCTTGGAATGGCTAATTCCAAGGATTCCGAACAGGCGGAGAAAGACAAATCCACCATTCAGGATTTGACCGAAGCTATGAACCTTCACCTGGAGGAAGTTTCCGAGATCGACAAGCTCATCGGTAAATTTCTTACCCTTTTCACATCTTTCCATGTTTTGCTTTCTCTGTTTGTCTGCCTAATCCTTTTGTACGTTTTATTGAATCGAACAGGAGACACCCCAGATGGAACTCGGATTGCAGGCATCCGAGCTTTCGGGGAAACATGGAATTTGATTAAGGCTGCCGGGACGCAGCTCATAGAGAAGTTCCTTCCCGATAAATCTGGGGAATGCTCGGAGGTTGAAAAACTTCCGGGTATCATCATGGAAGTGGCGGAGTCCAAGGAGTCTCTTCTCCGCTCCGCTGCACGGGGTGGTGCGCGCATGGCCTTAGGCCTTATGCGCATGCACTATCCTAGTGCCAAATCCTGGCGTGTGGCCACCGGTGTCCCTCAGGGATACACGGATGCGCAACGAACCACCATCTTTGGTGAAGTTAAGGGCCACGCCACCCAGATTGCCGCCATGGTAAATGTCGCCGTCAACTATCCAGAAGAGGAAGCTCCTCCAATCCCCGACGAAGAAAGCAGCGAGGAGGAGTCGGATTCTTGAAAGGTTACTTGGAACCTGGATAGAAAAAATAGACAATAGGAGCATTACTGTTCTTTTAATGTAATCTGAAATGTAATGCTTCTTTTATATTAATGAGAAATCCGCCTTTTGCAGTTTAAACTATGAAATTACTTTGCAAGTTGTTTGGATTTTACCATTCCTTTATCTTCTAAGTTCTCTGGTGTATATGCTTTAACTGTCCTTAGTGTTTGAAATGGCTCAAATAGCATTATGAATCGTTATGCCGAGTAACTGGGGACGAACCAATCAGTTTTGAAACTCGAAAACATGAATCATGCTAAAGGCATTTTTACTAACTAGTTCCAGTAACCCGGCACACACACAATCAGATAAGACTTAGAGAAACAAGGAAAGTTTTAAGTGAAACTTGGGCACGCAGGCAATTCAAGCTTCCTTTAGCCATCAAAAGGCTGAAAATCATTCAGTTATGTAACGCCGAGTACGCAAGCACAATTCGGGTTAACGTTGAGAAGTTTGCAAGATCATTGGGAAATAGATGAGGCGGAAACACTTTGCACTTATAAAGAATATGGATGATAGTATTCCGACAACTTTATTTCATGATCTCAAAAGATGTTTACATAGAATTGAACTAAGTACAGAAGGGGACATAACTTGCTAGACGTTCCCAGGCTTCCGCAATCCACTTGACCTTGTCGAACTTCTCCAGCAGTTTGTGAAATGGTAAGGTTTTAGCCCCCAGCCAACTAAGAAATCTTTTTATGGCTGTGGCGGAACCCGGCAATTCTGGGACATCTTTTTCACTCGTAAGTTCTGAGATGTTCGAGATTGCCTTAATCTTTTCCGGGTTAACTTCTATTCCTCTGTGAGAAACGATGAAACCCAGAAGTTTTCCTGAGGGAACCCCGAATACGCACTTAGATGGATTCAACTTCATCTTGTAAGTGCGCAAGTTTTCGAAGGTTTCTCGCAAATCCTCAAGGAGTGTATCTTTTTCCTTGGTTACGACAGCAATATCGTCCACGTAAACATGGACGTTTCTGCCAATTTGACTATGCAAACAACGCTGCATGCAACGCTGGTAGGTTGCACCTGCGTTCTTCAGGCCAAAAGGCATGGTTACGTAGTAATACGTCCCGTACGGGGTTATAAAAGAAGTCTTGATTTGATCTTCCTTTTTCATGCGTATTTGGTGGTACCCGGAGTATGCATCCAAAAAGCATAAAAGCTCGGAGCCTGCAGTGGCATCTATTATTTGATCGATTCGCGGCAGTGCGAACCTATCTTTCGGACATAACTTGTTCAATCATGTGTAATCTATACACATTCTGAGGGCAGTTGTGTCTTTCTTCGGTACTAATACCGGATTTGCGGACCAGTCAGTATGGATTACCTCCTTGATGAAATCCGCTGCTAAAAGCCGGATAATTTCCTTGCCAATAGCCTTCCGTCTTCTTCCGTCAAATCGACGGAGACCTTGTTTGACGGGTTTTGATCCGGGAATAACCTTGAGTTGGTGCTCAGCAAGCTCCCTGGGTACGCCTGGCATGTCAGCTGGACACCAGGCAAAAATATCCCAGTTTTCACGGAGGAACTTGATGAGCTCGCCTTCCTATTTGTCGGTCATCCCAGTCCCTACAACGACGAATTTTGTCGGATCTTTGGGATCTAGGATTACCTGTCTTGTATTCTCGGACGCCTTGAAGCTATCTGTTGGCTTCCGAGTTTCTTTTCCTGCCGGCATTTCTTTCGGCGATACCTCCTTGGCTAATTCCTTCAGTTCTTCCTGAGCTATAACTCTTTGAGCGCAAAGGGCGTTTTGCTTCTCCAACTCGTTTGCCAGTTTGAAATCACCGGCAATGGTGATTACTCCTCCTTTGGGTCCTGGCATCTTCAGCTTGTTGTAGATATAGCAAGATCTTGCCATAAATTTGGCGAAAGCCGGACGTCCGAGTATTGCGTGATACACGCTTTCGAACGGCACTACTTCGAAGGATACTTTTTCCTGCCGGAAGTGATCTTTATCTCCGAAGGTGACATCTAGGGAAATTTCTCCTAGGGATCGTGCTTGCCTGCCAGGAACAATGCCGTGGAAGCGTATATTGCTGTAATTGAGCTGGGACTCGGAGATCTTCAAGTGCTTCAGTGTATCCAGGTACATTATGTTGATGCTGGATCCTCCGTCCATGAGCACTCTTCTTAGCCTAGTGTTTTGAACAATAGGGCTTACAACAAGAGCTTGTGTGCCGGGTTCAGGGATATTTCCGGGATGATCTGACTGATCCCAGATTATCGGTGTGTTGGAGTACTTCAAGAATTTTGGGGTTGCAGGAACAACCGCGTTTATTTCTCGAAGTGTCCTTTTGGCCACCTTTGCTGACGGGGTTGCTAGAAAAGTTAACATTGCTTCTCCGTCAACTCTCGGAAATTTGGGTTCGCCTTTTCGCTGATGTTCCTGGATTTTGTCATCAGTGTCTGATTCACTGTCTTCTTTTTCAGCTTCTGGCTTTTGTTTGGCAGGTTTCCTCTTGGAACCCTTCCCTTTATTTCCGGATCCTGCATTGCCTTTCATATGCTTGTTTAGCCGGCATTGCGCGTTTGTGTGGGTTGGTTTCCCAAACTGAGAGTGGTGGACGTAGGGTTCCGACTTAATTCTCTCCCATTCTTCGGGAGTGTAATTGATTGGATCCGGACTGCGGCCTTTCCACTTGTTCACCTTTTCTCCTCCAAAGGCTATGTTGACCTCCTTGGGCTTTGTTGTTGACTCCGGAGTTCCTTTTTTATCAGAACGAGGTGTTTTCTTGGCCAGTATCAGTGACTCAATATTGCCTCCTCTTGCTCTGATATCGTCTTCGGCTGCAGCATGCTCATTAGCGGTTGTAAGCATAGATCCGAGATCTTTGTGCTTTTTAGAACCAACCATGAACGGTACAAGTCCGGGTTTTAGGCCATTGACGAAAGCATGCATTGCTTGTACGTCAGTTACTCCAGAGCAACTGTTCTTCATTGCAGTCCATCTGGAGATGAAATCCACGTATGGTTCGTCTTCAAATTGGGTGCAACGGTTCAGCTGGTTGATGCTATTTGGGCGTTTGTATGTTCCCCGAAAATGCTGAGTAAATACTCTCGCCATATCATCCCAACTGTCGACAGTTCTTGATGGTAAACCATTGATCCAATCTCTGGCTCCGTCTAGCAACATTAGGGGAAGAAACTTGACAGCTTCCAGGTCTGTCCCGTTGTTGATTTGGACGGCTGTGTAATAATCTGAAAGCCAGGTATCCGGGTTTGTACTGCCGGTATATTTTTGGTAGGTTGGACCAACTTTGGCGAAGCCAGAATGCAGGGTTATCCTTCGGATCCTGTCAGTAAAACACTTAGGACCAAAGTATAGATCATCCTTTTCTGCTCTATCAATATGTGCAGAATATCTCCCGGCTGAATGGACAGAAGGGGATCTGCTCCTTTCTTTTCCATTGTTGCGCGGACGCGCTTTTCCGGGGTTATCTCTATCTCTTCCGTTGTCACGCCCCCTGGGATTAGGTGGAGTCCTGCTCCTGTACCTTTCCTTATCTTTAGGCGGTGTCCGAGATCTTTCACGTCTGTGAGGTGTATCGTATCTTCCAGTTTTTTCAGCTGGGTTTCTCGGAGGTGGCATTATTTTGCCGTCATTCCGGTGTTTGTCTTCCCGATCGTGTGGTTTATATCCATCTTTCGGGAGATGAGGTCCGGTTCTAGACGCTGCGTCCCGGTTGTCGGGGTTTTTCTTGTCTTTTCTCGGATCCTCTTTTTTATCCGAATCTCTGGGTTCTTCCGGTCCAGGTGCTCCAGCAGCGCAAGTAACCGTTTTGCAGAGGGCGGAATTATCATGCAGCCTCCCTGATCGCTCTTGGCCTCGCTGTTGCTGCTGTAATGCTTTTCCTAGGAAAGCATACACCCCTTGGAGTTTTTCCCCGTTGGAGTACAGATCGTTGTTTAGGATGGCGAACGCTGCTTCCGCGTTTTCCGCTGCGGTTTTGTATATTGGTTCTCCCTTGGCATCTTTGCCGTTTAAATGCTTTTGCCAAGATGGGTTATAAAACCTTTCTTTTGGCGGCAGTTCTTCCGGTTTTGCGATTCCGGGTAACCTAGTAGGTTTTAAGGCAGATCTATGCTTTCTCTCGTACTCCTCTATTTCTTCCTTCATGACTTTGATGTCATTATGAGTTTGTTGGAGATGTTGCCGAGATCTAAGCAGATGTTGCTGTTGCCGTTGGAAAGCTTGTCTCCTGGCTTCCAGCATCTCAGGGGGTTCATTGGGTCCCACTGGAGTTTGTAATAGTTCTTGCTCTTCCAGTTCTGTCATTGGCGGAGCAGTGATTTCCTTAGATTTCTTTTCCGCGGGCTTTGTGCCACTAATATCTCCAACTTCCAGGTTTTCATCAGCGAGATCAGCTGACTTTTTCTTCCGGAGTTTGTACTGGAGTTTTTTAGAAGCACGGTGCTTTTTCTTGGAAGAAGGAGGTTTTTTGACAGGTTCATCTTCTGTCATCTCCTTGACATTAGGGAATATCGGAGAAGTTTCTCCGTCTTCTCTCTCTTCCACTGGCGGAGGAGTTTTAGGGCTTTCCTGGCTGTCGGCACCTGTTGCATCAGCTGGTTTTGCCATTAGCACTTCATGGAATCCCTCTTGAAAGGATTTAACTTTTCTTACGAAGGCATCATCGTCTTCGTCTTCGGAGTCGAAGTTATCCGATCCGGTTTCCGACTCCAATCTCGCCTCTATGGCGGCAAGCACGGACTCTTTTTCCGAGTTCATCGTCTGGTTGACGGATGTCGGATCTTCCGTCTCTGTGACGGGTATTGGTTCTTCCGTCTCTATGACGGGTAGGTTGTTATCTGCCTCTTGCACGGGATTTCCGTCATCCGTGTTTTCAGCGATCTCGGATTGCACCATGCCGATAAAGTGCGTATCACTGTTTTGTCGGCGATCTGAGCAAAATCCGGCATCATAGTCGTCTTCGACTGGGTATAGGGCGGGTGGGATAAATTTGCTTCCACCGCAAAACCCCATTGCCTCTGCCGTTAGTCCGATAAAGATGTTAGCAGATCCAATCGGTAACACGCAGGCACTTACCAGGTGGTTTTGCGCCGGTATGTAGGATCCGTTGTCGAGGAAGCGTCCGACGTCGTCGTCGAATTCCAAGCTTCCGACAGTGATCGATCTTCCAATTCCGCCGAGTATCCCAGATCGGAATTTCACGCCTGACGTCGTTTGCCCCACGGTGGGCGCCAACTGTCGAGACATCGTAGTAGTTTTCATAGACTGGGGTGCCATGAGACTACGGTAGAGACGTGGGGTAACGGGATAGCGTAGTAACACAGATCACGGGATTTTACCCAGGTTTGGTACGTCGCGACAGTACGGCGTACCTACTCCTGCACTTCTCACTAATTGGGACTAAAGCCCGTATAACAGGGTTACAATGTGAGGGAATAGATCTAGCTACTCGACGAGGATGAGCTTCTCGGCGAGTTGCGTAGGGCTTGTGAAGCTTGAACCTAGAACCTTGGAACTTATCTAATCTATCTCCCGTCCGGCTTTATATAATAGCCGGATTAGGGCTTACAGAGTAGGAAACCTAGAAGACTACGTTTAACTTGTAACTTGGAAAGTAAGGAATCCGTCTTCTCCTCCAAGCCAGATCACGCGGGCCGTGATCCGGGTTCTTCTAGAATCCGGCTTCTGCGCGTCGGACTACTGGGCCGCCCAATGGACCTAAGCCCATTACCATGTAGGCCACCCTGGCAGTCCGGCTCTTTTGTCTACCATCTTCTATACCCCTATTCAGTATATATCCGACAATGAGCATGGATGGCATTAACAGATTAAGTGCATTTTTCTGGTATGAAAACATATTTTATTTGTTGGATTTGGAATTAAAATGAGCAAGTTATCAAATTAGCAATTTTAATGCATTAGTTAAGAAATAGTTGTTCTCAGCAATTTAATTTATTCAAAATAGAAAACAAAGTTGATATTCAGCAAGGTGGTTTCATTTTGAGTGGAAAACATATTTTATTTGTTGAAATTGGAATTTAATTGAGCAAGTTATGAATTTCACCATTTAAATGATTTAATTAAAGCATTAAGTAATTGTATTAATTTTATTTATCCAAAACAGAAAACAAATGTTATATTTGCAAAGTTTAGAGAATTTTGATTGGAAAACATAGTTTACTTTTCAAATTTGGAGTTAAGATGAATTAGTTATGATTTATGCAATTAAATCAATTTAAATTGAGCCGGAAGCCCAACATTTAATTTAGGAGGTTCACGTTATTTATTTACCCATCAAGATTAAATTTTGTTTAACATGGAGTGACAAGGATATAGATGAGATACACAATTTAAATGGAACCGGGACAATATTTAATTATCCCAACTCATTCCATATTTAATTATTAGATGACATTATTATTGCCCGCACCCACAATATGCAATGTAACACATGAATGATTTAATATGCACGATATAGATGACATTTAGAAAATAGGCATATAGGGTATAGGGTTAGGGTTTGGGTTCACACGTTGGAAGGAGGGTATTCGGATAACGCCAGTCTTCGGAGAGTAGAGGAGGTAGTGGTACTCGTTCCGTAGTGGTAGTAGTTGTTCACGTCCGGAGTCGAGGTAGTTGTGGCGGAATCGCGCCATCATCATCTCCGGAGTCGGTGACAAACTTGGCGGTTCAGGTCATGGGGTTCACGACATCGTCTCCCGGACACGCACGAAGGCGGCCAACGCAAAGCGGACACGGTGGAGATAGTGGTCGTTCACGGTTCGATGTAGCTCGATGTAGCGGTACTCGTCGGAGAAGATCTTGTCGATGAGGTACGGGTCAGGGAAGAACTCGGCGTTCCAATGTTCACAAGTCCGGAATCTTGTCGGGGACCTTGGCGATATCGTAGAGGTACGGGTCGGGGTCGACCTTTGCACAGTCGTCGTATTTTCCACGGAACGGAGATCTTGTCGGCGGTCGTTCGCGCGTTGGCGATAGAGTACTTGTGTCGGAGTAGCAGTAGCTGACGGAGTTTTCCTCACACGCGTACATAAGAAACACTAGGCACCGGGAGATTCATGTTGTACTTGTGTCGAACACAAGGTGGGCGTCGAGGTCACTGGGGTGGGCCTTGGGGGAGAGCAGCTCGAATCCTCCACAACATGGACATGGACACGGACCACCATGCCTGAGGATCCGGTGTGTTCAGGGCGCAGCACGGCCGCTTCTAGGGCCTCCCTGTCATAGAATATCAGCAGCAGAGGTCCTGTGGACGCGAGATGGTCCTCCCGTCGTGGTGGCCGGCAGCAGCGAGGGTCGAAGGAGACGCCGACAGCAGCTCGGGGAGAGGCGATGTCCCCTTTTGATGCCGACGCCGACGAGCGCTTGCACAGCGACGTCCAGCAGCACCACGCTCCCTCCGCCCGGCAGTAGCATCTTGTCCCCAGTTCCTTGGCGAGGTCGACGGCGGTGTGCTGGTTGGTGCGTGGATTGACGTCGTCGGCGGGATAGAACCTGGGCTCGGCAACGGCGGCTGGCTTCTCGGCCTTGGGGAAAGGCGCCGCCATTCTTGGCCTTGATGGCCCACAGACCGCGGCGGTGATGAGAGCGGGGGGGCGGAGGGGAACCACGGCCGGCGGCCGCGCGGCAGAGGCAGGGGACGGAGCTCGAGGAGAGCTCGGGCGCGGGGATGGGGTGTTGTCCGGGAGGAAGGAGGCGACGGGTGCGTGGGGCGCCGGGAGCTCGAGGGGAACTGGGTGGGGTGGCCGGCGGGAGGTGGCAGGAGGACGAGGGGAGGGAAGGAGGAGGACGCGGGGAGAGGGCGACAGGCTCGGTAGGAGGGGGGCTCGAGCGAGAGGAGGCTCGGTGGCGGCTTTCGTGCAGAGGAGGGTAGCGAGGAAGAAGGGGATCGATGGGATCCCCTCCCGTGCGTGCGTGCGTGTGGGTGCAGGTGTGCTGTGTGCGTGCGTTGTGTCGTGTGCGTGTGTTAGGCTAGGGTTCGCTAGGTGGGGTGGCCGGCTGGTTGGTTGGGCCAGCCCAAAACACATTTTTTTCAGAAACTGTTTAGCAAATATTAACATGGCTCAATGCAGCATATAATTTTCAGAATATTCCAGAAAATAAGTTTTGATGATTTTTAAAATTGTTTGCATGAGGATGCGCAATGCCATGCGATGCGAGAGAACAGAAAAGAGCAAACAATATATTTGGGGAACCCCGGGCGTTACACGCGGGCAGCTGAGAAGGTTCCATTTTCTGCTAAGTCTCAGAGGACTGGATTTTTGCACCGGAAATTTCCGGGGCAAATTTTCGCCCTGGCTTCTGTGCACGGGCATGGAAAATACTTAGCCGTTTTGAAGAGGCCAGGAAGGGGCCGGAATATTCCGGTGCTAGGGCCGGATATTCCGCCCTATAAGCCCCAGAATTTCCGGACTGAATACTGAAAATTCCGGAGGCAATAATTCCAGAGAGTAGACCTTCTCTTTGATCTTTTGACAGGAGTCTAACAATAATTATCTGAGAGAATAGCTGCACAGTCTAAAACAACATTGTTAGATAGGTGATACCGGTGTTGTTATCATCACCAAAATCATTAGAGGGGTCATGAGCTTTCAATCTCCCCCTTTTTGGTGAGTGATGACAACACGGTATTTGCAAGAGAATAAACTAACAAAGCATGATATGAGAACATCACAGATAGCATATATAGGAGACATGCCTCCTAATAATAATAGTTCACCAACGAATAACGAGTACGATAAGACGAAGTTCGAAAAGACGCATGAAACGATAAAAAGGGGCAACAAAGAACGAACGAAGCCCACCCAAGCAAATCCCCGCGATCATCTAGATCTTCTCCCCCTTTGGCATCAGGATACCAAAAAGAGAAAAGAGAGAGCTACGTCCCATGGAGCAAACTCTAGGCCTGGGTGTCCTCTTCTTCCTCTTCCGCTTCATCCTCGGTAACATCCTCCATGTCCTCATCATCATCCACTCCGATATCCCAGTCAAGGTCGCGGTTGTTCCAGTTCTTGTATGCAATCCTGGGAGGAGGAAGGGGTGGCACATTGGGAGCCTGGAGAGCAGTCATGATGTGGTGCTGGTTCTCTAGAATGCTGCGGCGTTCCACATAGGAACTGTAGTTCTCCTTGTGGAGGTACACATTCATGCACAGCACCTTCTCAATTGCACGAACAAGCCATGAACGCTTCTTCTTGCCAGGGGGAGGAGGACGCATGCGAGGATCACGATGGCCCTGGCTAGTGGCGCCAACATCATGAGAAGCCTGCCGAGTGTGGGCGGCCTTCTTGTACAGAGTGATATCCTTGTTCTCTTCACAGTCTAGCTCCAAGTCTTCACAGAGTGCTTCGGGATAGCGAGCCTTGATGAGCTTCATGATGTAGGGAGCATACGGAGGCACTTTGCGGTGGAAGAGAGCAAAGTGGATCTCATTGAAGATGAAATCCATCACATCAATCTTGTGGGCCTCCGTGTCAGTCATGTCACTCTCAGTGAAAGTCAAGTAGGCGTGGTAAATGAGGTTGACCAAGCCACCACGAATAGCATCGTTATTGCCCGCACTCGATGCAATAGACTCCCTGAACATACGCAGAAGAATGTCATAGATGGCAAATAGACCTTTAGCCGATCCAACCACACCTCTGGGACCATACAGCTCAGCCAGTCTGTTCTTCTCATACTCCACCCCGTGAACATGCATGCGGTGACCCTGAGGAGTGTTGAGGCCAGCAAAAGGATACCCAAGCGCAGTAGCAAAGTAATGGAAGTTGGCGGTGAGCAAGTGAGGGCCAGACATCCAAGACATCCCAATCTCCTCAGAATCATCAATGACAAGTGTGGCGAAGAACTGCTGGATGAATGTGGTATTGTAGGAGCATCTAGTCTCTATAAGAGGGCGCAGACCAGGGAGTTCAGCCAGCTGGACGGAGTTGTTGAAGTAGGCAGGATTGGCAGCCAAATGAGCGAAGTTGATAACCTTCATTGGGCACACTGGCTTGCTCATGATAGTATACACCTGCTTGAAAAGAGTCTCCTGCTCAACGTGCCAGAAGCAGGAATCAATAGTGGGGTCTTGAGGACCCTCGGTGTACCAGGCCTTGCCCCTCCATGCCTTGAACTCAGGGATGGACATTGTAGCCAAGTTCAGAGCAGACTTCCTTGCGTCTTCCCAGCTTTGCGAGCAGCCCTGTCAGCATCACGTAGACGCTCATACTCTCTCTCAGCATCCCTCGCACGCCGGCGAGTCTCATTTTCATCAACAAAATTCCCCTCATCATCTTCCCTCAGGTGACGGTATCGTTTGCGTGAGCTAAGCAACTTGCCGGGCCTAGAGCTTGAGCCATCTGCGAGGAAAGCAGAAAAGATGCAAAGAAAACCAAACAAGAATAAAAAAAGGGGGCTCACGACTCGTGGAAATGGAGGAAGTAGATCTCTGTTCGAGATTCAGTACAGGCCGGAAATTCCGGTCTTGGGTGCGGAAATTCCGGAGGGCGGAAATTCCGGAGGGCGGAAATTCCGGCCTCAGGGAAATTTCCGGGGGGCGGAAATTTCCGGCCTTCGGAATTTTTGAATCCAGATCTAAATCTGGGCCTGTAACGAATCTAGAACGATGAATTGGAGTACAGAGATAAAACCTAGAGTATATATGATACTTGTGTGAAGATATGACCGTACAATACCATGAAGAACACTAGACATGAGATCAAATCATCTAATCAACCATAGATTGCGGAGAAAACGGAACACATACCGGGATCCATGAGATAGGAACGGATGTGCGGTCTCTTGATCTGCAAAAGGCGATTAGAGGACGAGGAGGGGAGGCAAAGGGGCCTCCCGGAGGTCTCGGAGGCGGCGGCGGCGTCTGGAGGCGGAGTGGAGGCGAAGGGAGGGAGAGCAATCTGGAACTGCTCCCTCCCGTCGCCCTTATATAGCCCCAGACAAACCCACCGGAAATTTCCGGTGTTAAGGCTGGAATAATCCGGTGTCCGGAAATTTGGACCGGAATATTCCGCCCAAATATCCGGTGTGCCTTCTGCGAGCGGGCACGCTGGATATTTGAGGGATTATTCGAGTCAATCTCGAACCTCGGAAATTTCCGGGGCTTAAGGCACGGAATATTCCGGCCCCCCGGATATTTGCCCCGGAAATTTCCGCTGAAATTTCCGGTGTGCCATCTGTGAGCGGGCACATTGGAAATGGGCGAAATTTCTGGGACAGATGTCTGAGGGCCGGAATATTCCGGGCCCTAGGCCGGAATTTCCGGTGATCCTACGCCATCCGAGTTTTTGTGGAAGATGGAACAAATCGTGAGCCTCCAAAAACGAGAAACACAAACAACAAACGCACTAACACGAGCAAAACATAAGAACAAAACAAATACAAATAACAAGGGAAAATGTTGGTGGCCGAAGCCACCGTGTTTGAGTGATACCAAGAAGTCGCGAAGATGTATCTTGGACTTAAAAGTATAACTCACGTTTTAAGCACAATAAGTCACAAATTGACTATATATGCATGACGCTTTGGTTGTTTTGCGCATGATAGGTGGAGTGTTTGTTCATGAGTTGAACTACGCTCCCCCTATGTCCATGCCTACATCTAAACTAGAGAGCACATATAGTGAAGGTACTTATGCAAGGGTTCAAGAGAAGTTGGACGCATCGATCACATTTAGTTCATTCCTCAAACCCCGAAATCTTGGTTCATAAAGGGCCTTCGTGAAGATATCTGCAAGTTGATACTTGGTTGCCACATAGGAGAGATCAATATCACCCTTCTCAACATGATCCCGAATAAAGTGATGTCGTATCTCAATGTGCTTCGTCTTGGAGTGAAGAACGGGATTGTAGGCGATCTTGATGGCACTCTCATTGTCGCACAAGAGAGGAACTTTGTCGAAGACGATGCCATAATCTCTCAATGTTTGCCGCATCCAAAGTAATTGAGCACAACAACTCGCCGCGGAGATGTATTCGGCCTCGGTGGTAGAGAGCAATGCAGTTTTGCTTCTTGGATGACCAACACACCAATGAGCGGCCAAGAAATTGACAACCTCCGGATGTAGATTTCCTATCTGTCTTCTCTCCCGCATAGTCCGCATCCGAATACCCAATGAGCTGAAAGCTTGAACCCTTGGGATACCAAAGACCGAAGTTTGGAGTATGAACTAAATATCGAAAGATGCGCTTAACCGCTTCAAAATGACTTTGTCTCGGAGAGGCTTGAAACCTTGCACATTTACCTACGCTATACATAATATCGGGTCTAGATGCACAAAGGTAGAGCAAAGAGCCAATCATGGAGCGGTATACCTTTTTGTCGCACCCGGACTTCTAGAGGATACTCGCCGTTCCGTTGAACAGTAGTAGATTGGATTACGGGGCTTACCGGCACCCGCGTCCTCTTACGAGTAGGCCAACACACGTATGTGTGACAACCAACCCCTATCTGTTCAGCGTCGACGTAAACTATCCCATAGAAATCAGGATACTTCCATTGACGTACTTCAAACCATACACACATGGTACGTCAACGGCGTTGAACAACTGATATCACAACAGATCTCTACGACACAAAAGATTGAAATAAGTTGCAAATGGCTCTCATTAGAGCAGAGATAGCAAATACAATCATTTAGAGGGCACATGCCCCAACAATACATCATTACATCACAGCGGAAGCATTCAACATGTCTGAGTACAGACAAGAACCAAATAGGCCTAAGAGGCCGGAAACGAAAAGACGGAGCCCATCCACGAAGTCTCGGATCCTGCCCGGGTCCGCTATCTACTCGTCAGCAGTCTCGTCATACTCCACGTAGTAGCCACCATGTAGATCCTCGGAAACGTAGGTCTGCGGAAACCACAGCCCCAAAGGGGTCAGTACATAAACGTACTGGCAAGCAAGACTCACAGTTCACCAAAGTGTAACCCGTCAACACCAAGCACAGATGCTTTGGGTTCAACGGAAGAGAGGGGATATAAAAGATGCTGCGACTGGCTGCGCTAACCAACTACAGAGATTCTACCACTTCCGGCTAACAGAAAGGAGATAAGATCGAGGATTATAACCAACTGAAAGATAACTTCAAACAAACCCATCCTGGATCTCGCCCCTTATCCAAAGAAGCAATCCGAGGATAACTCACACAGTTGTATTAAAGGTGAATCAAGTTATTGTGTCATCAACCTATTACTAGTCAAGTTATTAATCATTGGGTGTAACATGTTTGATCATTATGTTTAAGTTGTCCTGAGTACTTGTTAGCCAGTACTTTCACCAAGTAATCCATAACCGCGGAAAACACGGCTTCTCGAGAAGATTATCCCTGCAGGGTTGCACCAATTTGGCCGTACACGCAAGAATAACCCGCCAGATGGAAATGCACTTCCACCAAGCGGGGCACTCTACACAACTCGACTCTTCTCCGCATCAAGCCCAAAGAACCTTGGGCGCACGGCTAATCGAGCCCAGAAGAAAATGGACCCTCATAGCACTCTAAGAACGTGTCCCCCTATATGCCGACTATGAAAGTTCCACCCTGGCCTGGGCTCGCAAAAACATGCATGCGGCAAATGGAAAACACGAACTAAATGAGGCGATTTGGACGAGATGCGAATCGAATCAAATTGAGGGGGCGCCCATACTCGCTTCCCACATGCGGTTAGTGCGCTCATCATGGATCAGTAGACAAGACCCTTTTCCTAGTAGGGTCGACACTAGCAGGCCTCAAAACCACACAGGGCCTCCTGCCGGTGTCTTATCATCAAATTATTATTTAACATTAACAGTAGCATGATTGATTGATTAAACATCGAGCCCCCAGAACATAATAGAAATAGTAACAGAAAGTAACGGGTAACAGACTCGAGCAAAACAACCCTAAGCATACTAGTAAGACACAGGCAACAAGCAATGGTTATAGGTATGGAGGTGAGGCAATATCAGGTTTAAAGGATACATGTGATAGGTTCGTAACAGAAGCAACTAATCATAGGGCTAGCAGAATAGACAACGGAAAGTATCAGTAACCAATGTTGAAAGGAACACGATGGTTCATGTGAGTGATAACTTGCCTGCAAAACCCAGTAGCCTGGTACTGAGCTAACTCCTTAGAAGGGGTGTCGTAAATATCGTCGGTCTCAACGTCGTCGTTTATCCGAGAAGAAGCAAACAGACAAGGCAGAGATATAAACAATCATTATCATGGCATTGTGCACAATCAAGATGATACATGGCAAGTTAATGGTTGCATCAAATAAACTAAGTGACATGTAACACAATTAAGATGGACCCCTATGCAATTTTGAGTTGCATATGAAAAAGGGTCCATGAATTAAGTGGAACAATTGATTTGCAATTAATTATTATGTGAAAGTTGTTAGCATGATGCATGCATGATGGTAACAACAAAATAACAGCAAATAACAATAATAGATGCAAGTGATAAAAGGATTTAACAAGTTTTGGAAATCATTTAGTAAGTTTAGAAATTTTGGGTTACTTAAGCATGTCACACAAACAATTATTGTTTTCATCAATTTAAAGTGTGCAAAACAATTAACAAAAATTATATTTGAAAAGAACATCAAATTTTAGTTGGATTACATGTTTCAAATATTGAAATTGGAATTAGGATGAATTTATTATGACTTAAACAATATTAAGCAAGTTTTAATTGGATTTAAAACAAGTTTGAATATTATTTGAATTTTTATTTATTCAAAACATAATTTCAAGTTCACATTTGAAAAGTTCACACTTTGATGGTTTGAAAACATATTTTGCATGTTCAAAAATATTTTATACTGAGCAAGTTATGATTTTATCAAATTTAAATGAATTAAATAAGTATTAAATTATTTAGGCAATTTAAATTATTCAAGCAATGAAACAAAATTTATATTTGAACAGGTTATTCAAAATGGTATGGAAAACATATTTTATTTGTATTTATTGGATTAATAATGAATTAGTTATTGAATTTAGCAAATTGTATTTGAATTATTTGAATTCAAATTTAAAGTGCATTTTGAAATTCAAAACAGTAAACAAATGGCACCATTAGATAGAGAATTTAATTTAGACCAGTGTGCATATTTTATTTATCTTAATTGGATTTGGCATTTGAAAGTTATTCACATTTCCATTTTAGGGGCCAAAAAGTAAATGCAGGGACCTAAAAAGAAGGAAACGGAATTGCAGAGGGGCCCCTGGGCGTTTTACACCCAGTGCACTCCAGGCCTGAGCCGCTGCCGTGCGGGCCCGTGCCCCTGTGGTGTGCCAACGAGGCGGGTGCGCTGTGAGGTGGCCGTAGGTGTGGATGACGGGTGGGACCATACCCCCTGCGCGTGGAAGAAAAATCGCAAAAGGGGTTTGCGCCCGCGGGGTCTCGAACCCGCGGTTGCTCGCTGCGAGCCAAGGTACAGAGCCAGTGCGCTACGCTGAATGTTTGATTCAGATACCGCAGTGGGGGGGTATGAGGTTCAGAAAGGCTGCGATTTTAACTGAATCAAAATTCAGTCAGTCGAACCATCGACAGAGAGGATGGCTGCCACCGGCCGATGGCTGCTGGGCTCGCCGTGAGGTTCCGTCCGTGCTGCGACGTGCGTTGTGCTGGTGCGGGCGTGCTGTCGCGTGTTGATGTGTAGGGTGTGGGCTCGGGTGCGAGATGGAACGAGGGCAGAGAGGATGAAAGGAGGGCACGGTGGCTCACCTCTGATGGAGTCGACGGAGGCGCTGTGCAGACGGTCGGAGACGAACGGCGTGGACGGCGGCGGCGCCAGAAGCCTCCTCGAGAGCAACGGAGAGGTCGAGGGCAGACGTGGAGCAGCGGCGGATCCATTCCCGCTGCTCAACGGAGTGGAGCCAGGGCCTGCCGGCGGCGATCCTCGCCGGTTCAGAGAAGTTTTCGCGGTCGTGGTTTCAGAGAAGGGAGGGAAGTGGCAGATGGAGCGATCGGCGGCGAGGAAGGAGATAGCTAGGGGAAGGTGGCTAGGGTTAGCAGTGGGTAGGTTAGTTATAGGGGCCGCGAGCTCGTACGGCGTGCCATCGGAGCGAGGGGGAAGGATCGCACGGCGGGGGTGGAGACGTACAGCGATGACGTCGGCAGGAGGTAGGGGATGACCCACCTCGAAGGGGTATCGGGCCAAAGGCAGAATTGGGCTGGGCTTAGGTTAGCTAGCTGTTGCGCGCTCTCTTTTCTTTTTATCATTTCTTTGTTTTTCTTTTTTTTGTAGAGAAAGGAAATGGAAGCAATTGCTAGGGTTTTGAACCTTAAAAATTTTGGGAAAAATCATGGGGCTTTGTTAGCTCGACATCTACCCCATGACAACTTGGCTTTTGGAAATTTAAATTTGTTTGATGTTTTTGTAAAAGGGGTTTGAATTTGAAGAATTTGACAATTAAATGATTAATGATGAAAACAATGTTTTTATTAGGGTGACCCCTGTTATTTAATTTGATTAAATTAGTTGATTAAATTCATAAGTTCAAATTGGTTCTGCTTGATGCATTTGACTTGAACTTGAAGGTGATTTGGAAATTATTTGTTTGATTAAAACCCACAATTTTAATAAGTGATCAACATGGAATAAAATGGAACAATTTGGTTGTTTTCATTTGTGATTTTTATTCCAAAAGTTGTAACAGAACAAGTATGAAAACAAAGCAGTTGAAATTGTTTGATTTGTCATTGTGAAAACAAAGAATAACAGATGCAAAACAAAAGAAACAAATGCAACAATATGATGACATGATGCAATACTTTAATAACAAGAAATCAAACATTCTAAATGGTAGGTTTTCATACTTGGGCTGTTACAAAACGCCCCCCCTTGAAGGAATCGCGCCCCGAGATTCCTACTGAGAAAAGAAAAGGTCCGGATACTTCTTGGGAAGATTCACTTGAGCTGTGACACGTGAAACACATCGTGCACATTGGATAGTTTCTGGAATTTCAAAACGATAGGCAACCCTGGCAATTCTTCTGGAAAGATGTCAGGGAATTTGGAAAACACCGGAACATTTTCAATTGAAGGAAGAGGTTTGTATTGAGGGTGTATAGTTGAACAGGATTTGATTGATTTGGAGGATAGACTATCTGGAATGGGGTGCTTCAGGAATGCTTCATCGAAACAACCCCAGGTGATAGGAATGCCAGCTCTCATAGCCTGGTAGTTTTCGAAACAACAACAACAACAACAACAACAACAACAACAACAACAACAACAACAACAACAACAACAACAACAACAACAACAACAACCTTTCTGGCCAGATAGACTTGATATTTGGAAAGTTTTGATTAGACGCCGGTAGAAGAACTGAAATGGAAAACAACAACAAGATTTCAACGGACGAAAAGGATGTTGGGAAGAACAGGATATCAACATCGGGGAAAACGAGAACAAAACTCCTGAGGTACTAAGGAAAAACCCATCCGGGCTTCTAAAGGATCAATATCTACTGCTTAAGGAATAGAGGATCTGCTTCCGGGGCTTACACGCCTCCGTTCTCAGTCGTGAGTAGGCAACATGATAAATCATGTCACAACCACCTCCATTCCTATGGTCTAGTAGATATAACCATCCTAGAGAAACCAGAATACGTGAAATCCTAACTTGAAAGTTTAGATGAGAAGGGAAAACAACGTTGCACTTCCTTACCAGAAAAAGGGAGGGAGGGTCGGGAAAGAAGAAAAGGAACAGAATTCCTAGTCTCACGTTTCATTTTTTCCTATATAGCTAAAAAATAGTTTCTAGACTCAACTGCGACCAGTAAAAAGGGATCCTACAGGCAGACAGGCTCTGATACCATTTGTCGCACCCGGACTACTAGAGGATACTCGCCGTTCCGTTGAACAGTAGTAGATTGGATTACGGGGCTTACCGGCACCCGCGTCCTCTTACGAGTAGGCCAACACACGTATGTGTGACAACCAACCCCTATCTGTTCAGCGTCGACGTAAACTATCCCATAGAAATCAGGATACTTCCATTGACGTACTTCAAACCATACACACATGGTACGTCAACGGCGTTGAACAACTGATATCACAACAGATCTCTACGACACAAAAGATTGAAATAAGTTGCAAATGGCTCTCATTAGAGCAGAGATAGCAAATACAATCATTTAGAGGGCACATGCCCCAACAATACATCATTACATCACAGCGGAAGCATTCAACATGTCTGAGTACAGACAAGAACCAAATAGGCCTAAGAGGCCGGAAACGAAAAGACGGAGCCCATCCACGAAGTCTCGGATCCTGCCCGGGTCCGCTATCTACTCGTCAGCAGTCTCGTCATACTCCACGTAGTAGCCACCATGTAGATCCTCGGAAACGTAGGTCTGCGGAAACCACAACCCCAAAGGGGTCAGTACATAAACGTACTGGCAAGCAAGACTCACAGTTCACCAAAGTGTAACCCGTCAACACCAAGCACAGATGCCTTGGGTTCAACGGAAGAGAGGGGATATAAAAGATGCTGCAACTGGCTGCGCTAACCAACTACAGAGATTCTACCACTTCCGGCTAACAGAAAGGAGATAAGATCGAGGATTGTAACCAACTGAAAGATAACTTCAAACAAACCCATCCTAGATCTCGCCCCTTATCCAAAGAAGCAATCCGAGGATAACTCACACAGTTGTATTAAAGGTGAATCAAGTTATTGTGTCATCAACCTATTACTAGTCAAGTTATTAATCATTGGGTGTAACATGTTTGATCATTATGTTTAAGTTGTCCTGAGTACTTGTTAGCCAGTACTTTCACCAAGTAATCCATAACCGCGGAAAACACGGCTTCTCGAGAAGATTATCCCTGCAGGGTTGCACCAATTTGGCCGTACACGCAAGAATAACCCGCCAGATGGAAATGCACTTCCACCAAGCGGGGCACTCTACACAACTCGACTCTTCTCCGCATCAAGCCCAAAGAACCTTGGGCGCACGGCTAATCGAGACCAGAAGAAAATGGACCCTCATAGAACTCTAAGAACGTGTCCCCCTATATGCCGACTACGAAAGTTCCACCCTGGCCTGGGCTCGCAAAAACATGCATGCGGCAAATGGAAAACACGAACTAAATGAGGCGATTTGGACGAGATGCGAATCGAATCAAATTGAGGGGGCGCCCATACTCGCTTCCCACATGCGGTTAGTGCGCTCATCATGGATCAGTAGACAAGACCCTTTTCCTATTAGGGTCGACACTAGCAGGCCTCAAAACCACACAGGGCCTCCTGCCGGTGTCTTATCATCAAATTATTATTTAACATTAACAGTAGCATGATTGATTGATTAAACATCGAGCCCCCAAAACATAATAGAAATAGTAACAGAAAGTAACGGGTAACAGACTCGAGCAAAACAACCCTAAGCATACTAGTAAGACACAGGCAACAAGCAATGGTTATAGGTATGGAGGTGAGGCAATATCAGGTTTAAAGGATACATGTGATAGGTTCGTAACAGAAGCAACTAATCATAGGGCTAGCAGAATAGACAACGGAAAGTATCAGTAACCAATGTTGAAAGGAACACGATGGTTCATGTGAGTGATAACTTGCCTGCAAAACCCAGTAGCCTGGTACTGAGCTAACTCCTTAGAAGGGGTGTCGTAAATATCGTCGGTCTCAACGTCGTCGTTTATCCGAGAAGAAGCAAACAGACAAGGCAGAGATATAAACAATCATTATCATGGCATTGTGCACAATCAAGATGATGCATGGCAAGTTAATGGTTGCATCAAATAAACTAAGTGACATGTAACACAATTAAGATGGACCCCTATGCAATTTTGAGTTGCATATGAAAAAGGGTCCATGAATTAAGTGGAACAATTGATTTGCAATTAATTATTATGTGAAAGTTGTTAGCATGATGCATGCATGATGGTAACAACAAAATAACAGCAAATAACAATAATAGATGCAAGTGATAAAAGGATTTAACAAGTTTTGGAAATCATTTAGTAAGTTTAGAAATTTTGGGTTACTTAAGCATGTCACACAAACAATTATTGTTTTCATCAATTTAAAGTGTGCAAAACAATTAACAAAAATTATATTTGAAAAGAACATCAAATTTTAGTTGGATTACATGTTTCAAATATTGAAATTGGAATTAGGATGAATTTATTATGACTTAAACAATATTAAGCAAGTTTTAATTGGATTTAAAACAAGTTTGAATATTATTTGAATTTTTATTTATTCAAAACATAATTTCAAGTTCACATTTGAAAAGTTCACACTTTGATGGTTTGAAAACATATTTTGCATGTTCAAAAATATTTTATACTGAGCAAGTTATGATTTTATCAAATTTAAATGAATTAAATAAGTATTAAATTATTTAGGCAATTTAAATTATTCAAGCAATGAAACAAAATTTATATTTGAACAGGTTATTCAAAATGGTATGGAAAACATATTTTATTTGTATTTATTGGATTAATAATGAATTAGTTATTGAATTTAGCAAATTGTATTTGAATTATTTGAATTCAAATTTAAAGTGCATTTTGAAATTCAAAACAGTAAACAAATGGCACCATTAGATAGAGAATTTAATTTAGACCAGTGTGCATATTTTATTTATCTTAATTGGATTTGGCATTTGAAAGTTATTCACATTTCCATTTTAGGGGCCAAAAAGTAAATGCAGGGACCTAAAAAGAAGGAAACGGAATTGCAGAGGGGCCCCTGGGCGTTTTACACCCAGTGCACTCCAGGCCTGAGCCGCTGCCGTGCGGGCCCGTGCCCCTGTGGTGTGCCAACGAGGCGGGTGCGCTGTGAGGTGGCCGTAGGTGTGGATGACGGGTGGGACCATACCCCCTGCGCGTGGAAGAAAAATCGCAAAAGGGGTTTGCGCCCGCGGGGTCTCGAACCCGCGGTTGCTCGCTGCGAGCCAAGGTACAGAGCCAGTGCGCTACGCTGAATGTTTGATTCAGATACCGCAGTGGGGGGGTATGAGGTTCAGAAAGGCTGCGATTTTAACTGAATCAAAATTCAGTCAGTCGAACCATCGACAGAGAGGATGGCTGCCACCGGCCGATGGCTGCTGGGCTCGCCGTGAGGTTCCGTCCGTGCTGCGACGTGCGTTGTGCTGGTGCGGGCGTGCTGTCGCGTGTTGATGTGTAGGGTGTGGGCTCGGGTGCGAGATGGAACGAGGGCAGAGAGGATGAAAGGAGGGCACGGTGGCTCACCTCTGATGGAGTCGACGGAGGCGCTGTGCAGACGGTCGGAGACGAACGACGTGGACAGCGGCAGCGCCAGAAGCCTCCTCGAGAGCAACGGAGAGGTCGAGGGCAGACGTGGAGCAGCGGCGGATCCATTCCCGCTGCTCAACGGAGGGGAGCCAGGGCCTGCCGGCGGCGATCCTCGCCGGTTCAGAGAAGTTTTCGCGGCCGTGGTTTCAGAGAAGGGAGGGAAGTGGCAGATGGAGCGATCGGCGGCGAGGAGGGAGATAGCTAGGGGAAGGTGGCTAGGGTTAGCAGTGGGTAGGTTAGTTATAGGGGCCGCGAGCTCGTACGGCGTGCCATCGGAGCGAGGGGGAAGGATCGCACGGCGGGGGTGGAGACGTACAGCGATGACGTCGGCAGGAGGTAGGTGATGACCCACCTCGAAGGGGTATCGGGCCAAAGGCAGAATTGGGCTGGGCTTAGGTTAGCTAGCTGCTGCGCGCTCTCTTTTCTTTTTATCATTTCTTTGTTTTTCTTTTTTTTTGTAGAGAAAGGAAATGGAAGCAATTGCTAGGGTTTTGAACCTTAAAAATTTTGGGAAAAATCATGGGGCTTTGTTAGCTCGACATCTACCCCATGACAACTTGGCTTTTGGAAATTTAAATTTGTTTGATGTTTTTGTAAAAGGGGTTTGAATTTGAAGAATTTGACAATTAAATGATTAATGATGAAAACAATGTTTTTATTAGGGTGACCCCTGTTATTTAATTTGATTAAATTAGTTGATTAAATTCATAAGTTCAAATTGGTTCTGCTTGATGCATTTGACTTGAACTTGAAGGTGATTTGGAAATTATTTGTTTGATTAAAACCGACAATTTTAATAAGTGATCAACATGGAATAAAATGGAACAATTTGGTTGTTTTCATTTGTGATTTTTATTCCAAAAGTTGCAACATAACAAGTATGAAAACAAAGCAGTTGAAATTGTTTGATTTGTCATTGTGAAAACAAAGAATAACAGATGCAAAACAAAAGAAACAAATGCAACAATATGATGACATGATGCAATACTTTAATAACAAGAAATCAAACATTCTAAATGGTAGGTTTTCATACTTGGGCTGTTACACTTTTGATCTACCTCTTTACCATTCGGGTCGGGTTTCAAGTCAATAGTCGTGTACATGGGGGTCTTCAAAGGTTTGGAATCATGCATGTTGAATCGCTTGAGCATGTCTTGAGTATACTTGGCTTGCTTGATGAATGTGCCTTCGGGATATTGCTTGTCAAAGCCAAGAAAATACTCTAATTCTCCCATCATAGACATCTCGAACTTGTCCATCATAAGCTTGCAAAACTCATCATTGAATGCGACGTTAGTAGAACCAAAGATGATATCATCCACATAGAGTTGGCATATGAACAAGTCACCTCCAACCTTTTTGGTGAAAAGGGTGGGATCGATTAAACCAACATTAAACCCACGATCAACCAAAAACTCTTTAAGGTGCTCGTACCACGCACGTGGAGCTTGTTTAAGTCCATAGAGTGCCTTATCGAGTTTGTAGATATGATCGGGGTGGTTGGGATCCTCGAAACCCGGAGGTTGATTGACATAAACCAACTCGTGGATGGGACCATTCAAAAATGCACTTTTCACATCCATTTGTTGCAATTTAAAGTTATGATGAGAAGCATATGCAAGTAAGATGCGAATAGATTCAAGACGAGCTACGGGAGCGAATGTTTCACCGAAGTCGACACCTTCGACTTGAGAGAAGCCTTGGGCTACCAATCTAGCTTTGTTGCGGATGACGATGCCGTCCTTGTCTTGTTTGTTCTTGAAGATCCACTTAGTGCCAATGACGTTCTTGCAATCTTTGGGTCTTGGTACCAACTTCCACACCTTGTTGCGCTCGAAGTTGTTGAGTTCATCGTGCATTGCTTCAAGCCAATCTTGATCTTCAAGAGCTTCATAGACCTTCTTTGTCTCAATGTGAGAGACGAATGCATGAGCTTTGCTATAGTCCGCTAGTTGCCTCCTTGTGACGACCCTTCCACGAACTTGTCCAAGAATCATGTCCTCCGTGTGACCGGCACGAGCAAGATTATCTAGCCTTCTCTTTGCCCTACGAGCTAGCATCTCCTCCAAAGTTTCCTTGGATAGTACTTGATCATCACCTTCATCATCGGAGACATGTCCACCTTGATCTTGATCATTGACGGGAGGTGGATCCCTTATGTGATGATTTGTATCATCACCATGTGTATCTTGTTCTTCATTGTGAGCTTGGCCTTCATCATGAGCTTGGCCTTGATTGATTGAGTGATCTTGATCGTTAGCTTGGCCTTGTGGTGAAGCATAAGGGCTTGGTGCATCTTGTTGGGTAGCTTGGTTATCAATGGATGTAGTCAATGTCTCAACTTGAGTGGGCATAGTCCTTCTCCCTCCGTCATCCGGTGTCCCTCAATGGGGATTATTTCACCAATCCCCATTCTTCGTATGACGATGGGAGGAATTGCATCTCCTACAAAACCATGATCTATACGGCCCCCTTGGGACCCATTATCCTCATCAAACACCACGTCTATAGCTTCTTCAACTTGTCCGGTGGACTTGTTGTAGACTCTATAGGCGTGAGAGTTTGTGGCGTAACCAACAAAGATACCCTCATAGGTTAGTCTCGAACTTTGACAAGCGTTTACCTCTCTTGCGAATGAAGCACTTGCATCCAAAGACCTTGAAGTATGACACATCCGGCTTCTTGCCCGTGAGAATCTCATAAGGGGTCTTGTTCAAGATCTTGCGGAGATACAATCGGTTGCTAGCGTGGCAAGCGGTGGAGACGGCTTCAGCCCAAAAATTATAAGGAGAAGAGAACTCCGCAATCATGGTTCGAGCCGCATCCATAAGAGTCCGATTCTTTCTCTCCGCCACACCATTTTGTTGAGGGGTGTAGGGAGTGGAGTATTGATGAGCAATTCCTTCCTCGCTAAGAAAACCCTCCACGGTGTAGTTCTTGAACTCGGAGCCGTTATCACTTCGGATAGCCATGATACTCGTATTATGTTGGCGTTCCACCAAAGTGATGAACTCGATGACCCGCTTTTGAGTCTCACTCTTCCTCTTGAAGAAGTACACCCAACAATATCGTGAATAGTCATCCACAATCACCAAGCAATACTTTTTGCCCCCAAGACTATCATATGATAGGGGACCAAAAAGGTCCAAGTTAATGAGCTCGAGGATCCTTGAGGTGGTGATGTTCGTCTTGGTGGGATGTGGTTCTCCATGTTGCTTTCCTAGAACGCAAGAGCTACACACACGATCTTTGGCAAACTTAGCATTTGTTAGTCCTAGAACGTGATTGCCACTTTGAAGGTCATGCAATGTCCTCATATTGGTGTGGGCTAACCGGCGATGCCATAGCCAACCCACATCAACTTTAGCCATTAGGCATGTCGTGGCACACGTGTCTCCTTTAGAGAAGTCCGCTACATACATGCCATTCTCGACATGCCCAACAAAGGCCACCTTAAGAGTTGTCTCCCACGTGACAATCACATTCTACTTATTAAAGAAAGAGGTAAAACCATTGTTAGCAAGTTGAAGAACCGAGATGAGATTATAGCCTAGAGACTCAACAAGGAGAACATTCTCAATTGACAAGTCATTTGAGATTGCTACCTTGCCTCGTCCCAATACCTTTAATTCGGAGTTATCACCAATAGTAACGCAATTGAGATGAGGTAATGGAGGTTGAAGATCACTCATTGCATCATTGCTTCCGGTCATATGTTGGGATGCACCACTATCCACCCTCCATTTGCTTGAACCGGAAGCACTTACCTACAATAGATTAGTTTCTTGATTTAGGGACCCATCTTTGAATGGGTCCTCTCATGTTAGCGACAAGGGTCTTAGGAACCCAAATACTCCAATGATAATCATCACCATAAGAAGTACCAACATATTTAGCACATACATGACCATCTCTAGATTTCATAAGAACATAAGATGGATTGTATTTCCCGGCAACGTCATTGTGAGTGGTGCTCCCCCTAGAGGTCTCACCACCCACAATGGTGTTGGTCTCCTTCCTTTTGGTCACCTCTCCCTCTTTCACAAATCTTACTTCTTGTGAGGGGGAGGTGACTTTCTTCTTGTTCTTCTTCTTGTACTTCTTCTTTGACTTGGCTATATAGCCAAGTCCCTCCTTTCCATTGTTGGCTCGTTGAGAAGCAATCTCATGGGGATTCTTATCATTTCCTACAAGATTAGTTGCACTACAAGCATTGCTAGGCAAGACATTCAAGCTAGAGGGTGAAGTGGACACAACTTGCTTGTTTGATAGTTGAGCTAGAAGATTGTCACGAGATTTGGTTAACTTGTCATGAATTTCCTTAAGAGACATGAACTCCTTTTCAAGTTTTTCATGACGAGTGCCAAGTTCCTCGTGAGCAATTCCTAGCTTCAATTCTTCATTTTCAAGAGTTTTAATGATAGCAAAAGATTGTGCATTCTCCTTCCTAAGCTTAGAGACACTTATGGCAAAGTTTTCTTCAAGACAAGACAATTTCTCCTCAAGTGAGGCACGAATGGAACGCTCATTTTCAAGTGCCTTTTCAAGCTCTTGCTCATTGCAAGTGTGACCTCCATGGCTTTCCAAAGTCATGATGATCTCCTCCTTTTCATCTACAAGAGAGTTAGCCTCATCAAGTTTCCTCAAAAGGGCATTCACCTTTTCCTTAGTCTCACCTTTAAGGCTAGATAGTCACATGCCTAACTCATTAGACTCGCTATCCTCCTCGCAAACATTTTCAACACAATCCAATAATGAAGGAGGGTTAGTGATAATGGTCTTGGAGTTAGGAGAGCATACCGAAGTGGCTTTTGCCATAAGACACGTAGGTCGGGTAGCCACATTCTCATTGGGGGATTCGAATAGAGAGATCGAAGGGGATGATGCGGCGGCCATGACGATGTGAGCAACTCCAACTACCTCATCTTCTCCTTCATCCCCGGAGATGTAAGTCTCAAGAACCGCCCCTTCTTGAACATAGAGAGCCCTTGGCACCCTCCTAGCGAAGTTCTTGTTTTGAGGAGGCTTGGTCTTGTTTTTGCGAACAAGCTTGCCTTCGTTTTCTTCTCTTGGCTCAAAGGGGCACTCCTTCACGAAATGGTTAGCGCTACCACAATTGTAGCATGTCCTTGGTCGCTCCCCCTTCTTCTTGTAGTTCTTGTTTCGTGGAGGCCTTGGAGATCCAGCCCTGTGAGCTTCCCATCTATTCCAATATCCATGCATAGCGAGGGAAATGCACTTGTGAGCTCCCGTGTAAGTGTCCTCATAGTCTTCCTCATCATCATCATCTTCTTCACTTTCATCGATTCGAGCCATAGCCTTTGACTTCAAAGCGAGATTGGGCGACCTTCCTATTCCTCGAGAGCGAGCTAGAGCATCGTCCGCGCTCTTGTGTGAGAGAGAGATAGCAATGAACTCACTTAGAACACCAATTGAGTTGAGGGTATTGTAGTCCGCTCTTGTCCGGATGCTAGTGGAGAGATTTTTCTCAAAGGGTGTAATAGCTTTGACAAATTTCCTCTTGATCCACTCATCGGAGATTTCTTCTTTTCCAAAGTCTCTCAATTGGTTGGCAAGGGTGACAACTCTTCTATATAGCTCTTCGGGGGTCTCATCCTCAAGCATGACGAAGTTCTCGGAGTTGTCAATGGCCACGTCATACTTGGAAGATTGGATGCTAGCATTTCCTTGAAACAAGGTGTCAAGTTTGTCCCAAGCTTCTTTGGCGGTCTTGCAACTATGAATGTGAGTGAAGTACTCCCTTGGGAGAGCCTTTTGGATGATGACAAGTGCGGTCTTGTTGAGTTGAGATTCCACGTCCTCCCTTGGCATCAAGTTGCTTGGGTCATGAGGATGAAATCCATGAATCACGCTTCTCCACAATGCGGTACACGATCCTGAAATGTGAGATTCCATCTCAAACTTCCAAGAGGAGAATTCGTTAGTGTTAAGGATGGGTGGAATTCCAACATTAAGGATGTGTGGCATGGAAACAATTGGGTGGATGGAATCATAGTTTTGCGGTGGTGGAACTTTTGAATTAGACCCCGAACCATTAGCCGTTTGAGACTTGGAACCACCGTCACTCTCCTTTGCTTTGGCTTTAGCCTTTTGTGCGGCTTTAGCCTTAGCTTTGGCAATGTTCTCTTCGAGTTTGGAATTGTCCGGAGTCGTTTCCTCATCCGAACTATCCTCATCGGAGATGTGGGGAGAGTGTGACGGTTCCTTAGGTTTACCCATCATGATCTCCAACATCTTCTTCATGGTGGAAACCTCCGAGCCTACACTAGAACTAACCTTGGACAATTGGGTTTGTATGGTACAAACCGTTGTCTCTAGGTTGGCTATAGTGTTGGCCATTTTGGAGAGCTCCTCCTTAGTAGATTCGGGATCATCTCCGTTGACCATGATACTCTTAGGCGGTTAAGCCCGATAAAAGAGCCGAGGCTCTGATACCAATTGAAAGTGCAAGATGGTCAACTAGAGGGGGGTGAATAGGTGACCTACAAAATTTAATTATTTTTCACTTTTAGAGGTGGCTTAGGGAAAGTAAAAGCTTGGTTATCTAAATGTGCAGCTAAGTGAACACCCTATGTGACAAGCAACAAGTAGCAACGGAAGTAAAACAAGGGCACACGATAACCACAAGTGAAAAACACGGAGACAATGATATGTTTCCCGTAGTTCCTTCTTGAAAGAAGTACGTCTACGTTGGAGAGGTGGGGAGCCACCTAGGCGCTCCTCAATAGCACGGATGTGCACACCTTATTCTCCGTGAGCTTCTCCGGTGAGGGAGATTCTCGTTTCCACTATGAGGTCGACTTGAAGGCGTTGACCAAACCTTTACAAGGGGTTGAGGCTACTCCACAAGTGAGATGGAGGCTCTCAACAATCGAAGCTTCTTGCTACAAGGTGGAAGCTACAAGCACTAGGGTTTCCCTTGGATGACAAAGCAACCAAGAGATTACAAGATCCCAAGAGTTGTGGTGTGGGAACACACGTTTTGGCTTGGTGGAAAGATAGATCTAGGCCTCCTCCATGAGATCCTTGAAGGGCATCGAGTTTGGTTGGAGGAGGAGGGAGATCGGGGCGTTTGAGCTCTACAACAATGGAGGAGAGAGAGGAATGGACGAGCTACCTATCTAGAGGAAGAAGACAGCTATTTATAGGCTCCTCCAATTTCTGACCGTTGCAGTCCGCCGGGGCCGGAATATTCCGGTGTTAGCACCGGAAATTTCCGGTCTGCTGTGGCCGAAAATTTGAATAGTCCGGGGGGCGGATTTTTGAAATATCCGGGGGCGGAAATTTCCGCCCCAAAGTTCCGCCCCCATCTCTGTGCGCGGGCAGTAGCCCAAGATGAAAACTGCTAAGGACCATAGGCCGGAATATTGAAATATCCTGGGGGCGGATAATTGAAATATCCGGGCCCGGAAATTTCCGGACAGAATTTCCGCCCCCATCTCTATGCGCGGGCAGCTGAGAAGGTTCCATTTTCTGCTAAGTCCCAGAGGGCCGGATTTTTGCACCGGAAATTTCCGGGGCAAATTTCCGCCCTGCCTTCTGTGCGTGGGCAGGGAAAATACTTAGCCGTTTTGAAGAGGCCAGGAAGGGGCCGGAATATTCCGGTGCTAGGGCCGGATATTCCGCCCTATAAGCGCCGGAATTTCCGGACTGAATACTGAAAATTCCAGAGGCAATAATTCCAGAGAGTAGACCTTCTCTTTGATCTTTTGACAGGAGTCTAACAATAATTATCTGAGAGAATAGCTGCACAGTCTAAAACAACATTGTTAGATAGGTGATACCCGTGTTGTTATCATCACCAAAATCATTAGAGGGATCATGAGCTTTCACCAGGGACCAACGCAGAACACTTGCTTGTTTTTAGTGCGCAAATAGTTTAAGATTCAAGCATTGCATCGTGTGGAAAGCTTGACTTGATCCTAACAGGGGTTGTGAAGATCGTTTGACGTGCATGATATTGTTGTTCTTGAATGCTTAAATCATCTCCAATAAACTTTGCACGGTTGATAGTATTTTAGTATTGATTCATTCAAAGTTTTGATTCTTTCTTCTTTGTTTATGCATCTTGTTGATATCAAATATAGATCACAACTTTAGTTCATTTGATCCTAGTTTACATGCTCTGATGTACATATTATGATCAAGATTGTGTGGTAGCATGTCACCTCAGAAATTATTTTGGTTGATAGTTTACCTACTTGAGGACGAGTAGGAACTAAGCTTGGGGATGCTTGATACGTCTCAAACTTATCTATAATTTATGATGTTCCATGTTGATATTATGCCAATTGCTACATGTTTTCTCCCTTCTTTATAACATTTTTACACATTTTCCGGGACTAATCTATTAACAAGGTGCCAAGTGCCAGTTCCCTGTTTTCTGCTGTTTTTTATTTTTGAAAAGTTGTTCTGGAAATATTCTCAGAATCGGACCCCTCGAATTCCGAAGTTCCTATTTTCCCCGGAAGCATCCAGAAGTCCGAAGAGGAGTCAAAGACGGGCACCAGGGGGCCCTCACCATAGCCAGGCGCGGCCCCCCTTGGCCGCGCCTGGGTGGTGAGGCCACCCTAGTGGCCCACCGACGTCGCCCTTTCTCCTATTTATTCCCCTCCGAAGGAAAACCCTACGCACCTAATAAAAAATCCGTGAAAAGTTCCGCAGCTGCCGTCGTCGTCAACCCTAGATCAGGGGGTTCTGAAGCTGTCTCCCGGCACTCTGCCAGAGAGGAGATCATCACCGGAGGCCTCTTCATCACCATGCCTGCCTCCGCAGTGATGCGTGAGTAGTTCATCCTTGCACTACGGGTCCATAGCAGTAGCTAGATGGTTGTCTTCTCCTACTATGCCTCAATGTTTAGATCTTGTGAGCTACCTAACATGATCGAGATTGTTCTTATGTAATTATATGTGTTGTGTTTGCTGGGATCCGATGAATATTGAACTTATGCCAAGTTGATTATAATCTTTATTGCATATGTTATTTGTGATCTTGTATGCTTTCCGTTGATAGTAGTTGCTCTGGCCAAGTAGTTGCTAGTGACTTCAATAGGGAGTATTAATGCTTGATAGTTGGGTTCATGCCTCCTTTTCGCCTGTGCTCGAGTGACAGAAACGTGACGGGGGAGGTTGTGTTGTTGCCACTAGGGAGAAAACAGGGTGTGAGTGCCGGCGTGCACAATCATTGCTTACATTACACATATTGCTTAATGCGATTATCTGTCGCTTGCAACTTAATACCTAAGGAGGTTCGGATGATAACCCGAGGGTGGATTATTAGTCATAGATGCAGTTGGATTACGGTCTATGTATATTGTTATAATGGCTGCACTAAATATCATAGTAGTCATCATGTCATGAATGTGCACTACGGTGCCACCTCTATTTGTCATTGTCCAGCTGTAATTTATTCAGCCAACATGCTATCTTTTATGGAGAGACACCACTAGTGAACCTATGAAACCCGGTCCATTTTTCCTACACTGTTAAACAAACCACTGCCGCCTTCCACCGCCCCATGCTGCCCAACAAATAGGGGTGGGGGATCCGATATTCTCCCCAGTGTCCGTGTTTCGACACACGAAACTCATAATAATTGACTTGATAATCATAGGTTATGAATCCTCTCCTATTCAGAGATAGTTGCGGTTTATTATGCAAAAATGAAAATAAACTAATCCAAAATGGATAACTAAAATAAACTATAAAGATTACAAGGCTTTATAGGCCTCTCGAAGCTTAATCATAAGCTAGGCGATATCAAACAATACTTGAAATTATTAGATACTATGGTTTCTTGGAGCGGTGATGCGTGTGGTGTCCCTATTGTGAACATGGCAGAGCGTTCTATTTTTCTCCTCCGGAACCGATATGCCGCTCTTCATCCTCTGCATCTCTTCATGTACCTCAACCTTGTTGTTCACCATTTGCTCAAATATGCGATTGTTCTCCTCCTTTCCGTTGCTCTCCATCTGACTTATGTGTGCATGAAAAATATATGTTTGAATAAGTGATTGCTCTTTGTATACCTCGAGTTGATCAAGATGTTTTTCCATGATTCGTGTAGCGTTGGTGTTGATGTGAACGGAGTCGGTGAACAGGTTACTAGTTCACTCCTCTTGAGTCTTCACGGACATATGTATATGTTGATATTGAACTTATTCGTAGTATTTGGGTGAACTGGCCGGCGGTGTGCCGTCCAAAACAATGTGGGGGTCTTGGTGTACCTAATACTAAATTAATGAACGAAGCCCTGATGTTGAAGTAGATTTGGAAGTTGTATGACGAGGTCCCGTCGATTTGGAAGATGCTCTTGGTGGCTAAATATCCAGAAGCAAGGAACATCTTCGCCGGTCAGACCCAAGGGGGGTCGCCGTTTTGGCGAAGCCTGCATAAGATCAAACATCTGTTCAAACCGGGAGCCATGTTTCCCGTGAGGGACGGGACTCGTACGTTTTTCTAGCTGGACTGGTGCGTGGGGGAGGGGCCCCTCGGGGACCGCTTCCCTCGTCTCTTTGCAATCTATGAGAAGGAATCCCTTCTGGTTTTGGAGTCCTTCTTGGAGGATGGGGACGGGTTTAGGAGGTCATTTTCCTAGGAGGCCGCAGTTCCATGGGAGGGGTTACTAGCTGAACTCACTTCGGTAGAGCTTCAAGAGGGGGAGGACGCGGTGGGTTGGACGCTGGAACCTTCAGGTCGGTTCTCAGTGGCCCCAACGTACCTTAAGCTATCTCGGGGCGGCTGTGTCTCATAGCTAGCAAGGACATCTGGTCAGCTAAGCTACCACTTAAAATAAATATTTTCATTTGGCAATTGGCGCTCAACAGCTTGCCCTCCAAAAAACCTGGCGGATAGGTTTGGCCCCTATGATGGCTCTTGCGGGCTCTGTGGGTTGGCGGAGGACACGCCCCATATTTTCTTCCCTTGTGCGCTTACGAAGCTAGGCTGGAGTGTGATTAGTCGGCTCCTTGGGTGCTCCTGGAGTCCGGTGAGCTTTCCGCAATTCTTTGCGATACAACAGTCCCTTCTTGGGTCCCCACCGCAGAATCAGATGGGTGTTGTTTGTTGCGTTGTGTTGGGCTCTATGGGGTTGCCATAATAAATTGATGATGGACTATCGTTTCTAAACATCTGGCTGGCATTATATTCAAAATGCTCTCCTTTATGCAGATGTAGGCAAGTGCGGCAAAGGGGCAAGACCTGGAGGGCATGCTGCTTCTGGTGCCAGAGCTTAGGGTGATCTACTGCGACCTGGCCACCCGACGACCTGAGTAGGGCCGGCTGGCTAAGAGCTCCCGTTGGACGCCTTGGTGCTTTTGCTTTTGCGTCTGTGTTTTCTTGTGTTTCTATTTGGCAAGCGGTAGGCCTCAGCAGTTGTGGTTGCGTGTGTGGTGGCTTTGTATTGAACCTATTTGTGAACCTGTTGCTTTATTAATTTAAAGCATGACAATTATTGCCTGGTATCTAAAAAAAGGCATGTTTCAAGAGTAGTAGTGATGAAGCAACTGGAAAAAGTTTGTAGATTAAGACTTGCTAGAGCGATTCAGAATGCCTATATTTTTTATCTTTGATGGCAGCTTACTTAATTATTTTGGAGTATTCAAAGGATCGTCTTTTTTTAACTATTCTAAAACGAACCATACCTTCCATGTTCTTTTGTGAATAAATTGTTCATAAGAAGTTATCTATTCTGTGTGTCATGTGTACAACAAAGATGTGTTTTAGCTCTTTGGAGACGATATTCATAAATGAAGGTTGCATAAAAACAGAATGCTTGCAATTCGTCACCCAAAAAGGGTAGCAGGGAGCATCTGTTTCCTCGTTCGGTGCCACGGAACATGGCTCGTGTATCGGTCGATATGACATTGCACTGCCCGGCTATGGATGCTAAATATCAACCGGAATTTCGGTCATATATGAATATTTTCATACGAAAAGGATGATATCTGGCATTTGTAATGGAAATGTACAGCAAGTTGGTTTGGGATTTTGTTTTTCAATAACTGCTGGAAAGTTGTGTCATGTAAACGTGTACAATGGCGTTCTTACGATTTTGATTTTAGCCTGAAGAGCAGGCAAGATCCGCAAGTCCAGTCATCCGAAGAACTTTACCCAGTTTGCTGCTGAACAGCACATCATCATTTTGCTTGCTTATATCGGCATGGAGTACTAAAATAACATCGACACAATCTATTATACAAAGAAATAATCGAAATACGTTGATGCATCAACTGTACAAAGTCATCGCGTAGGTGCCATGCTTCATGTTCTGAACAAAAAGGAACATGCCTTGCCTTTTCAGACAGTGAAGCAAGACGATCCACGGTGGAAGGTAAAAATATTAAGCTAGCTCGCTTCCACTTCACAATGACGAAGGAAAGAAAAAAGACTCGCATTCGCTGTACCCAAATCAAACCAAAAGTGAACATCAGGTGCGCGCTTGTCAATGCACGGCATAGTGCTCCTAATTTTGCGAAAATTTGTGTAGAACCATTGAAGAAAAAGTGCATACTGAAGCCTATTTGTCAATTCAGGGTAGACATTTAGAAACCGATATTCATCACATGAACTGCACACACTAATCCACCAAAGATAGGGACTTCATGATTCATTAATAATGTTGCCAGAGTATGCAGCAGTTAGCCTAAAGTTGTAATCAATTAATAGATACCGGATAGTAAAAAAAAGCAGCTGGAATACTTCGCCTCAGATTTCAGTAGGGTGCAGAATTTGACTAGGATTCAGATTTCAGTGGCACATACATATCTATATCTACTTGTTAACTTGTACACATGTATAAAGTGATCAAATTAACAGAACAAAAAAAGATATGAAAGAACATGTCCTGGTATTCAAACCGTACAAGAAGAAACAATTAACTGAATCAAATGCATAAATAGTAAGAGATCACCGGATGCCCAAATGATGAATGTACTCATGACATTATCAGGTGCACAAAATAGCCAAGAAGGAAGTTTACGAAATGGCAGTTCCAAGTATGTTCTGTCCAATTTGGTTAATCCTATTTTCTAGGAACATCTTTGAACTTCTCACTTTTCTGTTTCGAGCTCTTTCCAGAAACAAAGTGCATAACATCAGTCTGATTGAACTTCTGCCTTCTCACGATCTTCACCCATGCCCCAACCTAACCAGTGAATGAATAATCTCAAGCACGTTCAGAAAGCTCCCCAACCATGCAAGGGGTGTATAGAAATGATTCATATATGCCATTTGTCCATGAATGATAATAATCGTTTGGGCGTAATCTTCCCAGGAACTGGACTTTCGAGCTATTCAGATGATAAGCCACTACTCTAAATGATGATACCTCTAAGAAAACAATCTCTTTGTAGGGGTGAAATCCGAGGATAGAAACATGGCTGTAGAAATCTTCATAATCATCTTCAATATTAAGAACGTTATCATCATCGGAGTTCCAATCAATATTCTCAGCCCCAAGCATTTTATCGGTTCCATCTTCATCATTATCACCATATAAGAACCAAGTTTTGTCAATTCCCTTAGGCTGGTCCAAACATATCGTTGCCCATGGATTAAGATCAATGTGACGCTTCAACGCCCAAGAAATCTGACCACCTGATTCATTAAGAATCCAAACCCGAAGTTGATATTCATCGTAACTGCAGGTTGCAAAGTAAACCCCCTTTTCCGATTTACCAAGACAAGGTTCTGCAAGTTTACTTCCCTCAATATCTATTGGTGTTTTTACTAGTTGGTACTTGCCATCCTGTAAGAATAACCTGCGAAATAAAATATATTTGTTTAAGAGGATTTTCAGTGCTAATGCCAGAGTTAAAAAGGGAGCTCTGTAAGCCTTTATGATGAATACCTTGCAACAAATGCACCACGACAATGCACGTAGAGTGCTCCTCGCCAGTAGACACCGTAGCGCCACCTCGGCCCGCAATATGTTGGTTTCAAGCTATCTAGTCGCACAGTAGCCACTGTCTCCAAAGCATTACCTTCACGGACAAACGACCTCTTTTGCCATTGTTTTGTACTGGACGAAAACACGTCAAGCATCCATGAGGATGGTGGCCATTCCACCAAGTCTTCTGGGTCCTCTTGCTTGCCTGTACACTCAACTGGGGACGGTGCTGGTAAGTCATCTTCTTCAATGGTTTGTTCCGGTGACAATTCTAATGGCTCATCTTCGCAGTCCTCTTCCAATTCCTTGAGTACTTCTGGTGTATCCTCCTCCCACAACGAGAAAAACTCAGTGAGGCAGTATGGTCCTGAGTATTGTTTTTGTTTTTTAGAGTTGGAGGAAGACTTCTTGTCGGGCGCTTTCTCGGGCACCGGTGGAATCGCAAACACTTCATAATGCGATGACACCGCAGGATCAAACACGAGGTAGGTGATGTAGTTCGTCGCATCAGGGCGTGGGAGACGCTCCCACCGTCTCGTGGCAGGGTTAACCACGCAGAATCCCCTCCACTCACTGCCGTAGATAAGGAGGCCGTTGCAGTGATCCACAATTGGCTCAAAATTCCTGTTGTACCCAGGCAAGAAGCCAAGATCGCCGATAATCGCGGGCCGCTCCGTCGAGGGGCGGGAGAAGAAGCGCGGGCGTTCGTAGTCGATGTAGTTGACGAATAGGCCGCGCACCGCCTGTGGGAGGACGTGCGGGAGGAACAGCCGATGGGCGTCGACGACGGCGCACCACGCCTTGCGCACGCAGCGGGACGCAGCGAGGTCACATGCCGCGAGGCGGCGGAGGATGTTTGCGAGCGCGTCGTCGGGCAGGGCTTCCGTCGAATCCATGGCTTCCGTCGAATCCATGGCTTCCGCAACCTTCACGCGGACCGGAGGCGCAAACCAAAAAACGAACGGCGGCGGGGTGTTTAGGCAGGTGACCTACTAGGGTAGGGTTTTGTTCGAGAAAAGAAGGAAAAATTGCCGGGCCGAGGAACAAACACAACCCAGGCCGAGGAACACCCGGATCAAAATCGTTCGCCTGTTGGTTCCTTTTTTTGCTTTTTTGAGAGAGAGCATAAAAAGGAGGTTCCTTATTGACTCTGCGGGGATACTGAGAAAGAGTGATGTGTGCTATGAAAGCCACGCGCATGTGTTCAAAGAACGGTAGAAGTAAACATCCAAATCCGTGATCGGTAGACCGGAGACCACCTAGCGACGATTACAAGCACCGGAGTGAGCCGAATGCACATTGCTTTCAACGTCCCTTCCACTACAAAGCCGGGCTAACCTTGTTTTAGTAGGGAACTCGTCGTGCTAAGACCCAAATGACCAGTGTACCAGAACAACAGCCGTCGTCAATGAAAAGAAAGATAGTTTGGAAGGATCCAATATATGGGCACACGTACACAGATGAGCGAAGATCAGATCCATTCAGATCCACCAAAGATAAATGCCGACTATATCCCGGTAGATCCATCGGATGCACACCACCACACACCCTCCAAAGATGCTAGATGCACTGCCGGGTTGGGGGCTAGGCAGGGAGGAACCCTACTCACGTTGTCTAGATGCATACTAATATGAGTGAACATATATGCTAAAAGTTGTCTAGATACATGTAGACATGTATGAATGTAGAAAATGGCTAAAACATCTTACATTTAGGAACGGAGGGAGTATTCAGGAGCCTCCCCCCCCCCCCCCCCCCCCCCCGCGAATAGGACACGAACCGAAACCAAACATTCAAACAACAACAACAACAACAACAACAACAACAACAACAACAACAACAACAACAACAACAACAACAACAAAAGGACGTGTAGATTGGCGGCGGTGGACACGGAGGGGCATGCTCTGTCTTTGCCTCACATGTATTTCAAGGCGATGCACTTCACCATGTCCTGGTTGGAAATGTAGTAATGATCTTGTGTACAAAGAGTTCACCTCATGTCGGCTATACTGAATAGGGGTATATCAGATGGTAGTCAAAGTGCCGGATTATCAGGGTGGCCCAAGTGGTAGCGGGCTATGGTCTATTGGGCGGCCCAGTAAGCTGACGCGTAGAAGCCGGATTCTAGAAGAACCCGGATTACGGCCCACGTGATCTGGCTTGGAGTAGAAGGCGGATTCCTTACTTTCCAAGTTAATAGTTACCGTAGTCCTCTAGGTTTCTGATTCTGTATGCCCTAACCCGGCTATTATATAAAGCCGGACGGGAGATACGATAGAGAAGAAGCTACAGGCTAACTCGCCGGGAAGTTGATCCTCAGCAAATAGCTAGACAGAACCTCACACTGTAATTGTATACACAGGGTTTAGCCCTGATTAGTGAGATTGCAGGAGTAGAAACGCCGCATTATTGCGACGTACCGAACCTGGGTAAATCCTGTGTCTTTCTCTTCAACGCAACCACGTCTCCCCACGTCTTTACCCGTAGTCTCATGGCACCCCCGTCTATGAAAACTACCACGATGTCTCGACAGTTGGCGCCCACCGTGGGGCAAACGACGTCAGGCGTTAAGTTCCGATCTGGGATACTCGGCGGAATCGGCAGTTCCATAACTGTCGGAAGCCTGGAGTTCGACGATGACGTTGGACGCTTCCTCGACAATGGATCTTACATCCCGGCGCAAAATCATCTGGTAAGTGTCTGCGTGTTACTGATCGGATCTGCTAATATCTTTATCGGACTAACTGCAGAGGCCATGGGGTTTTGCGGTGGAAGCAAATTTTTCCCACCCGCCCTATACCCAGTCGAAGATGACTATGATACCGGATTTTGCTCAGATCGCCGACATAAAAGTGATACACACTTTATCGGTATGGTGCAATCCGAAGTCGCCGAAAACACGGACGATGGAAACCCCGTGCAGGAGGCAGACAACAGCACACCCACTACAGAGGTGGAAGATCCGACATCCGTCAACATGGCGATGAACTCGGAAGCTGACTCAGTGCTAGCCGCCATTGAGGCGAGATTAGAGTCAGAAACCGGATCGGATGATTTCGATTCCGAAGATGAAGATGAGGACACCTTCGAAAGAAAGGTAAAATCTCTTCAAGAGGGATTCCACGAAGTACTAATGGCAAAACCGGCTGAAACCACAGATGCCGACAGTCAGGAAAGCCCTAAAACTCCTCCGCCAGAGGAAGAGAGAGAAGATGGAGAAACTTCTCCGATATTTCCCAACGTCAAGGAATTGACAGAGGATGAACCTGCCAAAAAGCCTCCCTCTTCCAAGAAAAAGCACAAGGCTGCTAAAAAGCTCCAGTACAAACTCCGGAAGAAAAAGACGGCTGATCCAGTTGACGAAAGCCCGAAAGTAGGAGATGCAAGAGGAATAAAGCCCGCGGAGAAGAAAACCAAGGAAATCCTTGTTCTGCCAATGACAGAACAAGAAGAACAGGATTTGTTACAAACGCTAGTGGGACTAAACGAACCCCCTGAGATGCTAGAAGCCAGGAGACGAGCTTTCCAACGGCAACAGCAACATCTACTCAGATCTCGGGAACACCTCCAAAAAACCCAGGATGACATCAAGCTCATGAAGGAAGAAATCGAGGAATACGAGAAAAAGAATAGATCTGCCATAAAACCTACAAGGTTGCCCGGAATCGTAAGACCGGAAGTACTGCCGCCAAAGGAAAGGTTTCATAACCCATCTTGGCAAAAGCAAGTAAACGGCAAGGATGCCAGAGGTGAACCAATATACAAAACCGCAGCAGAAAACGCGGAAGCAGCGTTCGCCATCCTCAACAATGACATGTACTCCAACGGTGAAAAACTCCAAGGGGTGTATGCTTTCCTAGGAAAAGCATTGCAACAACAACAGCGGGGCCAAGAGCGATCAGGGAAGTTGCATGACGACTCCGCCCTATGCAAAACAGCCACTTGCGCCGCTGAGGCACCTGGACCTGAAGAACCTGGAGATTCAGACAATTCAAAGGATACGAAAGCGGATCCGAGAAAAGACAAGAAAAATCCCGACAATAGGGACGAAGCGTCTAGAACTGGATCTCATCTCCCGAAAGGTGGACGCAAACCCCACGATCGGGAAGAAAAACACCGGAATGATGGCAAAGCAATGCCACCTCCGAGACACCCTGCTGAAAAAGCTGGAATACATGGTGTACCTCACAGGCGTGAGAGATCTCGGACACCCCCCAAGGATAAAGAAAGGCACAGGAGTAGAACTCCGCCTCATCCAAAAGGGCGTGATCTCGGAAGAAATAGAAACGATCCCGGAAAAGCGCGTCCGCGCAACAATGGAAAAGAAAGGAGTAGATCCCCTTCTGTCCATTCAGCCGGCAGGTATTCCGCACACATGGATAGGGCGGAAAAGGATGATCTGTACTTTGGACCTAAGTGTTTCACTGATAGGATCCGAAGAATAACCCTGCATTCTGGTTTTGCCAAGGTTGGTCCAACGTACCAAAAATACACCGGTAGTAAAAACCCGGATACCTGGCTCTCAGACTGTTATACAGTCGTCCAGATTAACAACGGGACAGACCTGGAAGCTGTAAAGTTTCTTCCACTAATGTTACTGGATGGAGCCAGAGATTGGATCAATGGATTGCCATCAAGAACTGTCGACAGCTGGGATGACATAGCTCGAGTATTCACTCAGCATTTCCGGGGAACTTATAAATACCCGAACAGCATCAACCAGCTGAACCGTTGCACCCAGTTCGAGGATGAACCATACGTGGATTTCATCTCCAGATGGACTGCAATGAAGAATAGTTGTTCTGGAGTAACTGACGTACAAGCAATGCATGCTTTCGTCAATGGCCTAAAACCCGGACTTGTACCGTTCATGGTTGGTTCCAAACAGCACAAAGATCTCGGATCTATGCTTACAACCGCCAATGAACACGCTGCAGCCGAAGACGACATCATAGCAAGAGGAGGCAATATCGCTACACTGATACTGGCCAAGAAAAATCCTCGCCCTGAGAAAAAAGGAACTTTAGATGCAACACCAAAACCCAAAGAGGTTAACATAGCCTTTGGAAGTGAAAAAGGGAACAGATGGAAAGGACGCAGTTCAGAGCCAATCAATTACACTAAAGAAGAGTGGGAAAAGATTAAGTCGGAACCCTGCGTCCACCATTCACAATTCGGGAAACCCACCCATACAAACGCACAATGTCGGCTGAAAAAGCACATGAAAGGCAGTGCAGGATCCGGAAATAAGGGGAAGAGTTCCAAAAGGAAATTTTCCAAACAAAAGCCAGAAGCTGAGAAAGAAGACAGTGAATCGGACACTGACGAAAAAATCCAGGAACAACAGCGAAAAGACGAACCCAAATTTCCGAGAGTTGACGGAGAATATGCTCTAACTTTCCTAGCAACTCCATCAGCAAAAGTGGAAAAAAGAACGCTCCGAGAAATAAACGCGGTTGTTCCGGCAACCCCTAAATTCTTGAAGTATTCAAACACGCCAATTACCTGGGATCAGACTGATCATCCCGGGAATATCCCTGAACTCGGCACACAAGCTCTTGTTGTAAGCCCTATTGTCCAGAACACTAGGCTAAAAAGAGTGCTGATGGACGGAGGATCCAGCATCAACATAATGTATCTGGATACGCTGAGGCATCTGAAAATCTCCGAGACCCATCTCAATTACAGCAACATACGCTTCCATGACATTGTTCCTGGCAGGAAAGCACGATCCCTAGGAGAAATTTCCCTAGATGTCACTTTCGGAGAAAAAGATCACTTCCGTCAGGAAAAAGTATCCTTCGAGGTGGTGCTGTTCGAAAGCGTGTATCACGCAATACTCGGACGTCCAGCTTTCGCTAAATTTATGGCAAGATCATGTTATATCTATAACAAGCTGAAGATGCCAGGGCCGAAGGGAGGAGTAATCACCATAACTAGAGACTTCAAGCTGGCGAACAAGCTGGAAAAAGAAAACGCCCTTTGTGCTGAGAAGATCATAGCAAAGGAAGAGCTGAAGGAGCTGGCTAAGGAGGTATCGCCGACAGAAATACCGGCAGGAAAAGAAACCCGGAAGCTAGCAGATAGCTTCAAGGCGTCCGAGAATACAAGACAGGTAATCCTAGATCCGACAAAATTTGTCGTAGTAGGAACTGGGATGACCGACAAATAGGAAAGCGAGCTCATCAAGTTCCTCCTTGAGAACTGGGATATTTTCGCCTGGTGTCCGGCAGACATGCCAGGCGTACCCAGGGAACTTGCTGAGCATCAACTTAAGGTGATTCCAGGCTCCAAACCCGTCAAACAAGGTCTCCGTCGATTTGACGGAAGAAGAGGAAGGCTATTGGCAAGGAAATTATCCGGCTTTTAGCAGCAGATTTCATCCAGGAAGTAATACACACGGAATGGTCTGCAAATCCGGTATTAGTACCGAAGAAAGACACTACTGCTCTAGAATGTGTATAGATTACACCGGTTTGAACAAACTGTGTCCAAAAGATAGGTTCGCGTTACCGCGAATCGATCAAATAATAGATGCCACCGCAGGCTCTGAGCTTTTATGCTTTTTGGATGCATATTCCGGGTATCACCAAATACGCATGAAAAAGGAAGATCAAATTAAGACTTCTTTTATAACCCCGTACGGGACGTATTATTACATAACCATGCCATTTGGCCTGAAGAACGCATGTGCAACTTACCAGCGTTGCATGCAACGTTGTTTGCATAGTCAGATTGGCAAAATGTCCATGTTTACGTAGACGATATTGCTGCCGTAACCAAGGAAAAAGACACGCTCCTTGAAGATTTGCGAGAAACCTTCGAAAACTTGCGCACTTACAAGATGAAGTTAAATCCATCAAAGTGCGTATTCGGGGTTCCCTCAGGAAAACTTCTGGGTTTCATCGTTTCTCACAGAGAATAGAAGTTAACCCAGAAAAGATCAAAGCAATCTTAAACATCTCCAAACCTATGTGTGTAAAAGATGTCCAAAGATTGATGGGTTCCGCTGCAGCCGTCAGCAGATTTATTAGTCGGCTGGGGCACAAATCCTTACCACTCTACAAGTTGCTGAAAAAATCCGACAAATTCGAGTGGACAGAAGAGGCCGATGCAGCATTAACCTAGTTGAAGGAAACTTTGATGAAAGCTCCGATTTTGGCATCCCCAAAAGACGAAGAACCTATGTTATTGTACCTCACGGCTACAAACAGGGTTATCAGTGCGGTAATTGTTCTGGAACGGAAGAAAGACGAACAAAGCATACCAGACCAGCATCCGGTATATTACATAAGTGAAGTTTTCTCCGAGTCCAAGCAAAGGTACCCACACTATCAAAAACTGGCATATGGCGTATTTTTCGCATCTATAAAATTGCGCCATTACTTCCAAGGACATTCCATAACAGTGGTATGTAAAGCACCACTAGGGGATATAATAAACAATGCGGAGGCAACTGGCCGAGTAGCCAAATGGGGTATCGAGCTAGCAACCTTCGACATTAAGTATCAGCCAAGGATGGCAATAAAATCCCAGGTTTTGGAAGATTTTGTCGCTGACTGGACGGAAGCAATGGAGAAAACACCAATGTCGGAGTCCGAGTACTGGATCATGCACTTTGACGGATCCAAGATGAAGGAGGGCGCTGGAGCTGGTGTAGTCTTAAAATCCTCTAAAGGAGACACAATGGAATACGTATTACAAATACACTTCAACGCCAGCAATAACGTGGCAGAATATGAAGCTCTGCTTCATGGCTTGCATATTGCAAAAGAAATAGGGGTTAAGCGCATCCTGTGCTACGGCGACTCGGATTTGGTACAGCATCAGCTCAACCAAACCTGGGACGCAAAAAGCCCTATAATGGCCGAATACCGGAGAACGGTGGACGAGTTCGCCATTTGTTTTTTCGGATTCGAAGTACTCCACGTTAAAAGGGAGGAAAATTGGAACGCGGATGCGTTAGCCCGCATGGGGTCAGAAAGGGTAAAAATCCTACCACCAGGCGTATTCGTCCAGCATTTGTACGAGCCATCCATAAAAGGTGGAGATATTGACTATCCTCTGGCTTCCGAGTCAATTGAAGTTATGCTCGTCAACCCGGATTGGACAATTCCATATTTAAACTTCTTAGTCAACCAGAAGTACCCGGAAGGAGCAGACGAAGTCTTGCAGAGACAAATACAGCGTCGATGCAAAGGACACACGGTAATTGATAATTGCCTGTACAAACGCAGTACTTCCGGAATTTTTCTGCGATGTATTTCACCAGAAGAAGGACAAGAAATCCTGCAAGAAATCCATGCCGGAGATTGCGGACATCATGCTCAATCAAAAAGCATAGTTAAAAAAGCATTCCATGCTGGGTTTTTCTGGCTAACAGCCAAGACAGATGTTGAGCACATAGTGAACACATGTGCAGGGTGTCAATATTACGCCAAGCAGACTAATATGCCGGCCCAAGCACTCAAAACTATCCCAATTACATGGTCGTTTGCGGTCTGGGGGCTAGATATGATGGGACCATTCAAAACTGCGCGTGGCGGACTTACACATCTACTTGTAGCTGTGGATAAATATACCAAATGGGTGGAGGCTAAACCCATCAAAAAGCTTGACGGTGTAACTGCCAGAAATTTCATCATTGACATAGTCATGAGATACGGCGTTCCACACAGCATAATAACCGACAACGGGACAAATTTCTCCATTCGAGAGTTGGCGAAATATTGCCGATAAACGGGGATTCGCCTAGATCTCGCATCTGTGGCACACCCGCAATCCAATGGACAGGTTGAAAGAATGAATAGCTCAATCCTGCAAGGAATACGCCCAAGACTCGAATCTCCTCTTCATAGAGCAGCTGGAGCATGGGTAGAGGAGTTACCTTCCATGCTTTGGAGTATTCGAACGACGCCAAACAGGTCAACTGAGCAAACCCCGTTTTTCCTAGTTTATGGTGCGGAAGCTATCCTTCCAACGGACATGATCCATGATAGCCCAAGAGTGCGGGATTTCGACGACTCGGATGCCGAAGAAGCACGTCAGGATGCCGTCGATCTCTTAGAAGAAGAACGAGAGCTTGTGCTTCAAAGATCCGCCATTTACCAGCAAGGTTTACGACGTTACCATAGTCGGAAAATCAGGCTTCGTTCTTTTAAAGAAGGTGACCTAGTGCTGAGATTGGTACAGCAAAGGAAGCACAAACTGGCCCTAGTATGGGAAGGACCATTTGTCATCAGTAAAGCCATGAAGAATGAATCATATTATCTTGTCGACATTCGAGATACGGAAGACGATCCCGACAAGCCGAATCGCAAAAGAAAGAGAAAGATAGATGTTGAGCTAGGAGAGACAAAGAGGCCCTGGAGTATCCAGCAGTTACGTCCCTTGTATACTTAGTTCAATTTCTATGTAAACATCTTTGAGATCATGAAATAAAGTTGTCGGAATTCTTATATCCATGTTTTTACAAGTTTATTATAGTACAAAACATGATTCCACCTTATCTATTTCCCAATGATCTTGCAAAATACTCAATGTTAAACCGAATTATGCCCGCGTGCTCGGTGTTTAAAAACTGAATGATTTTCGGCCTACTAACGGCTAAAGGAAACTCGGATTGTTCCTGCGTGCCCAAGTTTCATTCAAAAAATTCCTGACTTTTCTCTAAGTATTATCTGATTGTTTATGTGTTGGGTCACTGGAGCTAGTTAGCAAAAATGCCCTTAGTATGATCCATGTTTCCGAGTTTGAACTGATTGGTTTTACCCAGTAATTCGGCATGATGATTCATAATACTATTGAGCCATTTCAAACACTAAGGATAGGTAAAACACATAAGCCAGAGAACTTAGAAGACAAGGGAATATTAAAACCCGAAAACCTTGCAAAGAATTTCATAATTAAAACTGCAAAAGGCGGAGTTCTTGTTTATACAAAAGGAATAGAAGCATTACAATATAAATTACATTGTAAAAGTGCAGTAATGCTCCTATTTTCTACTTCCACCATCCAGGTTAAGGACAACCCTTTAAGCATCCGAGTCTTCTTCGCTGCTGTCATTCTCGGGGGCTTCGGGGATCTCCTCTTCTGGATAAGTGATGAAGATATTCACCATGGAGGCGATCTTGGTGGCGTGACCTTTGATTTCATCAAAGATGGTGGTCTGTTGGGTTTCCGTGTATCCTTGAGGGCAGGGCCGGCTCTACGATTTCAGAGGCCCCAGGGCGAGCTTCATGAATGGTCCCCAAACAAAAGAATACTGGATTTCGAATATGAATGAACAAGACTATTGTAAAGCAATAGAAATAAGCAATTTTTATTAGGATAGAGTATCTAAATATTTTTTATCTTTTTTCTAAACCACGTATAATGGAACCTACAACGCACTAGAAAGTGAATAGCTTACTAACAAACGGCCATGTCTACAGGGAAGTTAAAAACATGTCATATTTAGTGACGATGAGAGTAGGTTGATCCATAATTCCATAGAAGACTACCAACCGACTTCGGTCGCTCTCGTGCCTCGGTATTTGAATCTCGGTGTGTGATTAGATGCGAGGAAAATCGGCAAAGGGACCTTGCGTGATTGGATCGAATTTTGAGAGAAAACATACCATCCAGTGCGGACGTGCATGCCTTTCTTTCGATTCCATGGGTACTTGCTGGTTGATGTCTGCAAGGCTGGACGAGGTAACGCATGTACAATGATCTATGCGCCTCCGTCATTTTTTTTAACTCTTCCTTCTAGGTACATATGTGTCGGCTATGGGCCCCTAGTTTAGCCGGGCCCCGGGCCGTCGCCCCCGCTGCCCTGGGCCAGAGACGGCCCTGCTTGAGGGATACCGGACGCCACGCGCCAAGATTTGGCACCAGGGTAATGCATAAGCATAAGGCCGAGAGCCATGCGTGCACCACCCCGTGCAGCGGAGCGTAAGGTGGACTCCTTGGACTCCGCCACCTCCAGGATAGCACCCGGAAGTTTCTCAACTTCCGAGAATTCCCCAGTCCTTGTGGGAAGGAACTTGTTGACCAGCTGCATTCCAGCAGCTCTGATCGCAGTCCACACCTTCCCAAAGGCTCGGATTCTATCAATCCGAGTGAGATATGGGTTATCTCCTATTTTTTCATACAAAAACAGCCAAAAGGTTAAGAGAAAAAGCAGAGAAAGAAAGCAAGACAGGGAAAAACTGGTAAATGAAATAAACTTACCGAGAATCTTGTCGATTTCGGAGCCTTCCTCCAGGCGCAGATTTAAGGCATTCTCCAAGTCCTGGATGCTGGACTTGTCCTTTTCCGCCTGTTCGGAAGCCTTGGATTGAGCAATTCCAAGGGCCAGGTTGTTGGCTTCCAGATCCTTTTTGGCCTTCATAAGCTCCTTATGAAGGTCCAAATTCTCCTGACGGAGACTGGCAGCATTACCGGCATCTTCAGCTATTTCCTTGGCCTTAGCCAAAGCAGCTGGAAAGTAAGGAAAAAATTCCGAGTTTAGACAAAACTCGGGAAAAGTACTTAGACAAAAAGATGAATCAAAAACTTCAGAGGAAAAAGTATACATGTTGTTTCCGGCAGCTGCAGCTGAGATGATGCCAGCTCCGCCTCTTTCACATCAAGAATAGAAAGAAGATTTCTAACCTCTTTATTCTTGACGGAAAGTTTATTGAAAACTTCCATGTAACCCTGCCAAGTTTTCATTGAACTCTTTTGCGTATTCCGCAAAAAGAATTCTTGCTGGAACACGACAAGGAAAAAAGTCAATAAAAAGCATCAAGGCGAAAAGTATACATTTTGCTTAATGCGTGGGGGCTAGAGTTAATACCTCGCTCATCCGCTGTAACCCTGCCAAGTTTTCATTGAACTCTTTTGCGTATTCCGCAAAAAGAATTCCGGCCGCGCTTAGGCCGTCGTTGATGTTCTTCAAGTCCTTGTCAAAGGTGGGGATTTCCTCCTCGGTTGTTCGAGAAGAATCTCCCACCTCAGGAGCCTCCCTTTCCCTCGTGTCCGTGTTCGGCACAATGGGCTGGCTGGGCTCCAAAGACTCGGTGGTGGGGGCTGCAGCATGCTCTTCTGCCATCATGGACGGCGTGTCCGGTGCGATGACGGGAGAAGGTTGAGAGCCTCTGCTGGACACAACCTTGTGCCTCTTCAGCTTTTTTGGCTTTAGAGTAGAGGGAGGCAGGCTAAAAGCAAAACAAAAAGCCGGAAAAAGTTAAAACTCTGAAGGCAAAAGAAAACTCCGGCAAAGGAAAATAACCCGGATGCTCTAACCTAGAGGTGGCGACGGGAACCCTGTCAAGATCAATGATTTCCTCAGAGGAGGAGATCTTCTTGCGCTTTCGCCCACCTGCAAAGGTGGCGCGCAACGCCTCCAGTTCAGCATCGAAAGCCAGCTCCGATTCAGGAAGGCCGGCAATCTGTCAAAAAGAAAAAGCAGAGTTAGAAGCAGAAAATCCGAGAAAACGTGGAAAAGGTTAAATCCCAAATGACGGAAAATAATACCTTGGGAGCCGGATTGTCGGCCGTATACATTGGCCGACTCGCTTCATATTGGTCGCGGGACGTGACCAACTGATTCACGTGCCTCTGCAAGTCTCTCACGGCCCAGTCTTTGCTGGTTGTCCGCATCTTGTCGCCGGTGCCCGTATACTCGCAAAGGAGATGGCCACCATGGTTGGCTAACGGTTGGATCCGCCTATCCAACCAGCAAAGTACTGTGTCCATGCCGGTTAGAGGCGGATCAGAGGAGGTGAGTTTTGCGATGCGCCGCTTGATCCTTAGAAGATCAGGCGGCAGAATTTGGACGGCTTCAGTTCCCCAATTTTCTTGGGGAACAGCAGCAGTGTTCGTGAAAGGTGGAACCCTGATGGCCTTTTTGGGGAAAGGGACATCGGGATGATAAAAGAAGGAACCCGTCCAAAATTTGACGGATTCCGAGGTCTTTATCTTGGGGAACCGATCCTCCCTAAATCTCCGAAGAGTGAAGGAAATGGTTCCGCAAGTTGGGAGTGCGCCCTCCGAGGAGTTCCGCTTAACCCCGAAACAATACAGCCAGAAATCTAATCTAGGTTCTATGCCTAGATAACCCTCGAAGAGGGCCTGAAAGCCGGCCAGATACAGAATAGAGTTTGGTGGCAGGTTATGAGGTTGGATATTGTAGTGGGAAAGGAGCTGGAGGAAGAAGGCGGAAGGTGGCAGTCCCATACCTCTCAGAAGGTGGGAGGAGAGAAGAACCCATTCTCCGTCGTTCGGCATGGGTTCATTCTCGTCCTCCGGAAGTCGCCACTTCCCTTTCAGCACCAGCCCCGCCTTCTCCATGGTTGGAAGGAGGGACGATGGAATGCTGCAGGCAATCCAATTGCCGGCAGTCTCCATCTCTTCATCAGCTCCGGCGGCGGACGCGGCGGCCTCCGCGGCTGCAAGCTCGTCGCCAACGAGCATGATTTTCTCCTCTGCCGTCTCGAGAGCGAACGGCGGAGTGGGCGCGGAGCTGGAACCCGCAAGATCCACGGCGGCGGAAGGATTTCCTCCGTCCGCCGCGGTACCCGCGGTCTTCACTGGTTCGTCACCGGCGGCGTGTACTGGGGAGTCCAACAGAGGATCCATCGTGTTGATGATGTCCTCAATCTCTTGCGCGACGGCGCGGGCTGGCGAAGACGACGGAGAGGCCATTGGATGGCGGCGCTAGTTTGTCTCCGATGAGGTCTTGCACGCGATACGCGTTAGGGGATTCTCTCTGCTAGAAGCTTGGGCGCTGTAATGGCGTTCGAAGTGGGAGCGGTAGGCTTTTCCAGAGGACGAAGAAGCCTATTTATAGCCGGAAATCCGTCAGGATGCGTGCTAACGGCTCTTTTGACCGTTGGATGTCCAACACGTGTCACTCGCCGGAAAATCCGGGAAATGAATCGACAGGGTGATTATGGCTATCTCCTCGTTTCCCGCGAGAATCTGTCAGAGATATGTTTCTGGGTTTCCCGCTTGAAACCCAAACGTCCCTTACGTCAGCATGATTAAAGCGCTGACGTAGGAAGTTCCTTCTCCGCGAAGGATCGTGGGAGAAAAGCCGGATTTCCAGGATTCCGAGTTTTACGTTACCATCTCTTTTTAAAAGAAGAATAAGAAGAATCAAGACTGCTGGCCAATATTTCTCGGACAATATCCATCTGGCGAAAGACGGCGAATCAGAGTTTTAATCCTTCTTGGGGGCTACTGTCAGATATATACTGAATAGGGGTATATCAGATGGTAGTCAAAGTGCCGGATTACCAGGGTGGCCCAAGTGGTAGTGGGCTATGGTCTATTGGGCGGCCCAGTAAGCTGACGCGCAGAACCCGGATTACGGCCCACGTGATCTGGCTTGGAGTAGAAGGCGGATTCCTTACTTTGCAAGTTAATAGTTACCGTAGTCCTCTAGGTTTCTGATTCTGTACGCCCTAACCCGGCTATTATATAAAGCCGGACGGGAGATACGATAGAGAAGAAGCTACAGGCTAACTCGCCGGGAAGTTGATCCTCAGCGAATAGCTAGACAGAACCTCACACTGTAATTGTATACACAGGCTTTAGCCCTGATTAGTGAGATTGCAGGAGTAGGAACGCCGCATTATTGCGACGTACCGAACCTGGGTAAATCATGTGTCTTTCTCTTCAACGCAACCACGTGTCCCCACGTCTTTACCCGTAGTCTCATGGCACCCCCGTCTATGAAAACTACCACGATGTCTCGACACCTCACCATGTCATGAAAGTCATCACAACAATCCATACACTTCTTATCTTTTTTTACCAACCAAATGATCAAAGTTGACATATAAAATACTCCCTCCGTCTCAAAATAATTGTCGTTGAAATGGGTTGAAATGGATGTATGTAGACTTGAATACATATAGATACATACATCTCAATGACAATTATTTTTAGACGGAGGGAGTAAAATTTTGTACCGCTCAAAATAGCAAAATCATGGTGTCTAAATATATTGGTATACTACGCGGACAAATATTATGTTCACAGTGGTGCAGATAGTCTCTTTATTTAAAACTTCGAATCAAAATTTAAAAAGTTGAAATCCCAAAGTAATGGCTGGATATAGGTAATAGAATAGACTATGTTTCCGCTGGTTCTCAGAAAGAGATGTTGACTCCTAGCCTACAACTGGGTTTGTCTATTCTAAGAACCTATTTTGCCTAGCATTTGACATAAACTAATTTCATGAAAATAAAACAAATAGAAAAAACCAAATACATCAAATAAGATGAATCCCTCCCCTACAGAAGAGGCTTCCCATATTACTGTACGTAGCTGAATTACAAATTTGCTGACCTACTTAGCACACATGATCTACTATCGAGGTATGGGCGAGATTAAATCTGATCGTTACTAATACGGATGCCGGAACATGTGTTTATGACGATATTGGTGATGTCTGATGAAGGGTCCCGCGGCTAATCTTAGCTATGGGATTGTCGCTGTCTCCCCGTATTTTGCCTTCTAGATCCAGCAGGGTGAGGGTATCACGTGTTACCCCTCTAAGAGCTCGCATCTGTCAAAGACTTGTAGCGCTTCACCATTCAGGACTAATCACTACAGGTTCGCAATTGAGGTGGAGACATGCCAACACATGGGAAGATAGAGAGAGATTAGAGCTAGATCAAATTGGTAGAGGAGAGATCAAAACCCAAATAGAAGAAGCTCTAATTCAATTAGAGGGACTCTAATTAGAAACCCCAATTAAACCCTCTAGTCAACTAGAGAGAGGTTTGAGAGGCAATTGTGTGTTTTTCCTCAAGGGATTGGGGTATTTTTATAGTCGGAGGAGAGGGGGAAGTTTCCTTGGGAAGAGGGAGTCCTACTCCCAATCTAAGAGGGGGGCGCACGAAACTCGGATTGGACTCCTAGATGGAGTCCACCCCCCCCTCTTTCCTTTCTCTTTTTTCTTATTTTCTTCCTCATTTATTTCTCAAATAAATCGGAGGAAATTTCAGGGGATTACGGTGCACATTGTGAGGCCATGGGCCCAACCTGGCAGACCCCAAAATTTGGGTTCGGTCATAGGAGGAAATCTTTCCCCCTCCCGTTCTCGGTTTTTTGCCCAAAACTCTTCCGAAGCCCTATGACCCCTATAGATAAAATCATCAACCTTATCTAACGATGTCATAAACATATTCCCGACATCCTGGTGTTGGATTTATGCCTAGAAGGAAATAATCACTAGTACAAAACCTGGCGCTAGGGCTGGTTTACGTACAACGGGCAGAGCCGGGTTTCGTCAACCGGCTCCAAGCTAGGGTCTCTAATAATATATCCGTAGAGTCAGTTAAAAAAAACCGACTCTAAAGACCAAATCCGTCAGGCGGCTGAAAATAATAACTGTCTCCAATAGTAAAGATGGACGATTTAAAAGGTCGTCTATGAAGGGTGCTCATCAGAGACGGCTTCTACCCATGGCCGTTGCTAGTTCCGTACTATCCGATATTTCCTCTCCGGCATCAAAAGACCCTAAACATTGGCAATAATCAATTCCTACGGGAAAATACCCGGGATGTATTATTTTTTGTTACTGCATCACATCACAGGAGAAATCCTTTACCCAGCGATTGCATCTAGTAATATACATACAACAGATCGATCACATATATTTACATACATCTATAGCTAGCACAAAGTAAGAAAAAGATAATGTACGTTTCATTGGACAACACACCCTTATATAGAGAAATTTTGGTAGCTAAAAATATAGTTCGAAATGAGATGCATCTCAAAGACGATATCCATGTTGGGGTCATTGGACTCCCTGAGAATGATCAAAACAGGTTGATCAACTTGAAGATTCTTCCCTCTGACAAACGTTTTCCACTCCAGCATGTCAATGATTATGCGACGATTGGGTGTACTATTTTATGTAAATATGTAATGCTGGTGACGGGCGCCCCTGCTGCTCCAAGTCGTAGTCTACCGCATCCATGACTCGGTATGCCAACATTTGCCGCTATCTTCTTAGGTAGTTTCTGCGCATGAAACATGTAATCATGTATACTAAATATTAACACTTCGAACTTAAATAAAGTAATAAAAAACCGTATGCATCACTTTGATGCAGAGGCGGGGGGCTTTCCCATTTAGAAAAAAAACTAAATATTAACACTAAGGAAATATCATATATGAGAGGGACGCATAGAAGGTGATTACATACCATATCATGTCTGTTCAGCTTTGTGGCCATCAAGCGAGTCACAAATAGAACCCCGACATAGGATCCAATGGGTAGAAACTGAGCGAGACGGTCCTTCTCATCGTTATGCAGAGTAACCCTTTGGGAAACGATGATTGTGTCATCTTCGTCAATCTGTTCATCAGAACAGATTGTGCAGTAATGTTTGCATGCATGGCATGCCATTTCCTTTTTACTTAGGTTAAAGAAAATCCGAATTTAGATATTTTCAAACTAACTTAGTAGTTCATCTAAAAATTAGTGACAGCAGAGTAATTACAAGCTAACTTAGTAGTTCATCTACAAAAATAGAAGTATAAATTACAAACAGACGGAATAATTTTCTATACATTACAAACAAACAGAGTATTTTTTTATAAATTACGAACAAATAGAGTAATTTATTATAAATTACAAGAAAATTGGTTAAGTAGTTCATTTAGTTCATCTACAAAATTAGTTGCAGCTGGCCCAAGAACTATCAATTTGCAAGGACTACATATTGCAAGTTTGATAAGAGGCAAAATTAGTGGAAGCCTGCCGTAAGATCTACCAATCTACCAATTGCAAGGAAGTAATTATTATAAAGAGAAAACATGGAATAACTTTTGATATAGGGATCCAAATGGTGTGAGGTTAATTTATCTGGATATATCTACTTGATACCTAACTATAGCAATTGGCCTCACATGCACGTGATGTTCCTATTTAAAATGGCATGCAAAATGGTAAATGACCAGAGAGCCACTAAATGAATTTTAATAATTTTTCTAAAATGATTTTTGAGTTAAATCCTTTTGATGTTCTTATGTATGTTTATATCTATCATATCCAAGATATTTTTGATTGTTTGAGCTGTAGATTATCTTTGGCATGCAATACAAGATCTAGTAGTTTTCTGCCATTTTGGATTATTGTTTGTTTATTATTAGATAATTGTTTAGGCTGTTGCTTTGATCTTACTAGCATGAGTAGGTGTTGTTTTCACTTTCATATGAATGTTATCTTGTAGATCTACTATGGTAGAACAAATCTTGTTCAAAGAACTAGTGTTGTTTTGCATGCATGTTTGCCCAAATGGATGTTTTCTAGTTCTAGTTTTAGTACCTATTTTACTCCAAGATTATCTTCATGACTTGATTTTTTCCATGAAATGTTTAGTATAGATATTCTTATTTTATTAGGTTGTTTATCCACTGGTTATGTTATCCTTCCATGTATATAAGTGCATGAGTTGCTATATGCTTGTAGTAGTGCTTGTTTATATTTTTATATGCATGTGTAGTTGTTTCTAGTTTGTTTTCTTGTTATTTTGTTCATCCACATGAATGACCATAGAGTCATTTCACTTTGTATGGCATTGTATGAGAGTGGTACACCATCTGGACTCATTCCATTTTGATTGTGTATTCATAGTATCAAATCTAGAGTGATGTTTGTGTATTTTCTATGCATGTTTGATTTATGTTGTGCGTCTTAGTGCTAGTATTTTTGGGTGTTATTATTTATGGAAATTCTTGATGTATGTGTACTCTAGTAGCTTTTCCTTGCCTCTGTTATGTACTTATTGGGTGCTTTTCTTTTATTTTTACGACGTTAGATAACGATGGAGGGTATTAATCCTGAAGTGGTTTTCTGTAACTCTTGTTTATTTCAAGAGAAAGACCAATACCACTGCCAAGGAACGTCACCCTAATGCTTGCTTGTTATTTACTTATGATAATCTATCATGCATGTTTTACTTCTGAAGTTTTACAAAAGTTTGATTAAAAAACTATTTCCTTAAGTGGACAATACCACTATCTATATTATGTATCTAATATGCTATAGACACTATATAATCTTGGTATTACCAAGCCCTTTAGTCACTTTTAATCACATCACTTAATACACTTAAGTCCCTTAGTGGACATTTTAACTTGATGTTTTTGGAAAACAAAACCTTTGAAAAAATCTCGAGGAAAGGTGGGACCTTGTCCGGTATGTGGAAGAGGAATATTTTCAACTTGTTTTCCAAGATGACACATAAACTAGTCTTCGCCGGACAACCAATACGTGCCGCCACATTACCTTAATATGGGCATGCGGTCTAACTAAAATCTTGCCGATGTTAGTCCGTGTCTACCTCAAGGTACTATAGGGGTTAGAGTCCCCTGAACCGAATTATCGCTAGGAGGGAGTAACAGGATATTCAAAGTGTAGGATTAATTTCGCCACCAGTTGAAACAGTTGGGTCTCCTGCCATGGCGGTGTGTTGTTAGGGGAAACCAGATCGATACTGCTGTCTCACTCGATGTCGGGGAGAACAAACCCACTTGAAGAGGTAGTCATTTACTAGCACATGCATAGTGTATAGTTAGGACCAGTTGTCTGATGTTCACATACTGTCGCGGACAGTCTGTGGTTGTTCATAGCGGATGTAATGGATCTTGTGGATTGTGTACATCTCTGCTGAGTAAAACTATTCAGAATAGCCGAGTCCACGGTATAGACAGTTGAATGGCCTTGTAGCTACAATTGTGTTAAGGTTTTCAAAAACATCAAATGGTGATGATGCTGGTGTGCCTGGGAGGTACTCGAAAACGGAATGAATGTACCTTTGAGGTACCGGAGAATGATGATATTGAAGGTGTGATCTTTCAAGAAGTTTTGCAAAGAAAAACTTTCTTTTATTTAGAATGCTTTATCAAAACTTTGTGGACATGCAACATCTACAAGAGAAACTAAATATCTTTTTTAGTATCTTCTTCAACAAAGAAAAACTAAAACCTGAGCAACCATGATGGGTCTTAAATTCATCATGGCTAGAGAAGCCCTAAGTGTATAGCCTACTGACGTGGGGATGATTCCTGGACCTATCGGGTGAGCCTACCCGGTCCAAGACCCAAGACCTAGGCCCAAATACAGGTGATATCCCGCGATTCTAGAAGGCTCAACATAAGCCCACCCGCAAGACTTGCGGGTCAAGACAAGAACTCCTATACGTACTCTACTAGGACTCATGAAACCCCCTCCTGGCTGCATATATAAAGCGAGGAGGGAGAAGAGAAAAAGGAACAACAACCAATCTAGGGATCCAATCTAGAGAGAGGAAGATACAAGCCACAACTAGACTAGGCAATACACGGGATACCCCGTACGCCTCACCATGGCATCGCCATTGTAAACAGCTCGACTATCTCGTCATAATACAGATCAGACAAGCAGGAGTAAAGGTTTTACCTCTACGAGGGCCCCGAACCTAGGTAAATCTTTCTCCTTGTTAGCCGTCGAGATCACCAACACGTACATCGTTCCTCTACTCGAAACCCTACCGGATCATCCGAGGGATTTGTCGACACGACTCTTCGACAATTGGCGCCGTCTGTGGGAACGACACGTGCTGGATCTACGGTCTCACCGTCCTCATCTACATCAAGCTTCGGGTCCTTGACCCCATAGTTTCGATCTACTTCGGCTCCTTCAACTTCATCGAGCACTCGTCGGCATCACGCGCGGCCTACATCGTCTACAACTCTACATCGACATCGTTGTTCATGCGCAGGCTGCAGAACATCAGCAACGTACATATTGCGGACGCCATCAACGGCGACTCGAAACTCATCTGGAACATTCCTTCAGTGGAATGATGCGAGATCAAATTATCTACCGGCTACAAAAAGAATCGGCGAATTCCGACAGTTAGATCTCCGTGGATGACCCAAACACTGAAGCACTATCAGAATCTGACGGAACTCCGCACGACTTCGGGAAAACAATTCTCACAGTCAACTCGGACATCAATTCGAAGATCACACCGTTGAACAGCACTGGAATACCATCCCGCACCATTCCATCTTTTTTGAGCCAATTCCAACGGTTAGACATCCGTCAGCGGCTCGCGCACTGCGACACGTTTTGGATCTCTGCAAGTTCGCGAATTCGAATCGCGGATCCGGATCCTATTCCGGCAATTTGCAAGTCGACACAAAGACCAAGCAACGTCAATAAAACATGGCGACTCGCCATATTAGTGCCCGGGGGCTCGACATCAACATTGTCTTCCGTGTACACACAAAAAACATCGCGACTCCGCCGCATCGATTCGGTCCGCCGCGTCGAGTCCTTCGAGAAGCATCGATTCGGTCCGCCGCGTCGAGTCCTTCGAGAAGCATCGACTCGGTCCGCTGCGTCGAGTCCTTGGGACAAACATCGCGACTCCGCGGCGTCGACTCGGTCCGCCGCGTCGAGTCCTTGGGACAAACATCGCGACTCCATCGTATCGACTCGGTCCGCCGCGTCGAGTCCTTCTAGAAGCATCGTGACTCCGCTGCGTCCACTTGGTCCGCCGCGTCGAGTCCTTCGGTCGAACATCGCGACTCCGCCGCACAACTCCGCTACATCGAATTCTCACCACTAAGTGTCTCGGGGGCTGTCCTTCTCCGTAGCCACACTCGTTGCTCGGGGGCTATGCTGCAAAGTAGACGCACTCGAGAATTCGCCGCAGCCGCACTCGACACTCGGGGGCTGAGGCGCGAAACAGCCGTACTCGACACACGAGTCCGGTTCATCGATTCCGTCACTCGGCACCGCCTCGTCGACTACGGCAATGTCATACAAAGTGCAACGCAGGACCCGCAACGTCGGCTGCAACTTTGAAAGTCGACACAATCCTCCACTCTGAGGCGATAGTCGACACATATCCTCCTCCGGGAGTCGAAACATGTCCTCCTCCGCGAGCCAACAGAAGACAAGCACAAGGGGTTAGCTTCAGAACAACTTGAGGCTATGCCCGACTTTGCGAGTCGAGCATAGCCTCGGGAGCACTGCCGTGCACCCGATAAATCGAAAAAGCAACGTTGTAAGATCTTTGAGTCTATGTCCGATTACAAATAATCGCACATAGACTCGGGGGCTACTCCCATCGGGAGCGCTGCTCGCTGGTCACGCAACCGACGAGCGCTACACGCGTACTCGACGTACTACCGCGTCGGAAGCATCTAACACGCCGGCCGCGTATCTGAGGAGCTCTCTCAGATATCTTCGTCCAGGTCCTTATTGTAGTCGTACAAACCGCATATTAACTCGGATGAAGAAAGCAAAACATCAAACTTGGCCGTCTCACCGAGACGCATATGACAACGCGGGCCAATTCGCGAAATCAGAACATCTTGAAGACTTTTCGGGTCCATCTTCTTGTGTGGACTCGGTGGCTGAGCGTCCGCGTCAAATACACGACTTCCACGTCGTCGTGCGACTCCGCCACGTCCTCGTCGACTACACGACTTTCGCGTCGACTCCGTCCACCATGTCGAGTACATCTCCACCTCATCGACTCCGTCCGCCGTGTTGAGTACATCTCCACCGCGTCGACACCGTCCGCCTCGTCAACTACACGACTTCCGCGTCGACTCCGTCCGCCGTGTCGAGTACACCTCCACCGCGTCGACTCCGACATGTCTAGTCTCTTACACTTCTCGCCATGTCCCATCGGGAGACAGAACAAGTGCTCAGTGCACCATGACATCACGCGACTATCAGCCATCAGGCTTATTTCTGTTCGGAATCTTCAAACAAAAAGGCACTCGCCACGCAGCGGGGAGAAGATTGTGAGTATGCGGCTCCCGCAAAAACCACGACTCCGCACTACGATGTACAAACACATCACTCGAAACAAAAGACATCACTTGTTACGTGTCCAAAAGAAAATCGCGAGTCCCTAACACGAAATCTCTTTCATATGGGCATTCTAACACGAAATCTCTTTCGTATGAGCATCGAGACGCGAAATTTCTTCGCGTGGACACCCTAAACACGAAATTACGTTCGTATGGGCATTCTAACACGAAATCTCTTTCATATGAGCATCAATACGCGAAATTTCTTCGCATGGACACCCTAAACACGAAATTACTTTCGTATGGGTATTCTAACACGAAATCTCTTTCGTATGAGCATCGAGACGCGAAATTTCCTTGCATGGACACCCTAAACAGGAAATTACTTTCGTATGGGCATTCTAACACGAAATCTCTTTCGTATGAGCATCAAAGACGCGAAATCTCTTTCGCATAAGCTTCTTAACACGAAATTTCTTTCGTATGAACATATAAAGACGCGAAATCTCTTTCGCATAAGCTCCCTAAACACGAAATTTCTTTCGTATGAGCATATATAGACGCGAAATTTCTTTCGTATGAACATATCAAGACGAAATTTCTTTCGTGTGAACTTCATAACGCGAAATCTCTTTCGCACAAGATCAAGAAGGAATATCTCTTCACCCGAAGAATTGCAAGAACTTGACCAAGGTAAAATCGCGAGTATGCGGCTCCCGCAGCTCTACCACACGATGTATTTACACATCATTATCCTGGATCATTCGGCCGACTAGGCACATCCGGATGCCGTATTCTTTCGAGTACGAAGGTAAGACCCAAGGATCTCTCTTTTGGGCCTGGATTCGCACTCAAGCTGTGTCCTCCGGTAAAATTTCCGTGTCAACAACACGAAGAAAAATCCTAGCGGACACGCCGGGTACCCCTTTAGGTTAAGTTCGACTCGGTAAGACCTCAACGGCCCAGTCGCAACAATCACCTCGCCGGATTCGAGTCGGAGGTCTCGAATTTGTGTAGGCCAGAACCGTTTTTGCCCTAGATGCAATTAATTGGCCCTGATCTTTCGGGAGAGCCAAGCGACTGAGCCGCATCCTTCTGCGAAAACAGCCAACACAAGGCACATTTACCACTCGATGCTCGTGTACAGAAGCGCATCGCGCACAGGGTATACACCCTTAAAACCAGACGATCGAATAACCAATCGAAGAAATCAAGAACGGACTCTGAGTGCCCACCCGACTGATTCTCAGTCGACTAAACACTCGGGGGCTACTGACGTGGGGATGATTCCTGGACCTATCGGGTGAGCCTACCCGGTCCAAGACCCAAGACCTAGGCCCAAAGACAGGTGATATCCCGCGGTTCTAGAAGGCTCAACAGAAGCCCACCCGCAAGACTTGCGGGTCAAGACAAGAACTCCTATACGTACTCTACTAGGACTCATGTAACCCCCTCCTGGCTGCATATATAAAGCGAGGAGGGAGGAGAGAAAAAGGGACAACAACCAATCTAGGGATCCAATCTAGAGAGAGGAAGATACAAGCCACAACTAGACTAGACAATACACGGGATACCCCGTACGCCTCACCATGGCATCGCCATTGTAAACAGCTCGACTATCTCGTCATAATATAGATCAGACAAGCAGGAGTAAGGGTTTTACCTCTACGAGGGCCCCGAACCTGGGTAAATCTTTCTCCTTGTTAGCCGTCGAGATCACCAGCGCGTACATCGTTCCTCTACTCGAAACCCTACCGGATCATCCGAGGGATTTGTCGACACGACTCTTCGACACCTACCTACCACTTATATTGCATACTGGCATAGTTAAGCTTTTATTTAGGGGTGTCTTGCAAGTATAATCCATTGTACTCATATTGGTTTCGTCCCTGACTATTGTCTTGGTCAGACTTCGAGGAACAACCTCGGGAGGATATCTATGAGGATTACTATGACGACCCCGCGAACTAGGCACGTCTCCCGGTCAACAGCATGTGGTGTTAAGGCGTTGACATGGGTTCTACTTATTTTTGTTAGCTTCCGATGAATAAATGTGTGTGAGTGTTCTTCGCATACCCTGCGTGGCAGCTATCTCAGACTTGGCCGTGAGACCATTTGTGTAAGACTATGTTATTTGTGTGATGGATGTGAACTATGATGTACCTTCTCTAAATATGTTGCTCATGACTGTTGATCTGGGATCATGAGTGTATGCATATTGGCGGTCTCGGACGGTTAGTCTGGGTCCCCACACTGGGGTTGTGTCACAGTGCAGGGCACTAGATGATGAGTGTGCTAGAGTGGCACCTATAGCTGATCACCAGAGGCAGGAGCTTGCTAAGAAAGCTTGTTTTGACCGCATATCCACTCTTTCAGGCAAGAGCAAGAGCGAGTTTAGGGAAATGAGGTTGCATCCATTCTTCACTAAGGCTCGCCCTACTCAGAACCCTAACTATTGGAGGAAGGAACGTGAGTTGATTCAATCATAGTTCTATGACAAGCTGCGTCATCCAGTGTGTAAGCAAAAGGTTCTCAACGTAGATGCTCTGGGAAGAAATTCCTATTTCAGTGAAGCAGATCGGGTGACTAGGAAGCTTGGTCTCGAGAAGCTAGTTGACACCCAGCAAGACTTCAACAGTCAGTACTTTCAGCAATTATTTGCTACTATCACTTTTGGCGAGGATGAGGACATATCAATGACATGGATGACTGGATGCATCAAGTGAGAGCCTTCCATCTTGAGGCTTTCCGAGCTTCTTGGCTATCCTCTCCATGGTGATAATCTGGGTAAGAGGATTCATGTGCATGGTGTTGCCTACAACAAGAGGAAGTTGACTCCTCTGACGAAGATATGGATTCTGGATCCTGCGGATAAGGACACCCCCTCTCAGGCCCAAGGTGAAGGCCCAAGAAGAGGAGCCCTTGGAGTACTCCAGAAGGCCCACGTGAAGCCCACCCGCACTAAACTTGCGGGTTAAGTTAGAAAACATGTAACCGACCTAGCTAGGGTTGGAGTCCTCTCCGGGTAGAACTCGAGACCTGGTCGCCTATATAAGGCCAGGAGAGCCCCCGAGAGAAAACCAAAGCAATACCGCACGACCAAAAGCCTTGAACTCGAGACCTACTCTCGATTCGAGCACAACCTTTGTAACCGATCTAATCATCAATACAAATCGACAAGAGGCAGGAGTAAGGGTTTTACCTCTACGAGGGCCCCGAACCTGGGTAAATCTCGCCCCCTGTCTAGCCGACGATTCCACCAGCGCTCATGGGTTCTCCTAATCGAAACCCGATAGGTTCATCGAAGGGATTTGTTGAGTCAGGGATTCGACAATTGGCGCCGTCTGTGGGAACGGCGGGCGCTGGATCACCGGCATCCTCGGCTTCATCGACATCAAACTCTCGTTGGAATCCAATGACTACGGCTCCGAACAATCCTTTACGGATCGGATCTGTCGTGGTCACACCGCACTCGCCGGAATCGCGCCCGGTATTCGAAGATCTGGAGGAGAGCGTCACCCTGACGTTCGGGAGCCTCAAATTCGTGACGAACAGGGACGGGATCCTCCACTTCTCAGATGAATCGGAGACTGAATCTGGAGCTGTCGACTCACGCCGTCACCTGGAGAAAAGTGGCGAGTCGATTCTCTTCAACGCCAACGACTACCACACCCTCTCGACAGAGGAACCATCAAGAATCCAAGGAAACCGTCGACCTACGCCTAGGAAGCACGAGCTTCGAATGGCTCAAGTCTGCATGGCAGGATCGGAACAAGGCTCGGAAACAGAACACAGCGCGACTGAGCGCAATATAATCGGCGTTTCGCGGGAATCCTGGAAACGGGCGAAGGAAGCTATGCGAACAAGCAAGCCACCCGCAGTCGGATCCTCACACGAAGACATGGTCGCCTACCACTATCACCTAGTGAGAGCAGCCACGATTATCAAAGATGCTCGGGTAGATCTGGCCCGCTGAAGAAGAGCGGCGGACGAATCAAGCCAGAGACGAGCTGGGCTATCCGTAACACCCTCGGTCGGAACCCGACCCGCGAGGAAAGGACACGCATCCACGTCTAGGAACGATGAATCCATACGCGAAACAAACAGATCAATCACTCCTTCTCTCATGCGAGTCGACGACGACGGCAACGTGTACCCGCAAACTCCCGCTGCTGCGGTTCTAGCCGCGGCAACCTACATGCAAATGAATCAACCGACAGAAAGCGACCCTCGGGCAGAGCAATACAAGCAAATACGAAAAGGACTTGGATTGGCGGCCGCAAGGCTCGCCTCTCACGATCGCAAGAAGGCCGAGGAGCAGCAGGAGAAGGAGCGAAGGGAGAAGGAGAAAGATAAAGAAACGCCTCGCAGGCACAGAAGCTCTTCACCGAGGAGGGATAAGTCACCACGCCGCGGTCGAGGAAAAGAAGCTAGACGCCGCGGCGACAGTCGAAGCAGCAGTGAAGAAAGCCCGAGAGACAGAAACTCGCGGCACCATAGCGGCCGCTCGAGAAAACGGAGCAAGGAACCAAGAAAAGATGACGACCGCGACCGGCCAGAATACGACGCGCGATCAGATCTCGCTCAAAAAAGGGTGGATAAGGCAAGGGCTTCGCGATATCGCGAGCGCTCTTCGTCCGGCTCCTCGGATGACGAAACCTGTGGAGCACTCTGTTTCGCTCGCAGCATCCGCGAAGCACCTCTACCCAAAAGGTTCAAGCTCAGCACGGAGGTGACGAAGTACGACGGCTCACTCGAGCCCTCTCAATGGCTAAGCGACTACCTCACGGTAGTAAAATGCCAACGTGGGAACAAGAACACGGCTATGCAATACCTCAATTTGCATCTTACTGGCGCAGCCCGCAGTTGGCTGGAAAGAAGACCAAAATCTTGCTACCCATCGTGGGATGATTTGCACCGCGACTTCTGCAAAAATTTCCAGTCGACTTACAAGAGGCCAGCTACAATCGAAGAACTACGAGCCTGCAAGCAAAAGAATGGCGAGTCCACACGCGAATACATCCAGCGATGGACAACGCTCAGGAATACCGCGGGAACCATCTCAGAAGAAGTAGCGATCGAAGCCTTCACAAAGGGCGCCAGAAGAACTGCCTTTCGAGAGGAGCTAGGCAGAGCTGCACCCAAGACTATTGGGGAGCTGATGATCATAGCCGAAAAATGGGCTAACGGAGAAGATGCGGTGCGCAACGAAAGAGCATCGTCACCCGCACACGATGACAATCGTCACGGTCGAAGAAAAAGAAGAAAATATTACGATCATGAGGATAGAGAGGAGTTGGTTGCCGTGGAATTCACTCGAAACCGCGATTCCGGTCGCCGTGGAAATCGCGAGTGGAGACCAAAGGCCAAAGAAAAATCCCCCGAGGAAGACCTAGATGCATACTGCTCGCTACATCTATTCACAGATAAGCGCACGGGCAAAACCAAGGCAACACACTTGCTTAAGGATTGCCGCAAGTTCCATGACATCTCGGACGCACTCGCGAGGAAAAGATCTGCCTCCACTCAAAATTACCCGCCGCTTCCAGGAGGAGGACACCAAGGATTCCAGCCCACCACCACCTCCACCCGCAAATCCAAACATGGCGCTAGCTGCAGTACCCGCACCACCAAACGCCGAAGCAAACGCGTATCCGAACCCGGCAGGACAACTCGCAATGATCCAGAAGGTATGCCCCTCCCGCAGAGCTCAAAAGACTAACACAAGGCAATTATGCATGGCAGTACAGACACCGCCAACGAAGACCGAGTACCTGAAAATGGCGGACCAGCCGATCACGTTCTCGATGAAAGATCACCCACCACGAGTCTATCGACCAGGGCACGCCCCCCTGGTCATCCAGGCGCAAATTGGCAACTACGACTTAGCCCGCGTATTCATGGATGGGGGCAGCGGTCTCAACATCATCTACGCGGATACACTCCGTCGGATGAACAAGAACTTGGACGGCCTCCCGGAATCAGAAACATCCTTCCACGGGATAGTTCCAGGCAAGGCAGTCCGTCCACTCGGAACAATCAACCTAGAAGTTGTGCTAGGCACGCAGAGCAACTACAGGAGAGAGTTCCTCGACTTCGAAGTTGTCGATTGGCCTTCACAGTACCACGCCATCTTGGGCCGAACAGCGTTCGCCAGATTCATGGCAGTACCTCACTACGCCTACCTGAAGCTCAAATTGCCCGGCGAACATGGCGTAATCACCATTGACGGGGACTTTCAGAAATCCAACAAATGCGACATTGAGTTCAACGAGATCGCAAAATCTTTCGGGATGCACGAAGAACTTCAAGAGCTGGCAAAAACCACGGATCACTCCGTGATGCCCCTCACAAAGAAAAATGCGCCTGAACTAGAATTTAGCGCCAACATCGACACCCGAAAGCATCAAGTGCACCCGACAGACTCTGCGAAGACAGCGATGGTTTCAACAACCCTCTCGCAAGCATAGGAAAGCGCGCTCGTCAAACTCCTCCGTGAGTACTGGGAAATTTTCGCCTGGCATCCCTCAGATATGCCAGGAATACCCAGGGAGTTTGCCGAGCACTCACTCGAAATCTTTCCAGACGCTAAACCCATCAAACAGACCACGCGAAGATTTTCAGAACCCAAGCAAAAGGCGCTTGGAGAAGAAGTAAACAGATTGCTAGCTGCGAAATTCATCAGGGAGATCAAGATATCCACTTGGTTAGCAAACCCGGTGTTGGTCCTAAAAAAGAACACGGATATCCTTCGGGTGTGCATCGACTACACGTCGTTAAATAAGCATTGCCCCAAGGATAATTTTCCCCTCCCGTGAATCGACCAGATCGTGGATTCTACAGCAGGCTGCCAACGCCTCTCCTTCCTGGACGCCTATTCGGGATACAATCAGATCCGAATGAAAAAGGAGGATGAAGAAAAGACAGCATTCATCACACCTCACGGTGTCTACTGCTACACAACAATGCCCTTCGGGCTGAAGAACGCAGTCGCAACATATCAGCGCTGCATGCAAAGATGCCTCGCCAACCTCATTGGCAAGAACGTGCAAGTGTACGTTGACGACATTGTCATCAAGACTCGAGTTGAGGACACACTCCTTGAAGATATTAGAGAAACATTCGACGCCCTCAACACGTACAGGATCAAGCTCAATCCGACCAAATGTGTCTTTGGCGTTCCGGCAGGAAAACTTCTCGGGTACCTGGTATCCGCCAGAGGCATTGAAGCCAACCCGGAGAAAATACAAGCTATCTTAACCATGAAGGAGCCAACCAACCTGCGCGGAGTACAAGAGCTCGCAGGGCGATTAGCCGTCCTAAGCAGATTCATCGCACGATTGGGGGAGCAAGCATTACCCTTCTACAAGTTGTTGAAAAAGACAGACAAATTCGAGTGGACACCCGAAGCTAAGCAAGCATTCGCAGACTTGAAGCGGTCATTGCAAAGTAGGCGCATCCTCGCAACACCGCGAGAAGGGGAGCCACTTTTCTTGTACCTAGCCGCCACAAACCAGGTCATCAGCACAGCAATCGTGGTCGAACGACCTGAGGAAGGCAAAGCGTACGGAGTTCAACGTCCAATATATTACATCAGCGAAGTACTCTCACCATGCAAGCAACGCTACCCTCACTACCAGAAGCTCGCGTACGGAGTTGTTCTTACCGCCCGCAAGCTCAAACATTATTTCCAGGAACACGACATTACAGTGGTTAATGATGCGTCACTCGGTACGATCATGAACAACCCTATGGCATCCGGAAGAATAGCAAAATGGAACATCGAGTTGGGCGCTTGGGACATCACTTACGCAGGACGAAGCGCAATCAAATCCCAGGTACTTGTTGAATTCCTAAGCGAATGGACATAATTGCAAACGCCAGGACCACCCGAGTACACGAGCAATTGGATAATGTACTTTGACGGGTCCAAGAGAAACGAAGGAGCAGGAGCTGGAATAGTTCTTATATCACCTGAAGGAGACAAGCTGCAATACGTCCTACGATTGGATTTTCCACCAGATGATCCGGCATCAAACAACGACGCAGAGTACGAAGCATTGTTGCACGGGATGAAGATGGCAATCGCCTGTGGAGCTACTCGCCTAATGATCTACGGCGACTCCAATCTCATTGTGCAACAAACAATGAAAGAGTGTGACGCAATCGCCGAAAACATAATCGCGTATCGCGACATGTACAATCTACTCGAAGGAAGTTTTAAAGGATGCGAGCTAAAACACATCGCAAGATCCAGCAACGAAGAAGCAGATCGACTGGCAAACATGGGTTCCACGAATACACCCATACCACCAGGAATATATTTCGAACGAATGATCAAGCCACTACAAGAAATATGTTGATACATGACCATTTTATAATGACCGTGGATGAATTGGTCATGTTTCTATGACCATTTAAAATCAGTTGGTCGTTAGCTGTTTGGAAGGGTCCAAATCTGGAAACATAACGACTATTTGATGAAAAAAGTCATTATTTCATTAGATGAATTGGTCATAGGCCAACAACATTTTGATCCATTCCACCACCTCATCATTTTTGATGATGTGTCGTCCTAGTTGTCTAATTTTTGATTATGTGTCGCTGAGCTGTCAATTTCGCTGACCAATAGTCTATTCGGTGGCATGCTAAGCTGTCAATTTCGCTGACATGTAACCAACTAACACACAACACGCACGCAGCACCTCACCTCGCACCGCACCGATCCCACCTGTGCACAGCACCGATCGCACCTGTGCACCGCACCACATGCACGCAGCACCTCACCACTCGCACCGCACCGATCCCACCTGGCGCACCGCACCACACCACGCGCACCGCGCCCACCTAACAGAAAATAGGAAAGAAAAGGGGCGTCGGGGAGAGGGATCGAACCGGGTACCTCTCGCAAGCTAACCTTCGACGAAACAAGTAGGCCACAACGAACCTCGTGTTACAAGCAGGAGCTTTAGTCTATTTGTCCACATACGAACCATCCGCACTAGGTTGCTGGGCTGCGCGGGCTGCGCTAAGAGAGATCAGCCACGCTGATGGCCTGGGCCGGGCGCGCAGCTGGGCTGGGCCGGCCGGCTTGGCAGGTTTGTTTTCTTTTTTTATCTTCTTTAATAACTTTTTTATGACTCCAATTTTAACCAAATAACTTTTGATTTTTTAAAACAAAATATGTATTCTGCTATTGTAGACTATTAGGAACAATATTTAGTCAATAAAAATACAAAATACCCCTAAGCTTTATATATTGCTTCATATAGGGTTGCGAAGATTCTTAAATAAAATATTGGATTACTAATTTAAATTCAAATGTGAGATAAAAATTGTAGGGTTTTCAAATTATGCCATGATTAAATTAAAACATACACTTTTAAAACTTGGTTTTTGATCTATTTATTTTTGCAAAAATAATGTGGTGACAATATTTTGCAAAAATGATTTCGGAAAACGGTCAAAACGGGGGACATGACCGTTCGTACCTAGGTGGTGAATCTTGATGAACTATTGGTGTATCTATGTTGAAATATGTACTTGGGTACCTAAAAATGATTTTTGCAAAAAAATAAAGAGAAAACTACGAGGCACCTGTAGTTCAAATTTGGCCCGGTTTCAGCGGAATCGGCAGAAATTTGTCTTTTTCAAAGGAGGTGTATTTTGAGCTATTGAGAGACAGTAAGTTTGTTATTTGTATATCAAACATGACATAATATATTTAGAATTTTACTTTGTACATTTTTGCAACATATTTTGCGTATGTGCTTCACAAAAAAACTCCGTTTTGACACCCCGGGAATGGAAAATGGTATTTTTATTCAACGAAAAAAAAACTTTCTTCGTGAACATTGTTAGTTGTTCCAATATGCATCTTTGTGTGGAATATGGTCACATTTAAACAAACTATGCCATGGATGTGGCCAAAACATCCGTCATTTGGCCCGAAAGCTATGAATCTTCGTACGAGATAACTCATTTTTGTGAACACATTTTCCACCAAATTGTCGTATTCCAAGTTTATTATTTTTGGTGGATACTAGGACATATATAACAACACCACGCGAAGGTCTTGCATCGTTTCGAGTTTTTTTGAATTTTCTGGAATTTTCTAAGCCGATTTCGGAGAACGATCAAAACAGGGGACATGACCGTTCGTACCTAGGGGTTGAATCTTGATGAAATCTTGGTGTATATATGTTGAAATATGTACTTGGGTACCTAAAAATGATTTTTGCAAAAAATAAAGAGAAAACTACGAGGCGCCTGTAGTTCAAATTTGGCCCGGTTTCATCGGAATCGGCAGAAATTTGTCTTTTTCAAAGGAGGTGTATTTTGAGCTATTGAGAGACAGTAAGTTTGTTATTTGTAGATCAAACATGACATAATATATTTAGAATTTTACTTTTTACATTTTTGCAACATATTTTGTGTATGTGCTTCACAAAAAAAGTCCGTTTTGACACCCCGGGAATGGAAAATGGTATTTTTATTCAACGAAAAATAAAACTTTCTTCGTGAACATTGTTATTTGTTACAGTATGCATCCTTGTGTAGAATATGGTCACATTTAAACAAACTATGCCATGGATGTGGCCAAAACATCCGTCATTTGGCCCGAAAGCCATGAATCTTCGTACGAGATAGCTCATTTCTGTGAACACATTTTCCACCAAATTGTCGTATTCCAAGTTTATTATTTTTGGTGGATACTAGGACATATAACAACACCACGCGAAGGTCTTGCATCGTTTCGAGTTTTTTTTGAATTTTCTGGAATTTTCTAAGCCGATTTCGGAGAACGGTCAAAACGGGGGACATGACCGTTCGTACCTACGGGTTGAATCTTGATGAAATCTTGGTGTATATATGTTGAAATATGTACTTGGGTACCTAAAAATGATTTTTGCAAAAAATAAAGAGAAAACTACGAGGCACCTGTAGTTCAAATTTGGCCCGGTTTCAACGGAATCGGCAGAAATTTGTCTTTTTCAAAGGAGGTGTATTTTGAGCTAGTGAGAGACAGTAAGTTTGTTATTTGTAGATCAAACATGACATAATATATTTAGAATTTTACTTTGTATATTTTTGCAACATATTTTGTGTATGTGCTTCACAAAAAAACTCCGTTTTGACACCCCGGGAATGGAAAATGGTATTTTTATTCAACGAAAAATAAAACTTTCTTCGTGAACATTGTTATTTGTTCCAATATGAATCTTTGTGTGGAATATGGTCACATTTAAACAAACTATGCCATGGATGTGGCCAAAACATCCGTCATTTGGTCCGAAAGCCATGGATCTTCGTACGAGACAACTCATTTCTGTTTTTCCACCAAATTGTTGTATTCCAAGTTTATTATTTTTGGTGGATACTAGGACATATATAACAACACCACGCGAAGGTCTTGCATCGTTTCGAGTTTTTTTGAATTTTCTGGAATTTTCTAAGCCGATTTCGGAGAACGGTCAAAACGGGGGACATGACCGTTCGTACCTAGGGGTTGAATCTTGATGAACTCTTGGTGTATCTATGTTTAAATATGTACTTGGGTACCTAAAAAGGATTTTTGCAAAAAATAAAGAGAAAACTACGAGGCACCTGTAGTTCAAATTTGGCCCGGTTTCAGCGGAATCGGCAGAAATTTGTCTTTTTCAAAGGAGGTGTATTTTGAGCTATTGAGAGACAGTAAGTTTGTTATTTGCAGATCAAACATGACATAATATATTTAGAATTTTACTTTGTATATTTTTGCAACATATTTTGTGTATGTGCTTCACAAAAAAACTCCGTTTTGACACCCCGGGAATCGAAAATGGTATTTTTATTCAACGAAAAATAAAACTTTCTTCGTGAACATTGTTAGTTGTTCCAATATGCATCTTTGTGTGTAATATGGTCACATTTAAACAAACTATGCCATGGATGTGGCCAAAACATCCGTCATTTGGCCTGAAAGCCATGAATCTTCGTACGAGATAGCTCATTTCTGTGAACACATTTTCCACCAAATTGTCGTATTCCAACTTTATTATTTTTGGTGGATACTAGGACATATATAACAACACCACGCGAAGGTCTTGCATCGTTTCGAGTTTTTTTGAATTTCCTGGAATTTTCTAAGCCGATTTCGGAGAACGGTCAAAACGGGGGACATGACCGTTCGTACCTAGGGGTTGAATCTTGATGAACTCTTGGTGTATCTATGTTGAAATAGGTACTTGGGTACCTAAAAATGATTTTTTCAAAAAATAAAGAGAAAACTACGAGGCACCTGTAGTTCAAATTTGGCCCGATTTCAGCGGAATCGGCAGAAATTTGTCTTTTTCAAAAGAGCTGTATTTTGAGCTATTGAGAGACAGTAAGTTTGTTATTTGTAGATCAAACATGAGATAATATATTTAGAATTTTACTTTGTACATTTTTGCAACATATTTTGTGTATGTGCTTCACAAAAAACTCCGTTTTGACACCCCGGGAATCGAAAATGGTATTTTTATTCAACGAAAAATAAAACTTTATTGTATTACAATGCAATTATCAATTAGAAATATATATAAATAAAACTATTAATTATTAGTTTTGAATTTTCTGCTATTGACATAGAGAAATAGTGAAAATAAACTACTCCGTATTGTTTGCCAGATATGAGTTAAACTAGTTTATTGTTACTATCAAACCACCCACTAGAGACATGTACAGTGGGGCCAAGAAATGGCAGGGCCCAACTGCAGTTGCTCTACGGTGAGTATGAAAAGGGGTTGGGAGGAAGAATTTTGGAAACGAGCGCACGACAGCACGCCTCTCTTTATTCCCGAACCGGTCAAAACCCTAACTTCCCTCCCTCGCGCCGCCACTCTCTCCTCTCCTTCTCTTACCTCAGATCTCAGCCCAGATGCGACCTCAGATCCCAGCCCGCGAAGTGGATGTCTCACCTCGCCGAGGCAGATTTCTCCAAGGCGTGCGTTGCTGCAACACCTGCGGCGGTGCCGCCTGCTGCGAGCACTGCTGCGCGGGGCACCACGGAGGCCACGACACATCCGCCGCCGACCACGGCGCGGCGCACCGCAGGGACTAGTTCTGCATCCTCGGCGGCTCGGGCGGCGGGACGTGCTGGTGTTGTTCCGCGACACAGTCACCCCCGCCGAGTGGCTGGCCAACCTCTTGAGCTCCCTCGAGTCGGCGCGCCTCGATCCCTGCGATCCACGCCCGGACGTCAAGGTCGAGTCCGGCTTCCTCAGCATCTACACCTCCGCCGACAAGACCTGCTGCTTCGGCGGCGCCGGCAGCTTCCGCGAGCAGCTCCTCCGTGAGATCACCCGCCTCCTCGCCGACTCCTCCTCAGAAGCCACCAACATCACGACTCTGCAGGAGGACGGGGAGCACGAGGCGCTTTACCCTCCTGGCGATTCCTCCTCGCGCCGCCGCCTGCTCAGCGACCATGGGCTCGTCGCCGGGGACCAGCAGCTACGACTGCTCCTTCAAGGTGCTCCTCATCGGGGACTCCACCGTCGGCAAGAATAGCCTCCTCGTCAGCTTCGTCTCCCCCGCCGCACACGCCCACGACGCCGCCGACATCTCCCCCACCATAGGTATCCTCCTACTCCCGCCGGCCTCTCCTGGATCTCCCTGCCCTGTGCCTGTGCGCTACCTCAGCCCTGTCCGTCCCGATCAGGGAACAACACCAACCCTCTCCTGCAAGTTGTAATGCACTTGTTTATGTGTTCATTTGGACTCCGAATGCCAACATTTATAGATAATTAATGTTCTGAATGATGTTCTTGTGACTGTCAATGTTATGATGTGATATGCAGAACTGTACAACATGAAGTCGTTTTTGTATTGGATTACTGGTAGCAGCTAAATGCTGTTAATATCTGTGCATAGTTTGATAATGCTGAAGGTCTTGTAGTAGCCTAATTATCTCTTTATGTCTACTAGGATTCATGATCTGTTGCTAGGCAGCCATTTCAATGGTAATTGCATTTCAATAGCCATGAGTGAAATCTGTTGTACTATAGTTGATGGGCATTTCAATTTCATACCCCCATATACTGTTATAATTTTATTGGGACATCTGGTCCGAGTAGAGTGATTGTGCTGTCTCAGACAGCAACAAGGTGAGAGCTTCAAATAGTATTCTCAATTCCTATCCTTAAATTCAATTAGGTCTGGATCTATCTATGTTGTGTTAAACATGAACTTGATAATTAAAAAATGGTTTCTGCTACACCGTCTGGCAGCTTCTTGAACCTGAACCAAAGTTTTTCCTCCTGCTAAATAAGAGGAACTTCAACTTGTTTGCACACATACAGATTAGGATAACTGCTGCAATGATCTAGCTCTCCAATTTGTACCTGTAACTGTATCTTGCCAGAAGGGTTTAGTTCATGGCTTATATGTTTGTTGACTCGGAGTGCCATAGTTTTAACCTTACTGGTATTCTGATATGAAAATGATGGGATTTCACATTTAATCAATTATTCGATATCAGGAATTCGGTTATCTCAGTGTGGCCTGTATTCGATATCAATAATTCTGTTATCTCACCGATGTCCGGGCTTCAACCTGGAGATCCACGTCGTGACCTATCTCGAGTTCCTCGGTGAGTTACCCCCTTCTCCTCCTATGCCTCGTCTCCTCAGTCAGTACCCTGTTTAATTGTGCATACTCATGTATTGTTATACCAATTTGCTTCTGCTTGCTGTTACATGTATTTTTTGTAGAATGCATATGGGCTATCATCTGATCTGTATTGAATGGCTAGTCTATGAAAGAGTAATGTAACCAATGCAATATGCAATGTTTGTCGACTTCATTCGGTGATTGTTACTTTGGAGACTCATAGTGTAGGAGCTTGGTAGCAAGAATAGCTAGGTCGGTTCAACTGATACACCACCCGAGTATAGCGAGAGTATAACTGCAGCAGAATTGTTTATTCTAATGGATTTCTACTATTCTGCCGTTTTTATTGTCCTGCTAAGTTATTGTGTTTGTAGTAGCTAGCTCAAGTAGCACCGGTGCTTGGAATTGTATGTATGTTTGTGTGGATGTGCATGCTGTTGTATGCCAAATTTCTGTAATGTGGATGTGCATGTTCTATAACTCAAGCTAGTTCTTCCAAACCTTTATTTTGTACTCTTAAAAAGAAAAGATTGGCATGATAAACCTTTATGTACATCACCGTTCTTATTAAGGTCATTTATTGTAAAACTGCTCAGGTCCAAACCATACTGGAGGAGGAGGATGCGAAAAGGGGAGGGTTTCATCGGCAACATCCATACCATAGCTGTGAATCGACCACCAGGTCGCTCCCTGCTCGAGGCCAGGTTACCACAGCCACTATCCTCTCTTTGCATCACTACATGATATATTGCCATGTATGACTGCTTCAACTCTCTCGATGGGTTATGAATCAAGTAAACTGACTGTTCTTACACACTTGCCACCAACAATCCTTCCAATGTTCTAGTATTGATCGGAATCATGCTCAAACTTGTACTAAGTTCATGTTCTTCCTTTATGTTTGGATTAATCTTATACTTTTTCCCCTCATTGTCTAGTCATTACTAAAAGGATGGAGGAGATATGTGAGAACTGGTGCATTTCATTCATCCTGGAGTGAGTCATCAGGTGTGATTGGAGCGAGTCATCAGATATTATGTGATCAAAGCAGTAGCTAAATGATGTGTGAACCTGGAGGTTTGAGGTCTTGACGATATAGTACTGTATGTGTGATAGTACTGGATGTGATCTGAACGTGTTATGTAAAGTGATTGAAGTGACATGTACTGTTTATGATAAAATTAGATGAATTGTAACGAGATTGAAATGAAAATTTATCTGCTATGTATTGTATGATTCGTTTCTGATTGAAATGAAAATTTATCTACTATCTATATTGTTTGTCCTGGCCTGTTAAAAGGCTACGGACAGCAATAAAAGGCCAAAAGCCCAGCAAAAAACGAGCCTCAATAAAAGGCCAAAAGCCCAAAAGCCCAGCAAAAAACGAGCCTCAATAAAAGGCCAAAAGCCCAGGAAAAAACGAGCCTTAAAATATTTGTCCTATTTAACAGGAAAAAATAAGGGGAAAAAAATCTAAATGGGCCGAACTGTTAGGCCAGCCTGTATAATGGAGCTGTTTGGATTGGGCTGATTTTGATGCATGACTTTCTCATTTAGTCATAATTTTGCCACGTAGGATTGACCACGTAGGATCTGACGTGGCTATGCTAGGATAGCTCATGACCAAAACAATTGGTTGGTCATAGAGGACTGTATGACTATTCCATTCAATTAGTCATTGGCGATCAAATAAGACGCTCGGTATGTGACTTTCACAATTTGGTCAAAAAGGGGTCATGAATGAAACTACGTGACCTTCTAGCGACAAAAATTGAGGGTCACGTATCAACATATTTCTTGTAGTGAGCGATCGGTAAATTTCAAGAAAGCTGCAGAAGCAATAGCAGTGCCAGAAACAGAGGTCAGCCCGCAAGTCGCCCTTATCGAGCTCATTCATAACATATCGCGACAGGTTTTTCTGGTCGAGCCAGTCTGGACGCAGAAATATCTCGACTACCTGACCAACAGACAGCTCCCGGCTGACCCACGCGAGGCTCGACAAATAATCAGACACAGTAAATCCTTTCGGGTAGTCAATGGGGAATTATACAAGCAAAGCATCTCAGGAATACTTCAGCGCTGCATCGCACCCGAAGACGGAAAATAATTGCTCCATGACATCCACCAAGGAGACTGCGGACATCATGCTAGCTGGAAAACAATAATGGGGAAGGCCTTCCGAGCAGGATTCTACTGGCTGACAGCAGCTACCGACGCAAAGAACCTGGTCGAACGATGCGATGCCCGTCAGCGATTCGCACCAAGACCACATGCACCTGCTTCGGAATTGCACATGATACCCATTGCCTGTCCCTTCGCACAATGGGGGCTAGACATGGTCGGACCACTACGCAAGTCCACCCCTGGAGGATATACACACTTGCTGGTCGTAGTCGACAAATTCACCAAATGGATCGAGGCCACGCCAGTAACTTCAGCTAGTGCCCAATGCGCCGTCAAGTTCCTCGACTCCATCGTATGCAGATTTGGTGTGCCACACGACATCATTACAGACAATGGTACAAATTTCACAGCAAAGGAAACGCAACAGTTCTGCGAGGAAAAGGGCATCAACTTCAAGTTTGCTTCCGTTGCCCACCCGCAAACGAACGGACAAGTCGAGAGATCCAACGGCCTAGTTTCGGCTGGCATCAAGAAACGCCTACTCGATCGTCTACACCCCGCCGCAGGACATTGGGCGGACGAATTACCCTCCGTCCTATGGAGCCTCCGCACAACTCCCAACCGATCTACAAAATACACGCCATTTTTCATGGTATACGGGGCAGAAGCAGTCCTCCCCGAGGACGTTCGATTCAGCGCCCCACGAGTTGTGGCCTACAGCGAAGAAACCTCTAACAGGGCACTCGCGGAAGATATGGATGCACTCGACGAAATGCGGGACATCGCACTCGCCAGATCCGCAGTATATCAGCAATCCCTGCGAAACTATCATAGTCGCCGCATACGCCACAGAGCATTCGCGGTTGGAGATCTAGTGCTGCGACTCAAGCAGAAGGAAGGACATAAGCTCGAACCACCCTGGGAAGTACCCTTCATCATACACGAAGTAATCCCAGGCGGGGCCTACAGATTGAAGAATCCATCGACTGGAGGAATCTATTCCAATCCTTGGAATATTGCGCACCTCCGCAAATTCTATCCCTAGGTTTACTTGTTCTCACAACAAATAAGGCTATGCTAGCCACTCTTGTAGCTCGAATACATGGCTTCTCAGTCATCGCAATAAAAACATGGTTTCTCCATCATATTCATTCGCAACTTCCTATTTTTACGCGCTCAAAAGTTACAGGAACACACCCCATAAACACACGGGGGCTACGCCTACGACTAAAGCATTACAGGATAGAAGCATACATACAAGGTTATACACCTTACAACAGTTTTACAAACTATACAAGGATACAGGATATGCGCATCCGACAATCAATCAAAGCGCTGAGCATTCTCAGTCGCCAAAACTCTATCTACCTCCTCAGAGGACAATCGGATGATTTTCTCCGCTGCAGGACGAACAACATCATTGAAGGGGGAAATATCATCGATTGGATCATCTGGGAGCCTGGCTACGGAGTTAAAATCTACTTCAGGATACCATATTCGGACAAAGGATAGAGCTACAACCGCGCCGCATGTCATTTGATTGCGCACACACGCGCAAACCTCTCCTTCACGTCCATACAATCTGAGAAGATAGCTCCAGTCTTCAGGACCCCTTTCGAGTGGGTAGAAAGCAGCGTTCATCGCAATCAGGACCTCGTGAAAAGAACTCACGAGAATTCTCGCTTGCAGAACACAGAACTTCAAGGTGGCCATCACAAATCCTCGATTGCGATCAGACCAGAAGTTACTCGCATGAGGATTTGAGCTACCAGCCCCCTGAACTATATGGTTTTCGACCCACTGCTTTTCTTCCCTGTCATCAGGTCTGACAACTGAATAGCAAGCATGCTTAATCAGCTAAGGAAACAAAGCAAAAAGAAGACACGGGGGCTGTATTACTTACACAGCAAATCCCTCGCAACCAGCGATAATTCATCCATCAGGAACTGCTCACGTTCAGCCGTCAGTTTTTGCTTGGACTTCGCCACATCGGCTATACCGCGCAAAGCTTTAAGCTGACGCTCACCCTCCCGGACCTTATCACGAAGACCAGCATAGGTGCCAACCGCGGCAACAAGGGGATTTACTGGAGTAGCATGTCCACTCGAAGATTCTGCAACTACCCCGGTAGCCTGGAAGAATACAAGGAAAGAAGTAAGAAGCCCTATTCGAAGTATTTCTAGTCGCACATCTGACAAGAGTGCTCGGGGGCTACTCCCATCGGGAGAAAATACACAAACTACGGGAGGCAATTTCCAGAACGAACATCTCGATTAAAGACTATGAAAATACGGGAATACATCCCAAGGTTCATTACATTCACGAAGGAAAGGAAAAAAGAACAAAACTAAGAAACTACAGTGGTGCTCCCACTAGTGGCAGTCGCCCCTCCTTTCAGTCGAGCAAATAGCTCAGACAACTTCCGAGCAAGAATGGTGGCCTGCTCGCCAAAACGAGAGAGCCGTACCTTTTTGCCCGTCGAGGGGTCGACTGGAAGAGCTGAGTAGGCCTCCTCCAAACCATTGACTCCGTGCGCCAGCGCGAACTGAATCGCAGTCTTCGCACCAGACTCCGACTGGGCGACTGCGTAAGCATCCAGGAGATTACCCTCCGAGAAAATCTTCAGCAGGTCGTCTAGTGCGGATGGAGGAACAACGTTGGTGAGGAAGCGTCTGTGCAACTGCGACAACACTTGGGTGGCATCTCCAATCAAGGAGCACACTCCTTCGGTGTGCCTCTTGAGTTGAGCAAGTGTATCGGTTAACACATCTACTCGCTGGATCCCAGGGATCTCCAAAGGAACATCCAGAAGACCTGCAAAGGAAAAGAATGTCAAAATTTCGCAAGTTCACCAAGACAAAAGATACAATTGCGAGAGCCTAAGCCACTTACCCGCGAAACGCTCAGCAAGGGGACGGAGGAATGTGACAAGGTCAGAATCGGCCTTATTGCCAGCTTCCTGTTGATCCTTCAAAGCTTTTCTCGCATCCGCGAGTTGCCTGTCAAGATCCTCCGACCGCATGCGGGAGGCCTCCAGCTCTTGTCGAACAACTGCCAAATTAGCTTCCAGAGTGGTTGCCCGCTCAGAGAGCTTGACTCTCTCGGACTCCGAATGTTCGAGTTGAGCTGCGCAATACACATTTGTTAGACATCAAGAATGGAGACGACAACAGAAACAAAAGAAGGCAATGAGATTACTCTTAAGGAGCTCGTTCTCGGTGTGGAATCGACTACAGTGTGACTGAAGCCTCTCGCACTCCGATTCGGCAAGAACAACGCGGCGACCGATCGCCGCAAGCGAGTCAACAAGCGACTGCAGAAGTACAGAAGTAGAAGAATTAGAAGATATAAATTAGAGCCTGTACCCGATTGAATTCAATCGATTACAGCCTCGGGGGCTACTCCCATCGGGAGCACTGTCGTGCACCCGATAGAAATCAAGACGAAGAAAATAAAGCAAGATTTTGAGCCTGTAGCCGACCGCAAGCAATCAACTACAGCCTCGGGGGCTACTCCCATCGGGAGCACTGTCGTGCACCCGATACAAATTCGAAGACAAACTACAAAGTTTACCTGGCCCGTGGCGCGGGAGAGAGGATCTGTGGAGCTGTCCGTCGCTTCTTTCGAAGCTGAAGTCCTGGCGGCAAAGCTAGGAGCTTCACGTTCCGCAGTCGCCGCATTGGGGGCTGCGCTGGGAGAATTCTGGACGGTGCCAGCATTGGGAGCTCCACCCGCAGTTCCTGCTTTGTTCCTCTTTTCGGGAGGAACACAAGAAGCGTACCTGCGAGGGCTGATGGCCTGCACACTGCGGCAAAAAAGAACAAGGAATCAAACATAAAGCGCAGAAGAAAGAACGTTCGACTAAGAACGGGATAAAATAACTTACTCGTCATCTTCATCTTCATCTAGCAAAACCGCGTTCCAAGCGGTTGCGATTACGGGGAATGAAGGCGAAGGTGCGAGGGAGCGAAGTGGAGTCGCGGAGATAGGGGCCTTCCCGGGCGATTCCTCTAAGGAATTATCCTTGGAGGTAGCCTCGTTATCGTCCTCTACCCGACGACGCTTGCAACGACGTAGGCCGCCATTCGAGCCCTCCGCGTCATCCGAAGAATCGTCCTCGGAGCTCGAGGAAGCATCGGCTACACTGGTATCGGCTAAGCCGTCCAGGTGACTTGCCAATAACTCCGAGGCGTCCTCTCCCACAACTGGCGGGTAGCAGTTCGCCACCGCTAAACTCTACAAAGACGGAAGAGGGAGGCAAGAAAAATTTCAGTCGACCAAAGATTCAAAGCAAAGAAGAGAATAATGACGAACGGGAAGGATAAAACTAACCTCGGCTGGTGGAGGTTTCGAAGCGTCGAAGGCTTCGACTGAGCAGTCGGGGAGCTTCTCCCCCACCTTCAAGCTGGTGACAGCCGCGATTTTCTTCTCGAACTCAGCGTTCGAAAGTTCCTCGCGGCTCACTCGGCTAGGATCTTCAGCGCCTTGGTATTCCCACATGGTGGAAGGCCTTTGCTGCAGCGGCTGGATCCTGCGCTTCAGAAAGATACTCGCCACGTGCAGCCCGTTGAGTACCACTCCGGCGGTTTGATCCCGGAGAGCGGACACTCTTGCGAGTAGGGGCGTGACGACCTGGGTTTCTTCGGCTGACAGCTTGTGCGCCCAGGACTTCCGCCTCTTCAAAACAGCGAACGGGTGGAACTCCACGAGCCCACCCGAGCTGTTGTCGATGACGTAGAACCACTTTTTCCGCCAGCCTTGGGCGGAGTCGATGAAGTGCATGTTGAAGTAGCTGCTCTCCAGTCGCGCCTGGATCCCGAAGCCGCCTGTGCGCAGCGGCTCGCCAGGCTCGGAGTCCACCCGCGATTTCTCGCGGAAAATGCGAACTTTGAAGAGGGCCTTCCACATCGCCCAATGAGGGCGAATGCCAAGAAAGCATTCGCAGAACACGATGAAGCACGAAATGTGCTGCACCGCATTCGGAGGAAGATCGTGAAGCTGTATGCCATAGACATACAGCAACCCGAGGAGGAAAGGATGGAGAGGGAAAGAAAGACCCCGAGACACGTGGTCCGCAAAGACCACGCGCTCGTTCGATCGCGGGTTTGGTACCTCTTCTTTCTTCCCGAGGCGCACCCGCTTCTCAGATTCAGCCGGCAGCAGCCCCTCCCGCTGCATCTCCTTGATGCTCTTCGCGGTGGTATTGGGGGAGCGCCAGTCGCCGGCCCGAGGTGCCGGTTGCGCGGAAACATCCCCGGATGCAGAAGCGGCAGCACCACGTCTTTTGCCTCCGGCCATGGCTAGCAGTGTGAGCTCGAGCGCAAGGAAGAAGATGAGCACGAGGAAGAAGATGGTTGAAGGAAAAGGCTGGGAAAATTTTGCCGCAGCGCTAAGTCCCGTATTTATACACGAAGCGGGTCAATCTCAGCCACTCGATGTGCTACGTGGCATGTATCGCAGCCACCACGTGTGAAGATGAAACGAAGGGGCGGTGAACGCTGTTCCGTGCCACGATCTTAACAGAAGATCGTGCGCATTTACTGCGCAGTTCGCGTAAAAAACGGAGGCGACGTCTCGTTTCCCGGTCAAAAAGCTGACTAGGTGGGCCAGCCCATCTGCTACCACTCTGTCACGTCCCATCGGGAGGAGAAGAGTGCGCCATGACATCATGGCACGCATCATCAAATTCAAGAACTTTCGAATGGACAATTCAAACACGAAAATAGCTTCGTATGAAATTCCTTCGACTAAAGGCAATTCCTTTGCGAATAAATCATGGAGCAAGACCTCTTTTAAACAAGAGAATCAACCTATACACGAAAACTCTTTCGTATAGGCGCAACAGTCCAAACATGAAAACTCTTTCATATGGGCACGACTATCTGCAGTACGAAAACTCTTTCGACTAAGTCTTAAAACAATCATTCGGGTAGAAAGAACCTACCTCCATTCACGCATGATATTTCTACATCATAAAAGCCTGGATTGTTTAGCCGACTAGGCACATCCGGATGCCATATTCTTCGAATATGAAGGTAAGACCCAAAAAGATCTTTCTTAAGGGCCTGGAATCGCACTCGAAAGCTGCGTCCTCCGGTATAGATCCGTGTCAACAACACGAAGAAAAATCCTAGCGGACGCGCCGGGTACCCTCATAGGTTAAGTTCGACTCGATAAGTCCACCACGGCCCAGTCGCAACAATCACCTTATCGGATTCGAGTCGGAGGTCTCGAATCTGCGTAGGCCAGGAATGTTTTTGCCCTAGTCGCAATTAATTGGCCCTGATCTCTCGGGAGAGCCAAGCTACTGTGCCGCATCCTTCTGCAAATAAAGCCGCAATAACAGGCACCTAAGTCACTCGACACTCGAGCATAAGGACTCATTGCACAGGGAATACACCCTTCAAAACAGTAAGCAGCCAAGCTGTTTATTCAAAAGGAAAAGCAAGGCCAAAAAGGTTTGACCGTCTACTCGACTGGAAAATTCCCACTCGAGCAAACGCTCGGGGGCTACTGACGAAGATATGGATTCTGGATCCTGCGGATAAGGACACCCCCTCTCAGGCCCAAGGTGAAGGCCCAAGAAGAGGAGCCCTTGGAGTACTCCAGAAGGCCCACGTGAAGCCCACCCGCACTAAACTTGCGGGTTAAGTTAGAAAACATGTAACCGACCTAGCTAGGGTTGGAGTCCTCTCCGGGTAGAACTCGAGACCTGGTCGCCTATATAAGGCCAGGAGAGCCCCCGAGAGAAAACCAAGGCAATACCGCACGACCAAAAGCCTTGAACTCGAGACCTACTCTCGATTCGAGCACAACCTTTGTAACCGATCTAATCATCAATACAAATCGACAAGAGGCAGGAGTAAGGGTTTTACCTCTACGAGGGCCCCGAACCTGGGTAAATCTCGCCCCCTGTCTAGCCGACGATTCCACCAGCGCTCATGGGTTCTCCTAATCGAAACCCGATAGGTTCATCGAAGGGATTTGTTGAGTTAGGGATTCGACACCCTCTCTATGAAAAATTGGCAAGTGTAGGCACCACCAAAGATATGAAGCGCGTCTAAAATATTCTCCTTCGCATGTTCCGTTGTAACATTTCTCCTCAAGCCGACAAAGTGGATGCCATCCGTGGTGGTCTTGTGAACCTGCCGCGTCATGCTTTCATGTGCCACCAAGCTGGAGAAAATTGCGAGGGCTTTGAGGGGGATGTCATGGACTTCATCAAGAAAGAAATTTATCATACCATGACAGAGATGAAGAAGGTACCTGTTTATGCTCCTTATGTGATGAAGCTCATTCTTGACAGGGTTCCGGGTCTGTCCACTGAGACAAAGCACAAGACTGGCACTCTTCAGGTTCTTCAGATTCACTTTCAGGATGTTGATGACGATGAGGACCTCTCTATGTTTGATACCGAGGCTCTGAGGTCTCGGAGGAAGAATACTGATCCTCCCTCTCACCTTAGTGGTAAAGAGAAGTTGCATTCTGAGGAAAAGATCGGGATCACACCATTGAAGACCGATAGAGAGAATTACGCTACCGCACAAGCGTTGACGATGGAGTCTATGAAGCGGACCTCAAGGTTGTGTAGTCGATGGCGATGCGACTATAGCACCAAAAGTATGGTGCCTCGCAGAGATTACATACATATGGTGTAACCGATGGCTTCCAAAGCTCAGATCCATCAAAGCAGCGGAGGTAGAGAAATAGACCGAAGAGAACACTGCACAACAGTGGGTCTAGGGTAGAGAGAACCTCAACTCTAGAGTAACTCCACAATGGGAACTATGGGATGAGAGGAGGAATATAGGGTATGTTTGGTTCTTGACCACGGTTGCCCCACCAAATATTTGGCTAGCCAAAATTTTGGTTGACCTTTTGGTTGTCCATGAATTGGCCAACATTGGCAAGAAAAGTGAACTAGATTGGCCAAATAGCCATTGGCATACCAAATAATTGGCAACCATCCAAACAAAGACCAAAGTTTTAGCCATGACCAAAATATTGGTAGGGTAAGTTTTGACCACCATCCAAACATGCCCATAGAAACTGTGTGCCAAGCTAGAATATTTTGGCTATAGTAGAAGCTTTGGCAGCAAAATAGCACGAGGAGACCGTCGAACACCGTTGCGAGGCACCTTCGTCCTCCAAACATGCTTTTTTACCGAGAAACGGAACAAAAGAAAGATCCGCTGGGACAAAGACATAAATAAGCTCAAATAAAGGCTACAAGTAGCGATGCACTGTCGTCATCGATGAGATACTATCAACCAGGCTCTACTTTAGTTTACTGTCCGGGTTACTTCGTTCTTATTGTGGGCCGTGGTAGTTACCATTTGCTTGCGTGGTTACGGAGAAGAAGCCAGCTCAAGAGCTGTTAGTTTTCTTAGGTCACGTTTTTGTTGTTTATCCCATTTTATGAATTTATGTACCTTCGAGGACATGCATGCTCCGATCTTCTGTTTCTGACAGGGACTCGGGGGAGATATGCTCTGATGTAAAAGAAGCTGGAATACATCGTCGTCGTCGCCTCGCAAAATATTTTTTACTTATAAAAATACAACGTTACGTTGTTCGTATCTTCGAAACTCTCGAAACGCTGCTGGCGTGGATGGAGACCCGGTCGAGTCAACCTGACCCGATTACATTACAAACTACACTCCTCGAGTTTTTTTTTATATAAAAAACAGAACACTCCTCCTAGTGAGTACGCGACTTCATGCGAGTCGGAATGTCGGACCGGACTCCGTAGCATCGGTCGGGTCCCGTCCACAGTCCACACCCGAGGCCGAGGCACGCACCCAGACGGGCAGGCAACACGGCTCTGCGGTCAACGCTTTTCTGTTTTGACTGGTCCGGCCGGCCGGCCAGCCCCCGTATCTCTTCCCTTCCGGGGACTTGAGTCGCCCACGTGCCTGGTCTCGCTCCTCCCTCCCTCCATTCCTCGTCCCTTCCTTCCTCGCAACCGCGGCGCGCGGAGAAGTCAAATAGTACCGCCGGCTGGAACCTAAACCCTCTAGCCAGTCCAAACGCCGCCATTTCCCACCGCCCCCTTCTCCTCCTCCTCCTCCTGGACCTCCTGCCAGCGAACCCTCGCCATCAAGTCCTAGGGCGGCGCTCAGCTTTGCGGCCGCCGACGTCTCGCTGGGGCTGGTTGCTTGAGTGGTGAGCGCGCCCGCTGTGAGCCTTCGGGCCGGGTTTCGGCTCTTTTTTCTGCGCGGCGAGCTGCCTGCCTGCGTGCGGCGCGAGGGTTGGGGACCTTGAGGTTAACGTCCGCCGCGTTCTCGGCTCGCGTCGACGCGTCGGCGTTCAGGCTGGATTGGGCTGCGGTTCATCAGGTCAGTCTGCTACTCTACTTGTACGTTTACTGCGGGTTTTAATGGCCAAAAAGTTCGGCGTTTTTGTTCTACTTCGCGGCCAAACAATCCGCGTTCGTTAGTTGGTTGATCAGAGCGAGATTTGAGAGGGACTCCTGAAATGAAGGTCCTGTACCCATAACAGACTGATTTCGGTGTCGATTTGTCCTCGGGCCACTGCCCGGCCGCTGATGAATTGCAGTCGATACTTGCCCTGTGCGATAGATAGCCGGCAACCTTACAATGGTTTGCCGGGTTAGACTCTCTTAGGCTGATTATTGCGTGTGTTGAGAAACCAGGGGTTGAGAAACGTTGTGCAGCTGGAATGTGGAGGCCGTGTGAACGCAGATGATGCGGGTGGAACCTTTTGGCGATAATCATGCATTGAATTATCAGATCGGGTCAATCATAGATGTGTCGTATCGGTAGCAGATGTGGTTAGACTATAAAACCATCTTTGTCCAGACAAAGACATCACCATTTCTTGTTGACTTCAGTTGGGCGTTTTGGCTGGCAATCACCCGCCAGATGACTCCTCTCCAAGGATGACATTTTTTAAAAGAGTACTAGGAGTTTCCTACTATGTTCCCAAGGATGACATCTTGCTGAATAGTAAATTCCTAAATGTTGATTAATATGTTTTTGAGACCTATGGCAAAAGCTCAGCTCATTTCATTAAAGAAGGGTTGCAGTATAAAACTAAGAGCAGCCGCCGCAGGCCGAGATACTGATAGATAAAAGCCCATAATGCACCATACTTCAAAAAGTATTTTTTTTTATCATAGTGGACATAGTCTAATTTCTATATTCGGGTATAGGTTAAGCTAGTTGCTTTCAGCTGCTCATCTAGAAACTGGGCATGCTTCCCTGATTGAAAATCATACATCAGCGATTCTGCTGTTCCCTGCAAAAAGTAGTCTCCTGATTTTGGCGCGGATCTCTGACTTGGTGAGTCAAAGGCAGAGGTGACTTTGCCACAGGATCAAAATCTGCTGGTTGCAAACCTGGATAAATGCAATGAGAGGTCCTTCTTGTGAAAGTAGGATGTGCACCGTGTTGCGATAAGACAGAGAGTGTGCATGATTTGTTCTGCACATACTTACTATTTTACTGATATAATAATACTTACTCATACTTGATGGTGGAGTATAACTTAATACAACCTGATCGGAACTGTTGGGGGTGAAAAGAACAGGTGGTCCACAGTTTCTTTTCCCTACAAAACCCCCAAAGGGCAGAAGCTCTGCAATTCACTATAGAAGAAATACAATTGCCCGGTTAATCAGGAACAAACTAGGGGGAAACCAGTGCAACGGTCTCAAACCACCTAGCTAGACTAGGATGGAGCCTGCTGCCCCACAGACTGACAACTGGATGAACACGATGGTCCAGAGTAATTTGGTGGGTACCATAGATGAACTCATTAAGTATAGTTCTCTTTGTAGTAACCATAAGTGTCATTCTTTCTTTTCAGGACATGATGACAGCTGTTTAAGGCTGACAAAATGTTTGCCTGGATATCATAAGTGCAAACATATTTATTGGACCGGCAGCAGTGGGGGCAGATTATAGTTCGAGAATTGAAGCAATGGATTGCTGTTCTTTCTTTCGCAATAAGAGAAGGGCAACACGCCACCAAATTTCTGAGCATAATGAAGGTAGATATCTCTTACACATATGCATTCTACACTCTTTTGTGGAATTGATTTGATCGCCTTCTTCCTTGATATGTTCCATATCTTAATATTTTACCATTTTGTACAGACCTCTCTCGTGGTACTAATACAATAAAATACACTTATAAGGAGATAGTAAGAGCAACAGAAAATTTTAACCCATCCAATAAGATTGGTGAAGGTGGTTTTGGATCTGTGTATAAGGTAATATGCATAACCTTCATTTCATAAGACGATGAAATTCTAAGTGAATAAATGTACATGTGCTTAAAGTTTGATAACATGATGGTGCAGGGGCGGCTAAGGAATGGAAAACTTATTGCTGCCAAGGTGTTATCTGTAGAGTCCAGACAAGGACTAAAGGAGTTCATGAATGAACTTATGGCAATTTCCAACATATCTCATAGTAATCTTGTCAGCCTGTATGGCTATTGTGTGGAAGGAAACCAGAGAATCCTTATCTACAATTATCTTGAAAACAATAGCCTTGCACAAACACTTCTAGGTAATTCTTGGTTACTTAAATCCGTTCACCATACAGTTCTTGACTTACATATTTGCTATATAAGGTCTAGATATCCTTACTTAGCTTTTCTCTTTTTATTTCTAATAAGGTTCTGGGCGCAGCAACATCCAGTTCAATTGGAGAAGCAGAGTAAATATTTGCCTTGGCATTGCCCGGGGATTAGCATACCTCCATGACACTGTCACTCCCCACATTGTTCACCGAGATATCAAAGCAAGCAATATACTTCTTGATAAGGATCTCACCGCCAAAATTTCTGATTTTGGTTTAGCAAAGCTTCTACCTCCAAATGCATCACATATTAGCACGCGGGTCGCAGGAACATTGTAAGTGAACTTTGTTAGACGAAACTCTACCTATAATGTGCTATCAACTTCAGTACATGATTACTTTCTTCATTTTGTCTTGTGTACCTTTGGAAGCTAGTGCTTATAATATGCTTTTCAAGCTGTTGGATGATTCATAATATATTTAATGCATCCCAAAATAATCCCTTCACATATGATGAAACCACCTGTTTCAGATAAGAAGCTAAGGCAATTACAATTGAACCACCAAATAGCGACATAGTTATTCATTATTGATTATTATGGCCTGATAAACTTGCGGCATTACTTACTAAGTTTTACTTGACAGAGGTTACTTGGCTCCTGAATATGCCATTCGAGGACAAGTGACACGGAAATCAGATGTTTATAGTTTCGGTGTTCTGCTTCTAGAAATAGTTAGTGGGAGATCAAACACCAGTACAAGATTATCCTATGAAGACCAGATGCTTCTTGAAAAGGTTCGAAGAAATACAGTACCATATTTACTGCTCTTGTTTTGCCATTCCTTATTGGTAAAAAGTATTTTTTCTATATTTCTAGGCTTAAGTTATTTTGTGATATTAGTTCAGTGGTTGATAATGGTAGTCCATAAATTAGGGTGCATAAAAGAGATCTTGATTTCCTATATCAAAGCTATTAAGCTAGTGTGGATGCATGCAATTCTCGCATTTCCGAATGTTAGCCATGCCATCTCAATTTTTCATTTGTTAAATTAGTAGTACAATATAAAAATAATTACAATTACCATGCAATTATATTTAGTTGCCTGCTTGCAAGCACATTAGCTGCTACATTTTTTCTAATTGAAAGCATAAAATCATATATTAAACCTTCGCATTGTTAAAATATTAGATAGAGGCATCAGCGCTTCAAGAGGATGTTTGGTAGTTTGGACCTTGTAGCTCTCTGGCATGGCACATGACGAGCTACAGTATATTACCAGCTCTGCATTGATTTGGTTGTGAATCTGTTGAGAAGTAAACTTGTAAACCACGCCATAGAGCTTGTATAAAACTATAAATACTAATTAGCAGGCCAACATGATTAACATGGCATACAATCCTAAAACACTTCCTTTTATTCAGTATGGCTGTACATTGATTTGGTTGTGAATCTGTTGAGACATGAAATTGGAAACCATGCAATGGAGCTTTGTATGAAACTATAAATACTAACTGGCAGGCCAACATGATTAGCATGGCATACAATCCTGAAACACTTTAGGAAGCAAATATTCTAAATTCTGAACTTTTGTTCTTTGCTGCTACAGTTCCCGGAGGTCACCAATGGGGTTCTCCTCTTGCAGACATGGATGTATTATGAGCGGGGAGATCTAGAAAAAATCATAGACAGTTCTTTGGGCGATGACTTGGATGTTGCACAAGCCTGCAAGTTCTTGATAATTGGACTCTTGTGTACCCAAGATGTCACAAGACATCGACCCACAATGTCATCCGTCGTCGGCATGCTAACAGGAGAAAAAGACGTCGACTCTGAGAATATCAGCAAGCCTGCTACAATTAGCGACTTCATGGACCTTAAGATCAGGAGCATGAGGAGAGAAAATAACCTGGCTTTCGCTCCATCCAGTAGGTTGATATCCACCATCATGGCACATGCTTCTCATTCTTCGTCTCAAGAGACGACACGAGGCTCCATAACATTCACCTCAATATCAGATCGTGAGTGATCGGAGGCTGGTTGTTAATATGAAGATCATGTTGGACACATAGCGTAGCCGAATACATTTTTTTTTTCCCGAGAAATTTTCTTACTGGTGTATAGATTCACTTCGTTTGTAGTCAGTGTAAACAACATTGTGGGGCCAAAGAAGTCCATGAAGTTGCTTGTGTGTGTACAAATCCTAGATTGATTGGCACGATATCATTGTACATTTGTGCATGTTTGTTGTCTGTGGTTGGTGGCTAAAAACAAATACATGTACATAGCCTGGATGTGTATCGAAATCAATATGAGCTGGTTACCCTCTCGTCTTATACTTTTCATAGATGGAAAATTTACAACTCAACGTTCCCCACCTGTTGCCATATAATACTACTACCCCCGTATCGAAATATAAGATGTTTTAGCATTTTCTAGACAAAACGTATCTAAACATGTTGTGAATCTACACACTAAAATGTGTCTAAATACGTTTTTTTTAAAAAAACTCTAAAACATCTTACATTTCAATGCGGAGGGAAGGGAGCACTGTATACTGTGATGCAGTGCACATCTTGTAACGATGCAGTACACAGTTGCATCCAGTTTCAGCTTCAGTGTAATTTGGATAAGCCAGAAACTGGTGTACTATTGCCTTGTCTCACAGGCCTCCCAACACCCTAGCAGGCGGTCTACCAATCAATCAAGGATCTCTCGCAGCAGGCCTCTACCATAATGCAAGCTCTGTGTACAAGAGAAGGGACCCACTCAGGTGCTCCTTCCTCCAGAGCCATTGAGGGAAACCCCCAACATGGCCAGGGGGCCATGACAGTGTCCTCCTCCCCTCTCCCCTCGCCATCACCGTCACTGTACCTGCCCTTTTCCTCTCCTTTTAAAGGTGCGTCTTTAGTAGCAACGCTGCAGTGCTGCCATTGGAGTACTGGCCCATGGTCCTTGGGCATGCATGCAGAAATGACTGGCCGGCCGGCCGGCTCGCCAGGAACTAGCACATGAGTGAGCGAGAAGATGGCCCAGTTGGCCTGGAATTGGTGCGTCCATGGTGATCATGGACTAATCAGTGATTTTGGTGTAGGCGGCGGCTCTCTGTGAGTCATGCACCCAAAAGCTCAAGCTTGATAGTTCATTCTTTCATGACTGCAGAATCTGCTAGCTAGAAAGGGAAACAGATACCCAATCGAGTATGTCCTTAACGTAGGTGTAACATGTGCGCTTGTGCCAATCGTGTCATCGGCGTCAAAGGACTTGGCAACGCAAAACCTGCCGGTGGGTTCAGATCTTCGAAGCCTCTATGCATGTCGGCGCACTTCACGGCCGGGCTTCCGCGCCTAAGGCCATTCAAAGACCTAACTCGAAGCAGGAACTAGTGCGGTCCTCCCTAAGAGCATGTCTAACAGACCCCTTATATTTTCGCCCCCTAAAACGCGTGTAGAGGGCCCTGTAAACGCATTTCGCCGGCCAAAAACTCGGGCGAGCTAGCAGACCCCCTACCCCCGCCCCGTAAAACAGAATATTCTGTTTTACGGGGCGGGGGTAGGGGGTCTGCTAGCTCGCACGAGCTTTTGGCCCCTCACAAAACAGGGTTTTGCAGGGTTTATCACAACTACACAAGCATATCAACTATGGCAGATTTAAGAAATGCGATGCATAATCCATAGTTTTACATAACAAATAGATCAACAAGTTGGGCTGCTTCCCCGACTTGCACCGCCGCGCAGTAGCCTCGTCGACCTCAACCACGTCGTCGTCCACCTCTTCGTCCGCCTCTTCTTCCTCGCCATAGTCAGCGTACTCGTCCTCGAAGCCATCAATGCCCGAATCCAAGTCCACCGCCGAATCGTTGAGCATATCCATGTAGGATGTCGCGGCGGCAGGCGCAGGCACTTCGTCGAGCACCTGGCGGGCACCAGCCGGCGGCGGCGTGGGACAGCGCGTGGGAGCAGGCGGAAGGACCGGTGAAGGAACCTCGGCGACCACCTGCGTGGCCGGATCGTCCGCTGCAGGCGTCGCGGCCTTCTTCACCTTTGGCGGCCGCCCCCTCGTCGCGAATGACTTCACCTTCTTCGCGACGACGGGCGCAGTAGTGGTCGCCGCCGTCGCCGGTACCGCACGCCCCGGCGGTGTGTCGAAGAAGAGCTTCGGGATCCTCTTCCTCTTCATCGGCATGGTGGAGGAGATGATGGCCGCGACATCGGCGGAGGCCGCGGCGTCGACGGTGACATTGACCACGTCAGACATGGGTGGCGCGCCGTCGGCGGTTGGAGAGGCTTGCGAGGAGTCCATGGCGGCGAGATCTGGCGACGCGGTGGCCGGGGAGGGCGAGGAGGCGGATTTCCGGCGGCGGCGGCGGCGGTTGGGAGCTTCGCGCGCAGTGGGGGAAAAGGTGAGGGGTTGGACCTCTATATCTCCTCCCGACCCGCACATGTAGGGGTCGACGGGCCGCCCCCTACCCAAACTTGTAAAAAATCGTCCGGGGTGGTCCATTTACGGGGCGTGCTAGATGGCCGGGTAGAGCCCAAACCCGTATATCGGCGGTTATTATACGGGTTTGGGCCATTTAGGGGGTCTGTTAGACATGCTCTAAGGCCACTCAAGGACCTAGCTCGAAGCCTCTATGAGCCAAATGGAGGAAACTAAGTATAGTACAAATCAAATGCTACCGAGTTCACATGATTTTACTTTTGTGCCTAGCATGCATATGTGCGTCATATAGGAGTTTTAGATTCATAGATAGATAGGAAAAAAAATGCAGGAATAGGAAATTTATAAGATTGGGATGACACGTCTAATTGAATTATACGAGAAGAGCAATTCCCTTCGATTGGGGTGAAGAATTTTTTTTCATGAGGTTGGACCTCATATTATTTTTCTATGAATTTTACACTACAAGAATACAAGATTTTTTATGGGATTATTTCCTATACGATTCAGTCCTACAAATCACCTATACGATTACAAATCAAATGGACAAGGTAAGAAAAAATCCTAAGGATTCCTGTCCTACAAAAATCCTATGAATCAAATGAGCCTTTATTCTCATGTATAAGACCCTCAGAAACAATATCTTGTCATTATCAACTCCCGAGTACTCCATCCGTCCTTAAAAGAGTGCACTTCCAAATTTCTTGGAGAGTCGAACTATCTCAAAGTTTGACCGAGTTTATACAAATATATCAATATTTGTGAAACTAAATAGGTATATGATAACAAAATATTTTATCATAAATTTAATGCTACTAATTTGGTGGCATAAGTGTTGTTATTTTTTTATGAACACAGTCAAACATAAAAAATTCGACTTTACAAAAAAGTTGGAAGTACATTCTTTTAGGAATGGAGTAGGGTAGTGACAAGGAAAAAAATATACTAGTTACTAGTAATTGATAAGTAATGATATCACTTTAGAAGGAAAATTTAATCAGCATATTCAAACAGAAGTAAACACATTATCGCCCATTTTTGAACTTAACTCTTAAGAAACTAGAGCTGAGCTTATGCATGTGCATGCACTTCAAAGCCTTCTACGGAAACACATTATTACCCAAATTTATATAGATTCAGCATGCCGAGAGATCGAGCATACGTTGAGGACATTGGGAGAACATTTTCTAAAAGGGAATATAAGTGCATTGGAATTAAAAAGAACGAGTAGAATTAAAAGGAAACGGCTATTGCACACTAGCTCGTACATTTCTTGCACAAATCCTAAATGCATACATAAATACCACTTTTATCAACAAGGCGGTATTTTCCTTACAGACATGGTCCTTCCTTCTCCCTGTCGACCAGCGAGAACTTATGGATTCAGGCTGTACCCGGCTGCTGGCGGTCGTGCGGGCTATCTACAGCCGGGGTGGGTGGCTTAACTCAAGGCGGATAGATGCATAATATACTTTTACTTATTTTTGAGTGGCTGATTTTTGTGGCCACCTTGAGTGATCCGTAAACTGTAACCGCATATTGGTTCTGGATGCTTTTATTTCTTTAATAAAGTCCGGCTGTGTGCATCATTTTGATGCAGAGGCCGGGGCAGAGGCTCCCATTTCTAAAAAATCAACAATACGTAAGCAATTGGGAAGAAGATATGATCAATACCTGTCTGTAACCTTCAGAAACAAAGGAAATCGATCTAAACACACATATTCGACAAGGGAGGGGACAAACAGATATATATCATGCATATCTTTATTAATCATGGTCGCATTCAAAAGCATTTGCATCAAATCAAACAGAGGCCAAGTAACAGTTCACAAATCAGTAATGTGCAAAAAATTGATTCCTAAAACTAACACCATAAGTTCATAATTAGCCTCCCTGGTTTCTTCTGACCATGCTAACTTTGACGGGAGAAGATCTGAAGATGAACTAAACACATTCCACGAACTTGTAATTACAAGAACATCGAGATTTACGTTGAATCAAAAAGATGTATGTGATAAAAAAGCACACGGGATGATCGTGCGAAAAAAAAAGAGAATCGAATGAAAGGCCGTATACAGATGTGCATGCTTGGCACCTTGCACGCCACCCACAGCAGGCAACCACATTCTGGGTTGGGCTACATGTGTGGCATACAGGGAGCCAGGCACAGCACAATCTTGATTAGATCGATCACCAAACCTCTCTCTCATCCACCAAATAGTTCAGACAGAAATACCAAGGGAGTGTTCATCTCTCTATCTCTCTCCCTCTCAAGAGTTTGGAGTGACTAGTGGGACTGTGGGAGAAACAAAGCTAGATCTTGATGGGTATGCACAAGACACATGAAGCAAAGACAAGGAGGCAACTACTCCTACTGGAGAGAGAAAGAGAAAGCTAGGTTCGTTTGGGCAGTAAGGGGAGAACAGTGCCGGGGTGCCAAGGATGGTGGAAGGAGCAAGGAGACGAGGCTGAATTTATAGAGAGAGGGGGCAGCAGCGATGCTGCTGCTCTCTCTACCACAACAACTCCATCGATTCCATGGCTGCTAGCTGCTTGCTCTCCTGTCAGCTACATGCTGCTCCTTGCTAGCATAAAGTGAGTAAAGGAGAGAGCAAAGGACACCAGGATACTTCCCAAGGAGAGGACTAAAGGAGATGTAGCTTTTGAGAAATGCCATGCCATGCCTAGCTAGGTACCTAGCTTAGACCAGCACCACTGCAATCTCAAGCGTCTTTCCAGGGGTTTGTACTATAGTACTACTAATCAACGTGTTAGCTCATGCCCTCAGTCTCAAATTTATTACTGTGAATTTGTTAAAATATAGATGTATCTAAAATGTATTTTAATGCATAAATACACCCATATTTCAATAAATTCAAGACAATTAATTTAAGACGGAGGAAGTACTATAGTACTTAGAGCAACTCCAACTGGCACTGAAGGGACACAAAATTTGTCCAGGTTTTAGACCATCTCCACCGGCACCCTCCAAATGGCCTCCCAAAGGTCCAATGGGGGTCCGGACAAAAAAAAAAACCGCCACAGCGGCACCCTCAAAGGTGTCCACCCGCCAATTTTGTGTACGGACCCTCCCACCCCACCCGCCATACTTGGCGGCCTGGCTGGGGGCGCCGGACATCGTCCGCTCACCCCTCCCGACAGAGGGACCCCGCCCGTCATAGAGACAAACCCGCACTGGCTGGTATTTATTTGCCCCCCATCGTCCTACTGTTTCCTCTCGCCGCCGATTCGCCCCACCGCCGGCACCCTTGTCTTCGCCAACTGTAGTCAGGAGTCGAGCACGCACGTCGTTGACCGATTCGCCGCCGCTCGTCGCCAATCCCCGTCGTTTTCGCGCGCCGCCGCCGGCGATTCAACCGCATCCGCCTCTTCCTCGCATCCACCCCGCAGGTAAGGTGTTCGGCCGTTTGCCATAGGTCGAAGAACCGCCGTTAAACTTGTTTACCTCACGGCTAATGGTTGAATAGTGACGACGAGGTCATGTTTTGCCAACTGATGGGAGAGGAGGCCACCTTTGCAGACGAGGAGGAGAATGAGATGGTCATGGCGGCTCTGTTTGAGGCGATGGCCGTGGAGGCAGCCGAGCCAAAGCATGGAGGATCAAGGAAAAGGCGCAAGGCGAACACGAATCGGTAAAGGGCAACTGGCCACAAACTTTTGTGGGATGACTATCTCTCGGAGACGCCGGCAAACACACCTTAGGAATTTCGCCGGCGTTTTCGGATGAACAGACAAGTCTTTAGGAACATTGTGCACGGTGTTCGGGATTACGACGACTACTTCAGACTGAAAAAAGACTGCGCCGGGCTTCTAGGATTTTCATCTCTTCATAAATACACAGCTGCAATAAGATGTCTTGCATATGGAGCTCCTACAGATTCATTGGATGACTATCTTCGTATGTCTGAGAGCACCGCCGTTGAAGCCACCTATCGATTTTGCAAGGCAGTAGTTGCAGTGTTTGGTCCCGTGTATCAGAGATTACCAAATGAAGCAGACACGGCTCCTTTATTGACACAAGGTCAAGCAAGAGGATTTCCTGGGATGCTTGGAAGCATCGATTGCATGCATTGGAATTGGAAGAATCGTCCATTTGCTTGGCAAGGGATGTACAAAGGTGGCCATCACGGAAAGTGCACTGTTGTGCTTGAGGCTGTTGCTGATTACGATCTTTGGATTTGGCATTCATTTTTTGGAATGGACGGTTCTCACAATGATCTCAACGTGTTGCAACGCTCTCCGGTATTTCAAAAGACTAGGTGGAGGACATGCTCCAGGCTGCAACTATTCGATCAATGGCCGTGAGTACGACAGAGGATACTATCTAGCGGATGACATATATCCTGAATGGTCTATATTTGTGAAGACAATCCGTGACCCTGTGGGTGAGGCAAATAATTTTTTTGCAAAGAAACAGGAGGTTGTCCGAAAAGACGTGGAAAGGTCATTTGGTGTACTCCAGGCACGGTTTGATGTGGTAAGTTATCCTTCTCTATCTTGGTCGATAGATGAAATGTGTGATATCATGAACGCTTGTATTATCATGCATAACATGACCATCGAGAGCGAGAGAGACATTGGAATGGTGTTCGATGAGCCATACGACTTTCAGGGCCCTCTTGCGGATCCACAACCGGGTGTGTCTGCTGAGTTTGATGATTTTCTTGCTGTTTATCAGGAAATTCGTGATGAAGAAGGTCATTTTCAACTTCAGGCAGATCTTGTGGCACATTTATGGGCTATGAGAGCCCACGAGTAGTTCGATTACGATGATTTGTTCGCACGAATTCAAATCGGCGGATACAGGTCCGGTCACCCCCCAAAGGGGGACAATTGGAGGGTGCCAGACATGTTTTTGATGGGTGTCGGTGGAGATGCTCTTATCCGTTTTATCCGTTTGGTTCGCCATCCGCATACCAAATGTCTTCCCGGATCAGACGAACCCCCGTAGTGCTCCTAACGCATGGGACGCAAACTAACTTGACATATATTAAAACAAAGGGCCCAAAATGCTTTACATAATATGTGATTACATATATTATGGGAAATAAACTAAAAGAAATAAACTACTCGGATAAGAGCATCTCGAGTCGGGGTGTTAGCCATATTGGACACTCGGACGAAAATTGTCGCGCTTCGGTATGACGTGGCCTAATATCTTGTCTGGTGTGGCCGGCCGCCGCTGGGACGCACCGGACGAAACTTCATACGCAAAACTGACGGGCGGGCCAGCGCTATCAGTGACACAACGGCTGGTCAGCGTTGCCTCTTCGTCGGACGGGCGGGCCTGTGGCGCTGTGAGGCATTTATGGTGGCGCCGGTTTCCCAAGCGGCTACAGGGAGTCGTCGTGTCGCCTCTACGCCTTCCCCACGCGGCAAGCTCACATGTTTCCCATTAGGCGGTGTTAATACACACCCGGTGACGCCTTTTTGCCGCTATAAAATCTCGGCCACGTTCACCATCGACACCCATTTGCTCTCCCATGCCACGACTCAACTTCTCTCTCGCGGCGCCTCCACTTCTCTCTCTCTTTCTCCTACTCGCCGTTGTCGTCGACCTCACTGCCGATGACGCCGAGGTGGGGCCGTTCGTCGTTAAGGACGAGCCGGAGCTCGACTGGACCCCCTTCGACCTCTACCACCGCCAGTAGATTTGTTTTTTTAGTTTTATCAATTTTTGTTCAAATCTACAAAAGTAGCCATAATTTGAATGGAATCTATCAAGTTTGTTTTTTATGTTCAATTATTAAAATTTTATTGGCTCCTTATGTGGGGAACGAGGCACCCAATACGTGCCATCTCGCCCAAACGATGTCAATAGTGCCCTGGACGAGCTATTGGCGCCACAACCGGAGACGCTCTAACCCTAGATCTACGGTGGCCGCCGGCGGTCAAGGGTGCCACAACTCCTACTCCTCATCATTTTCCTTGCCGGACCACTTGCGGAACATAGTGAGGTGTTCGACGAGGAGCATGGCATTCCCGTTAAACTTGAATTGAAGGATGAAACCTTACTTCAACTCGTACGCATGGACGAACTGCCTCCATAGGCGCGTGAGGAACATCTGGCGCTCATTGTGGAAGAGCACATCTCCTACAATGGCATTGGTATTGTGCGTATTTTGTTAGTATGCTAAACTTCCAAAGTTCTGGAAAAACGTTTGAATGTTGACGGGCCTATATTGGAGTGGCTTGCGTGGTTAAGCTTAGGGATTTTGATTTTTTTTAATGGCCTGAGGCTCCGAATTTTGTTCTTGACCCCATCTTTGTTCCATGTTTTTGGCGGCGCAAAGGTGATGATGCAGATGATGGTGTTGGTGGGTATGAGAAGAGCTCAGAGAGTGCTCCGGGGCAGGCTGGAGTTCGATGTTCATAGGTCACTACCATGGAGGTGGATGCCAATCAATCCTCTAGTTCGGCGAATCATGGTAAATCGGTGACTGTTGATGAGTTGGCTATTTCTATGGCAATGATGGTGATTACCCCTTATAATCCTTATCCTACTATGCCTCGGGGTATTGAGATTATGGAGAAGATTCATAAGGAGTCTCCAGGCTTGTTGCGTTCCCCCTCCCTAGGATCTATGGTCCCTTCTGTTTCTAGCTCTGATGTTGTTATGGAGGCTGGTTCTGAGAGATTGGTGACTGGTTCATCCACTACTGGTGGTGGTCTGGATGTTTCAGTCATCGTTCATGTGTTGTCTTTGTCTGTGGTGGCTTCGGTGATGTCGGAGGCAAATTCTAAGCTAGACGTGATGTTGTGTGGCGCGTGTGGAGGGGGGGGGGGGTGCGACATCGACTGTCTCTAGGGAAACACCACCGTCTCCAACGGGGGTGGGAGGGTATCGACTACGCCTTTGACCTTCCCGATCCAGTCTTCAGATTCTGCTGGTCTTGTGTTGGCAGGTCAGCTGCTACATCGACGCTGGCCAATGCAGCTTTGACTCCGCAATGCGAGGTGGTTATACCTACAGCGCCATGTACTCCACCTCCCATTGATTCGCAGGTTGTGAGTGGTATCACACCTACGAGGCGTAGTGGGAGGTTTGTGGTCTCGGCGGATGGAGTTTCGGTGATGGATGAGGACTCTTTGAAGAAAGCTATGCGTCATAAAGCGGCCATCAACTTGGACTTGCATGGTACGGATATGGCTTCCAAGTCTTTCCTCTCTTTTTCTTCTCCCTTGGTTTCTTCTAAGCTTTTTAGTGTAGGAATTAATCTTTGTAGTAATAAATTACAAGTTGAGGTTTCAACTAAGGTCTTGAAATATATGGAGTATGACCGGCTTATGGTTATTCCAAAAGTTTCGATTGTGTTGAATGTCACCTATGTAGATGAGGAATAAGCGAATACCACATCAGATGGTCAGTTTTTTCTAATCTAGTTGGTGAGGTGTTGGAGGTAGTTTTGGATGAGGACGGGTTATGCTCATTGTATGAGTTAAAAGCATCCGACCGAAAATCTAAATTTTCCACTAGCAAGAAGTCTCGGAAACGGGCTAAGTTTTCCAAATCCCCAATTGTTTCCCAATGAATGGCATGTTCGCAAGTAACAAAGATCTAGGAGACTTGGCTAAACATTTATGCTTTGCGGATTATATTTGGAATCATAATTTGGATTTCTTAGCTATTTCTAAGACGAGAAGACGTGAGTTCTCGCAAGTTTTATTGAACCAATTTTCAGACGGGACAAACTTTTCTTGGTACTCACGACCTCCCCATGGTCGCTTTGGGGGCATATAGCTTGGCGTCAGGACAGATAACTTGGATGTGTTGGATGTTTCAGATGGCGATTTTCATATTATAATACACATCCGTAACAAAGTAGACAGTTTCATTTGGAGTCTTGTCGCAGTGTATGGGCCTGGCCAAGAGGATTTTAAATCTACATTTATTCACAAAATTGTCAACTTAGCAAAGGATAACCCACACCCATATATCATTGGGGGGATTTTAACTTGCTTCCTTTTCCTTTCGAAAAAAGTAAAGGTCGGTTCGAAAATCGTTGGCCTCTTCTATTCAACGCAATTATTGACAACTTGGACTTAAGAGAGGTATCGATGATGGGGAGACAGCTTACTTGGGCAAATTGTCTTCCGGAGGCTACATACGAAAAACTAGACCGTGTACTTATGGATACAGATTGGTAATCAAAGCCCCCTAGTATATGTACGGGCTCTAGAACGTATTGAGGGTTTGTCAGACCATGCTCCCATTCTTCTGTCCACTGGCATGCCTCGTACACTGGGTAACAAATGTTTAAAGTTTTAACTTGGAAGGTTAAACCGTCAGGGCTTCCATGAGATGGTTAAGAGAATTTGGGAAAGACCAGTTGCCGGTGTTACGCCAATTCAAAGGTGGAATAACAAGATTTGTGCTATTCGCACACACCTGGTTGGTTGGGCACGTCACACAACAGGTTTACTTAAAAAAGAAAACGAATGACTAGCCTTAATTATTGATGCTCTTGAGGCACTAGTAGAAGTTCGTTTGTTATCAACGCAAGAAATTGAGCTTAAGAGACAATCAAATGCATAGATAGCGAAACTTTTGCGAGAAGATGAGCTTAAATGGTATCAATTTTCTAAAGATCAGTTTATTTTGGAGGGAGATTCCGATACTCGTTATTTCCATTGCATTTCCAATGGCAGACATAGTAAGAAGCATATTAAATCTCTAGTACAAGATGAGGGGACGATTGAGGGCCATGAGCAAGTCAAGTCATACATTACTAATTATTAGAAAAGTCTATTCGGACCACCGTGAAAGGGAACTTCTCTTTGGGCGAGTCTAGAATAGAAGATATACCCCAGACTTCTGATGAGGAAAACAATTTAATTACTGCTCAATATTTAGAGGATGAGGTAAGGAAGGCAATTTTCCAAATGGAACACAACAAAGCCATTGGTCCTGATGGTCTCCCGGTTGAGTTCTATCATAACTTCTGGGATGTCATGAAATCATATCTCCTTGATTTGTGTAGTTATGTTCATGAGGGACAATTAGAGTTGTTTCTCTTGAATTTTGGTGAAATAATTTTATTAACTAAGATTAATGAAGCAGAAATAATTCAACAATTCAGGCCATATGGTTCGTCCTTCTTAGACTGCGTTTATGCAAGGTCGCAATATCCTCCGTAGGGTGGTGATATTGCATGAAACAGTTCATGAACTACATAGGAAAACATTGAATGGGGCAATTTAAAAATTAACTTCGAGAAAGCCTATAATAAGGTTAAATGGTTTTTTCTTTAGTAGACCCTCAAAATGAAAGGTTTTTCTGAGGAGTGGTGTTCATTAATTCATACCTTTGTTTCTAGTGGCCATTAAGGTCAATGATAACATTGGCCCATACTTCCAAACGAGAAAGGGGCTTGGACATGGGGGATACTTTATCGCCTATAATATTTAATATAGTGGATGATATGTTGACAATCTTGATTGAATGTGCAAAGAATGATGGCCAAATTGAAGGAGTTATTCCATATCTCGTTGATGATGGTTTATCCATTCTTCAATATGCCGACGATACAATTCTATTTATGTAGCATGACATCGAGAAAGATCGAAACCTAAAGTTAATTCTTTCTGTGTTTTAGCAATTACCAGGTCTAAAGATTAACTTTCATAAGATTGAATTAACTGTTTTGACGAGGCTGAAGAAAGTGCCTTTGTGTATGATGATTTATTCGGCTGCGAGCAAGGACAATTTCCTATTAAGTATTTGGGGATTTCGATTCATTATCGGAGGCTTACAAATGCTGAATGGAAACATGTGGAGGAGAGACTATAAATTTGTTTAAGTAGCTGGAAAGACAAACTATTATCCTTGGGAGGAAGACTAGTCCTCACTAATTCAGTACTAACTAACATGGTTCTCCTTCTTCCAACTTCCAAAATGGATCTTAAAACGGTTGGATTATTTCTGATCACGATTCTTTTGACAAGGTGACAGTGAGAAAAGAAAGCATCGACTGGCTAACTGGAATGTGGTTTGCCGCCCAAAAGACCAAGGGGGACTTGGTATTCATGACCTAGAGGTCAAGAATAGAGCCCTTCTGGGTAAATGGATCTTCAAGCTTCTTACTAAAGATGAGCTCTAGCAAACATTACTTAGGAGGAAGTATATGGGCTCACAGGCGGTATCTCAGGTTCTTTGAAAACCCGGTGATTCACATTTCTGGGCTAGCCTCATGAATACAAAGTTTTTTTTCCACATGAGTTATTCTCAATAAAGGATGGTTCACAGATTAGGTTCTGGGAGGATAAATGGCAAGGATAGTCACCACTCCGTGAGAAATATCCTGCTTTGTACAATATTGTGAGACATAAACGCGATACACTCGCTAAGGTGATTGATTCATCCCCGCCGAATGTTTCATTTACAGTAAGTCTATATGGCCCTAGACAAGCATCTTGGAATGCTTTGCTGATACAACTGGATTCGGTCCAATTGACACAGGGGTCGGATAGATTTTGTTGGAATCTTAACAAGAATGGTTTATTCTCGGTTGATTCTATATGTAAAGCGTTGATTCAATCGGATATTCCAGTCGATAGTAATGCCAAAGAGTGGGAAGATGAAGATTTCACTAAAAACTAAGGTGTTTGTGTGGTATCTTCGTCGATGGGTAATTGTTACAAATGATAACCTCGCCAAGGGTAACTGGCATGGAAGTAAAAAATATGTCTTTTGTCACCATGACGAGATAATAAAACATTTATTTTTCCAATGTATGTTTGCTCGTTCTATATGGTCAATTATCCAGATAGGATATTCCCTATACCCCTCACGTAGTGTTTCAAATATTTTCGATAATCGGCTTAACGGTGTGGACCATAGGTTTAAGTCTCTTTGCGATTGCCATTATATGGTTGCTGCGGCTATGTAGCAATGATAAGGTTTTCTTATGCAGGATATCTACCGTTGCACTTCTATGCTCCGGTTATGGTTGCCACTGCAGCGTGTGAAGCATCACGACCTGTTCTTGGAGGTGGCTTCGGGGATGGAGAAGGCAGCGAGGGAGTTTTTATCCAGCCATGGATGGCAACATAATTTTCGGATATGCTCTCCACCGACTTAAGCGTCTTTACAATGTCTCATTATGATATGTAATTTGCCTGCTTATTTTGCTATTTTCTTATCTAGAATTTTGTTGGGCTGTGTGCATCTTTTCTATGCAGAGGCCGTGTCTAAGCTTAACACTTTTAAATAATAAAACCCCTTTATCAAAAAATAATCGTACAACCTCAGATAATAGATATGATGGAGAAGTATGTGAAGACGATGAGATGTCGTAGCATTTGAAAACTACGATTGTTGTGATGGCGGTGGGTCTAGTGGCGAAGCTACGTGCAGCCACTCGGATGCACAGGACACCGGGTAAATTTTGCTTTCTTTGTAAAATTGTTATTTTTCACCCCACTTGACACTCCTAAAAACTGATTTTTAGCAGTCGTGGCACCAGTGTGCACCCTGATCACCAATCCTCTATCTCCGCCACTAGGTGGGTTGCCACCACGACAACCACTATCTCCGTGCCCACCATGACCACCGAGGCTACCGGCTCCACCGCAGCTATGACGCCCACGATTCCAGGGAGCTCTCGCGCTGATCTACTGCAGGGGAATGTGGCGAAGGGGACCCCAACTTCATTTTTATATACACCGAGGGGGTGACGAGAGAACTTTTTGTTCGCTACCAAGCGAGCCCGAGAAGACATAGAGCAGACGCATGGCGGTCCCTCTGTTCTCCGTGGGGATTCAAACATGGCCCAAATTTGGACCACACCCGACACAACACGCACAGAAAATGGACATGGAGGCATTGCCGCGTTGAACCGTGTTTTGTTTTCTATCTACCGTAGAAACAGACCGAGCGGACTCAATGCGTCGCCCCGTTGGAGTTGCTCTTACTACCCTATAGCAATTTTGTAAGCAGCACCTCCCAAAGCAACCAATTGCATGCAAAAGAATGTCTCAAACTTCATTCTGCTTCATCATACTACCTATGGGCTATGGCTCATGACCTCCTCCGTCTATCTCTATCGTGTTGTTATTATCCTGCAGGGTCTGTATATACTGTGAGCTTTTCCCATGGGAGATAGAGACTACATGGGATGAATAAAAAGCGAAACACCATTTTCCCAACCTTGGATGAGATGGCACGGGCTACCGGCGAGCTAACCTGCTACCACACGCTTGCACGTACACACAGCGACCGTAAAGCAGCTGACTGCTGAAGTGGGTTTTGTCCGGAGCTCTTGGCGGAGGTCCAGATTCGCTTGCACCAAACCTGCTCACACAGCATACCATACCAGTCAGCCAGGGCGGCCATAGCAGCTAGTAGTAGGATATCATGCCTCCAGTCCAGGCTGCTCCGATCTTGACACAGACTATGACTTGTCGGCCAATTCATCCGGTGGGTCCCGGATGTCAGTGCACGTTTTTTTTTTGAATACTGGTGATGCGGTTACCCTGTCGCTGCACAATTGGTATCGTACGTATGTATTATCTGTTCATGGCTTTTGGACCATGTTTATTAATGTCACTGTTCAGATCTAAGCACCTGTCAATGAAACCATAGTGGGGTGAGTACATGCGTAGCATGAACTGTCCCAATCGAATCGTATACATGTCTTGAAGACTTGTCAATTCATCAATTCATACATACTCCCTCCGTTTAAGAATAGATGACTTCCGTTTATCTAAAAGTTGATGCATTTAGACATGTTTTAGTGTCTACATATATCTACTTCTAGACAAATTGAATTCATCTATTGTTAAACGGAGGGAGTACAAGATTATTTATAGTTGCAAGAAAAAACGTTTCCGATTAGTAGCATTAATTGGTTTGTTATAGGAACAACTATAATGGATGGATTAGCTTAAATGGCTATGTGCATACAATTTTCTCTGAGGGCCATTGGTGCGTAACAAAGGATATTAAAGAATCTTGTTACTCATACAATTTTCCCTGAGGACTATTGGTGCATAACTAAAGATTAAAAAATCTCGTCACTCATACTTAAAACACTACGGGAAACAAACAGCGCGTACGCCGACGGCCCCATACAACGCCGACGGCCAAAGGTCGTCCCCCTCGGCGTAGGGTGGTCGACAGGATCGGCAGCGACGTGCCCGTCGGCGTCTATTCGCCCCTCGGCGTATGGAACCTTCCCCGAGGGCCACCGTCGGCGTAGATACCCCCCTCGGCGTAGGTGACGCCCCGTTACGCCGTCGGAGTGCGGCCCGTTACGTGATGGGCTACCCCGAGGGGGTGCCGTCGGCGTAGGATAAAGTTTTTTTTTTCCTCTCCGCGCGTTGCGTGCTGTGTATACACGCGTTGCGTGTTTAAAAAAAAATCTCAATACCTACGCCGACGGCAAGCCGTCGGCTTAGGTAGTTCGATTTTTTTTCCTCCCTGCGCGTTGCGTGTTCTGTACACACGCGTGCGTGTTTAAAAAAAAAAATCTATACCTACGCCGACGGCAAGCCGTCGGCTTAGGTAGTTTTTTCTGTTTTTTTTACTCGATCGCGATATTCTTGCAAGCCAATGCTCTCTGATATTCTGTTCAGGAACCACTTTTCTCATAATTTTTTTTACTGCAAGTTAATATAATTGTGTCATCGACTCATTATCAACATACTCATCGCAACAACAACAAATAGTCGTGAAGATAGAGTAATATGGACGAAAACCAGTCTGCCGTACTATCACCCTGTCGCGACAGGAACAACTAGTGCAGTCTACTGCTAATCAAGTCTAATCCTACAAGAGAACGTGTTAGTAGAATATTGTTCGGAATCATACCGACCGGGGTACCACAACCTTCGCCCTATCTAAACGCAAGACTTGGAGCGTTCGGAACGCGATCCTCAACGACGCTTGGATCTCTCAAATTGACATCTCCGCGGGCCTCTCCATCCAAAACATCTAGGAGTTTGTCAAACTTTGGGAATATACCTCTCAACTTAACCTCTCGGAAGATGCGCCGGACTCCATTGTGTGGAAGCTTACGACCGACGGGAACTACTCCTATTCATCCGCGTACAAAGCCCAGTTTGCTGGGACTACTCGATCACGCATGGACCCCCTCCGGTGAAAACCTAGACCCGCTGGAGAAATACCGGACTTATACGGATACACGCAGTAACGGCGTCGAAAGGGGTCTAGGTTTACGGATCACGCATGGACCCCCTCCGGTGGGTAACTTTCACCCACGCGTGTATACATTGCTACCCACATACGACGTTGTTACCGCGTGTATGCGTATAAATCCGATATTTCTCCAGCGGGTCTAGGTTTTCACCGGAGGGGGGCTCCGGAGCGTCCGGAACCTTTCACAAGCTAGGGTGTGCCATACCATGTTAGTATATGTGTGTTGTGTGTTTTGGGTGGCAAATATTGCACTCCGGGGTGTGACCCGCTTCACCGGTGTCCGTTTCTCTCTCGTGAGTTTACATGCGCTTATAGGGTGAAAGTCCCGTATCAGACGAAACGTCGGGAATCTTCCGAAGAGTTTACATGCGCTTATAGGGTGAAAGTCCCGTATCGGACGAAACGTCGGGAATCTTCCGAAGAGTTGGGTTCTACCAACTTGTTTTATGTTCCTATGGGATACCCTAACACAACCAAGCAGCTGGTTCCACAATGCTACCCCCTATAGCTGGTTCCACAAGCTGGTTCCAAATTATAGCTCTCAAGTTTTGCAACATATTTGCGGTAGGTCCTTCACAAAAAACCTTATTTTTTACACTCGGGACATGAAAAATGGTTTTTTTCTTCGATGAAAAGGAAAACTTCCTCCGTCAACATTGTCCGTGCTTCCAAGATGCATGTTCGTGCGTAATAAGGGAACATTTGAACAAACTATGCCATGGATATGACCATAACACTCGTCATTTGGCCCGAAACCCAAGAATGTTCGTAGGAGATAGCTAATTTTTGTGAACACATTTTCAACACAACTGTCGTATTCCAAGTTTATTATTTTTGATGTATACTAGTACCTATATAATGACACCACGCGAAGGTCTCACATCATTTTGATTTTTTTTGAATTTTTTGGAATTTTCTAACCCCGTTTGAGGAAAAAGTCAAGGCGGCGGGCATGACCGTTCGTAGCTAGGGATTGAATATTGAGAAACTCTTGGTATATCTATGATGAAATAGGTACTTGTGTACCTAAAAATGATTTTGCCAAAAATCATGAGCAAACTATGAGTTACCTGTAGTTCAAATTTGACCAGTTTCCAGCGAAATCGGCAGAAACTTCTGTTTTTCAAAAGAGGTGGATGGAAACCTTTTCGTATGAAACAAATTAGTTATTTGTGCATATAACATGGTCTAGAATTTTCGAAAATTATAGCTCTCAAGTTTTGCAACATATTTGCGGTAGGTCCTTCACAAAAAAACCCATTTTTTACACTCCGGACATGGAAAATAGTTTTTTTCTTCGATGAAAAGGAAAACTTCCTCCGTCAACATTGTTCGTGCTTCCAAGATGCATGTTTGTGTGTAATATGGGAACATTTGAACAAACTATTCCATGGATATGACCATAACACTCGTCATTTGGCCCGAAACCCAAGAATGTTCGTAGGAGATAGCTAATTTTTGTGAACACATTTTCAACACAACTTTCGTATTCCAAGTTTAATATTTTTGGTGTATACTAGTACCTATATAATGACACCACGCGAAGGTCTCGCATCATTTTGGTTTTTTTTTGAATTTTTTGGAATTTTCTAACCCCGTTTGAGGAAAAAGTCAAGGCGACGGGCATGACCGTTCGTAGCTAGGGATTGAATATTGAGAAACTCTTGGTATATCTATGATGAACTAGGTACTTGTGTACCTAAAAATGATTTTTTCCAAAAATCATGAGCAAACTATGAGGTACCTGTAGTTCAAATTTGAACAGTTTCCACCGAAATCGGCAGAAACTTCTGTTCTTCAAAAGAGGTGGATGGAATCCTTTTCATATGAAACAAATTGGTTATTTGTGCATATAACATGGTCTAGTATTTTCAAAAATTATAGCTCTCAAGTTTTGCAACATATTTGCGGTAGGTCCTTCACAAAAAAACCCATTTTTTACACTCGGGACATGAAAAATGGTTTTTTTCTTCGATGAAAAGGAAAACTTCCTCCGTCAACATTGTCCGTGCTTCCAAGATGCATGTTTGTGTGTAATATGGGAACATTTGAACAAACTATGCCATGTATATGACCATAACACTCGTCATTTGGCCCGAAACCCAGGAATGTTCGTAGGAGATAGCTAATTTTTGTGAACACATTTTCAACACAACTGTCGTATTCCAAGTTTATTATTTTTGGTGTATACTAGTACCTATATAATGACACCACGCGAAGGTCTCGCATCATTTTGGTTTTTTTTGAATTTTTTGGAATTTTCTAACCCCGTTTGAGGAAAAAGTCAAGGCGGCGAGCATGACCGTTCGTAGCTAGGGATTGAATATTGAGAAACTCTTGGTATATCTATGATGAAATAGGTACTTGTGTACCTAAAAATGGTTTTTTCCAAAAATCATGAGCAAACTATGAGGTACCTGTAGTTCAAATTTGAACGGTTTCCAGCGAAACCGGCAGAAACTTCTGTTCTTCAAAAGAGATGTATGGAAACCTTTTCATATGAAACAAATTTGTTATTTGTGCATATAACATGGTCTAGTATTTTCAAAAATTATAGCTCTCAAGTTTTGCAACATATTTGCGGTAGGTCATTCACAAAAAACCTATTTTTTACACTCGGGACATGAAAAATGGTTTTTTTCTTCGATGAAAAGGAAAACTTCCCCCGTCAACATTTTCCGTGCTTCCAAGATGCATGTTTGTGTTTAATATGGGAACATTTGAACAAACTATGCCATGGATATGACCATAACACTCGTTATTTGGCCCGAAACCCAGGAATGTTCGTAGGAGATAGCTAATTTTTGTGAACACATTTTCAACACAACTGTCGTATTCCAAGTTTATTATTTTTGGTGTATACTAGTACCTATATAATGACACCACGCGAAGGTCTCGCATCATTTTGATTTTTTTTGAATTTTTTAGAATTTTCTAACCCCGTTTGAGGAAAAAGTCAAGGCGGCGGGCATGACCGTTCGTAGCTAGGGATTGAATATTGAGAAACTCTTGGTATATTTATGATGAAATAGGTACTTGTGTACCTAAAAATGATTTTTTCCGAAAATCATGAGCAAACTATGAGGTACCTGTAGTTCAAATTTGAACAGTTTCCAGCGAAATCGGCAGAAACTTCTGATCTTCAAAAGAGGTGGATGAAAACCTTTTCATATGAAACAAATTGGTTATTTGTGCATATAACATGGTCTAGTATTTTCAAAAATTATAGCTCTCAAGTTTTGCAACATATTTGCGGTAGGTCCTTCACAAAAAACCCATTTTTTACACTCGGGAAATGGAAAATGGTTTTTTTCTTCGATGAAAAGGAAAACTTCCTCCGTCAACATTTTCCGTGCTTCCAAGATGCATGTTTGTGTGTAATATGGGAACATTTGAACAAACTATGCCATGGATATGACCATAACACTCGTCATTTGGCCCGAAACACAAGAATGTTCGTAGGAGATAGCTAATTTTTATGAACACATTTTCAACACAACTTTCGTATTCCAAGTTTATTATTGTTGGTGTATACTAGTACCTATATAATGACACCACGCGAAGGTCTCGCATCATTTTGATTTTTTTTGAATTTTTTGGAATTTTCTAACCCCCTTTGAGGAAAAAGTCAAGGCGGCGGGCATGACCGTTCGTAGCTAGGGATTGAATATTGAGAAACTCTTGGTATATCTATGATGAAATAGGTACTTGTGTACCTAAAAATGATTTTTTCCAAAAATCATGAGCAAACTATGAGGTACCTGTAGTTCAAATTTGAACAGTTTCCAGCGAAATCGGCAGAAACTTCTGATCTTCAAAAGAGGTGGATGGAAACCTTTTCATATGAAACAAATTGGTTATTTGTGCATATAACATGGTCTAGTATTTTTAAAAATTATAGCTCTCAAGTTTTGCAACATATTTGCGGTAGGTCCTTCACAAAAAAACCATTTTTTACACTCGGGAAATGGAAAATTGTTTTATTCTTCTATGAACAGAAAAAAAAGTATTATATATGATGGAAAATGTTATATGGATGTCATATTTGAATTTCTCTCATTTTTCTAATCGATATAGACATATTATTTGTCAAATTTCGATTTACGGATTTATAGATATGAATTTTTCAATATTAAATAGAAAAGACAAAAATGTTAATTATTATTTAAATTAAAGATTATTTGAATTCAAATTTATTACTAGTTATTATTTTTTACTTAAATAATTGTTTGAATTCACAAAATAAAATAGTGTGACATTGATGGTCCAAGGGTTAAGGTTAACAGGATAGATTGGATAATATTGACAACAACACATCCGTTGTTTCTAGGTATCTCACAAGGAAGGAACTACGAAGTTAAGCGTGCTGGGGCTGGAGCAATCTCATGTTGGGTGACCGATCGGGAAGTGTTAGTAGAAACGAGTAATTTAGATTGAAAATAAAAATGGTTAAAGATAAATATAAATGTGACTATAGTGTGATTAAGTGGTTAAATAAGTGAAATAAAAAAAACTCAGAAAAAATTAAAAAAAAAATTCAAATTTTTTTTTGAAAAAAATTGAAATATTGTACCCCTACGCCGAGGGGGGGCCGTCGGCGTATGTACCCCTACGCCGAGGGGATGCCGTCGGCGTAGCCCAGACGCCGAGGGGGCAGGCCGTCGGCGTACGCCGCTGCTGAGCGTCAGCTGTCCGCCACGTGGACCGATACGCCGAGGGGTGTGGCCGTCGGCGTACGTGGGGCGTAACGGAACCCGTCCTGGCACGTTTGTGGGCCCCACCAACCTGTACGCCGAGGGCGTATTATACGCCGACGGCCAGAAGGGATTCGCCGACGGACGTGTACGCCGAGGGCCCTACGCCGAGGGCGGCCGTCGGCGTAGGTATACGCCGAGGGGAATCGGAGCTTCCCCGAGGGCCTGAGGCTGTCGGCGTATCAACCGTTTCCCGTAGTGAAAGGCTACGTACCTGCATTCCTTATAGACTAGGGCGGAGAAAGTAAAATTCTCTCCTATATTTTAAGGAGATGCCAGGTGTAATTCGTATAAACTTGTTATTAATATATTCCTTTTGTTCACAAATCATCTATGATTCCTATCAATTTAACTTCTGAGGAAGCTAGTGTTCTGGCTGATTCTTTTCAGTGTAAAACTGGGTCTATGCCTTTCACTTATCTTGGATTGCCCATGGGTACCACTAGACCCACTATCAAGGATTTCTCTCCTTTGATTGATAGAGTTGAAAGGAGGCTTTCTGCCACTTCCTCTTTTCTGTCCTATGGTGATAGGCTGGTACTAGTGAATTCTGTTTTGTCTTCATTGCCAACCTATTATATGCTCTCTCTTGTTATTCCTACTGGTGTCATTGAAGTTATTGACAGAGCAAGAAGGCATTGCTTGTGGAGTAAAAGAGGAAAGGACAAAGCTCATTCCCTTGCAGCTTGGCATATGGTGTGCAAACCCAAAAAAAAGGGAGGGCTGGGGGTTATTAACTTGAATATTCAGAACTCTGCCCTTCTACTTAAACATCTTGATAAATTTTATAATCAGGAAGCCTTGCCTTGGGTGCAACTTATTACTGATGCTTACTATTATAAGGCTGTTCCTCATGCTGTGGTAGATTCTGGTTCTTTTTGGTGGAGAAATATCTTGGCATTATCTGGGAATTACAGAAACTATACTACCTGCTGGGTAGGCAATGGTTTCACTGCATTGTTTTGGGAGGACAAGTGGCAACCTCAACCACTTAAGATAACCTTCCCAAGACTCTACTCTTTTGCCAAAGACAAACTTCAGTCTGTGAATGATTTCCTGCTTGGTACAGACTGTATCCAGAATTTTGCTTTGCCTTTGTCAGTTCAAGCAAATGAAGAGCTAAGGTTGTTGAATTGCATGATTGGTCATTTTAATTTACAACTTGATATTACAGACCAGTGGAAGAGTCCACATTCTAGTGGCAGATTACATCCCAGTTCTTTTTATAAGCAACATTTTAATGATGTCCCTGATGACCCAATTTCTTTTGCAATTTGGAAGAGCAAGTGTCAGTCTAAGCACAGGTTCTTTGCTTGGCTTCTATTGCATGATAGAATTAATACAAGGGATATGCTGCTTCGTAGACACTGGATCATAAATACTTCTTCTGATTGTGTCCTGTGTCCTGGTCATGTTCATGAGGATTGGAGGCACCTATTTTTCAATTGTACATTCAGTACAAGGATTTGGAACTACTTACAGATCCCTTGGCACCCTGGCTCCTCATCATATGCTATCATGTATGCCAAAAAACATTTTGCTGGCCCTTGTTTTGTGGAGATTGTGATCCTGGCCTGCTGGTGCATCTGGAAGCAAAGAAATGGATGGATCTTCAAGAACATCAAGCCAACTTTTAGAGGTTGGAAGGCCCTGTTTATACAGGAAGTCACTCTGCTTAAGTACAGGGTGAAGAGTGCACACTCTGTTTTTTTGACATCATGGATTAATTCACTCCCCTAATCCCCTTGTATATATTGTACATTTTTGTAAATAACCTTTTACTTTATTAATAAATGGGGGGCTGTAGGGGTCTCCCCCACAGTATTGGTGTCAAAAAAAAATATATTCCTTTTGTTGAAGACCAAAGATTGAAGAGAGAGAAAGCAAAGTACTAGAAAAATTAAAGTAAGGTCCGAGACATGTATTTCTTGTTACCATGCAATCCTGTCAAGTGTGAAACCTATATGTCCATTCCAATCCTTCAATTCACTTTTTACCCCCTCTCTCATGTCAACTTAAGTCCGCCATGCCCCTCTTAATATTTAGGCTATGCTTTAGAATTCTACTATCCATTGTTGGTTCATAAGGCCTCCGCTGACTATGACCAACCACCTTATACATCTTATATACATGAGTCCTCCTTGACTTGCCTCTCGATGAGCTCCTTGTGGGGCATAAGAGTAAGGAGAATAGTATAATCAACGGTTTTTTTAGAAATGGGGTAAGACCCCGGCCTCTGCATCGAGTGATGCACACAGCCTTTATTAATTATTGATATCCAGTGTGACGAAACGAGTTACAGCCGTTTAAACCTTACAGGAAAAGGATACTCTCCCTCAAACTAACAGCCAGAAAAATAATAAACTACGAAAGCCTATTAGTAGGTTGCCAAGTATGTCGGGAGAAAAAAATCCTATGCCACCGTAAGAAGACGATTGCAGCCATCCACCATAAGCTTCCTCTGATCTGAAGGAAGTAGGAAAGCCCATAGCTGGATCCAATGCGCTGCCGAGGAAATAACCTGTAAGACATGAAAATGATTCTTCCTGTTAAAAACCACGTTATTTCTACATAACCATATAGCCCAACAAATGGCCGATACACCAATCTAATCCTATTTTTTGTCTTAAGATCAATCCCATTAAGCCAATTCCCAAACATATTCGTCAAATTTGAGGGGGGAGGAATGTTATATGTACAAAAAACCACACGCCAAACCAATTGAGCAAAAAGGCATGAAATAAATAAGTGATCTCCAGTCTTCTCATTCCCACAAAAGGAACAGTGCGTGTCACCCTTCCGGCCCTTTTTAGCCAACTTATCTCTAGTAAGCAGTACCTTTTTATCTAAAAACCACATGAAAATTTTAATCTTTAGCGGGATCTTTAATTTCCACAAATAGGTTTTGAGAAAAATGGTATGCCCATTCATCATGTCCTCATACATCGATTTCACTAAAAAAATTCTGCTATGAGTCAGCTTCCAATGAAAACTATCCATATCAGAGTTCAGCGAGATATCCATCAAACGTAGGCATAAATGAGACCACATATCCCAAGTAATGCCTACAAGATTCCTACGAAAGGAAATATTAATCGGAGGTGCATTCTGAAACACATCCGCAACCGATACATTCTTAGACTGGACAATATGGTAAAGCAGAGGTATTGATCTGAGAGTGGAGTTGGACCTAACCATGTGTCCTCCCAAAATCTAGTTGCTTCCCCATTTCCAATTTTAAAAGACCCTCTACTAAAGAAGTCCTTCTTGACTTTCATCAATCCTTTCCAAAAAGGAGAATCGGTTGGTTGTGCTTCGACATGAGCTAAAGATTTACTATGTAAGTATTAGTTAACCAACAATTCCTGCAAGACACCCTCTTCATTTAGTATCTTGAACAGCCATTTGGCTAACAAACACTTATTTTTTTTTACCTCTAGCACTTCCACACCCAAAGCTCCCTGATCTTTAGGTCGACAAATAATATTCCACTTTGTTAATCTATACTTTCTCATCACTCTGCCAAAAAAAATGTGATCTATAAAAGTCTAATCTCTTACGAACACCAATAGGGATCTCAAAAAAGGAAAGCATAAACATGGGTAGACTTGTTAACACAGAACTAACAAGAATCAATCGATCCCCATAAGATAATAATTTCCCTTTCCAGCACCCAAGTTTGTCTTCAAAACGATTTTCTACTGGGTACCACTCAGAGTTCTGAAGTTTTCTATGATGAATAGGAATTCCCAAATATTTAAAGGGTAAACAACCAGATTCACAACCAAAAAATTGTTTATACTAGTTTTCCACTTCCTTGGCCTTTCCAAAACAGAAAATTTCACTCTTATGAAAGTTAATCTTGAGTCCCGATAATTGCTCAAAGATACAAAGGATTAACTTTAGATTTAGAGCCTGTTCCAAATCATGCTCTAAAAAAAGAACTGTATCATCAACATATTGAAGGATAGACAAACCTCCTTCAACTAGGTCCGGAATTAGACCACATATTTGTCCATTTTCCTTAGCCCTATTAATCAAAATGGCTAACATATCTGCAACAATGTTGAAGAGGATAGGAGACAAAGGATCACCCTGTCTGAGACCCTTTTTCGTTTGGAAATAATGCCCTATATCATTATTCACCCGAATGCCTACACTACCTCCCTGAACAATTTATAACATCATGTCACACCACTCTTGCGCAAAACCTTTCATACACAAAGCTTGGATTAAAAAAGGCCATTTTACTTTATCATATGCCTTCTCAAAATTAATTTTAAAAATAACTCCATCTAACTTCTTCCTCTTAAGCTCATGAATAGTTTCATGAAGGATTACCACTCCTTCCAAAATATTCCTCCCCGGCATGAAAGCCGACTGAGAGGGTCTAACCACCTTATTCACAATTTGGGTAATACGATTAGTACCCACTTTAGTGAAAACTTTAAAACTAACATTAAGAAGGCATATAGGCCTATACTGCTAAATTTGAACCATATTTTCCTTCTCTGGAAGCAAAGTTATCACACCAAAATTCAGTTTAAACAACGGAAGATTACCTTGCTTAAAATCTAGGAACATGGCCATCAAATCAGACTTAATAACCTCCCAAAACACTTTGTAGATCTCTGCTGGAAAACCATCAGGGCCAGGTGCCTTATTAGGTTCCATTTGCGATATTGCCTCAAAAACTTCCACTAAGAAATCAGCAGTGAGAATATCATTTTCCTCTCGAGTTAACTGCGGTATATCATGAATATTATTTTCCACTAAGGAAATATTATTTGGATTTGAAGGTCCAAATATTTTTTTTGTAATATTCAGTAATATAAGTTTTCAAATCTTCATCCCCGACAATGGTTCCCTCCTCCTTCTCTAACTAGAAGATCAATTTCCTACGATGTTTCCCATTAGCAATTAGATGAAAATATTTCGTATTATCTCCCCCCTCCAGAATATGTTTGACTTTAGCCCGTTGTGCCCACTTTGTTTCCTCATCTCTACGAAGGCAACAAAGACGATCATTGGCCTCCCGAAGAGTATCCCTCTCCATCGAAGATAAGGGCATACTCTCAGCCTTAAGATCCAACTCCTCAATAATCTTAATAAGTCTGTCTCTCTCAATCCTATATTTGCCACTCTGGTTGTTAGCCCAACCCTTTAGAAAACGACGCAAATGCCTAATTTTATTCTGCCAAATAGCTATGGCCGAATCACCTCTGGTAGGAATCGCCCACTCATAAGCAACCATGTCATAGAACCCTTCCATTCTAAGCCACGAAAGCTCAAAAGAGAAATTTCCTTTGTTCCCGACATGAGCACGTGCACCAAAATCTAACAACAAGGGTGTGTGATCCGAACCATTTCTAGCCAAGGCCTGAACAGTGGCAAGGGGAAACTTATGCTCCCACTCCACGGAAGAAAGCACTCTATCTAACTTTTCAAAAGTGGTATTAGCTCTTCTACTAGCCCACGTAAACTGTCTACCCGATAACTCAATTTCTTTAAATCCAAACTATGAATAATGGCATTAAACATAACATGCCACCTAGGATTATAATTATCGTTATTCTTCTCTTCAGGTTTTCATATGATATTAAAATCCCCACCCACCAACAAAGGTAGTGTTTCATTCTCACATATACGAACAAGCTCTGATAAGAATTATGGTTTAAATTCATCTTGGGTAGCACCGTAAACCGAGACTAAAACCCACTCAAAACCATCACTCTTAGACTTAACATAAAGTTTAACAGAAAAATCTCCCACATCTACATTCCTAACCTCAATAGATAAAGAGTTGATACCAATAAGCATACCCCCTGATCTACCTCTCGGTGGCAAACAAAATGCATGGCTCACCTGTACTGCAGTTGGATCTTGGATCTTGTATGAGAGGCTGCATTCATTCTCTCTTATCCTCTCTCCTCGAACTAAGCATAAAAATATTAGTTTAATCCTCATAGCATGCTGAATGTACCTTATTATACTTTCTCTAAGACTAATAACATTCAAGACCAGATTTCCAACAACTTGTTTAATTAGGATAATTATATCCGATATCAATCCTTTGTTTAATCTAGGTATGCGACACTCGTCCTCATGTACCAATTCAAATGGACTGTTGTGGACACTAAAAAGTCCGTTAAATGGTAAAATTATTCTTTGGTGCAACACCAGGTGTTGAACTCTTGTGCTGTTTGCATCTCAATGCGATGCGAAGAATTGAAACAAATTTTATTGTAAAATAAGATGCTTAGCTAGCTAGGCACTGCATTTGTCCAATGGAGGTGTCACCAACCAAATGACTTTTTTTACTAATGGTATGTTTGTTTCTCAAAACAAGGCGTATATTTTTTTTTGAAAAGTCAAGGAATTTAAGTTTTGACTAACCTTGTAGAAAATAACTATTGAAAGCTATATTATCATATAATATGGAAATACATTTCTTTATATATTTAGTGGAATTGATTTGACATTGTACGCGTTAATTGTTTTTCTATAAAGATTGATCAATCTTTACATTTTTTGTATTTTGACTAAAATTTATATGCATTGTTTCGAGAAACGGAGAGATCAGGGGATAAAGAACGGCGAGATCATCTCGATCTGACCTGCCATGCAGGTGCATGTACAGTGTACACATGTACTACCAGGAGTGCTGTGAAAGGCTAAAAGCACGCCTGGGAAAAGAGGCATATGACAGCTGATATTGTTGAGTTTTGCATATGGTTCGTAGCGTTTGGGATCTTTCTCCCATCGGGAGGACAAGGAATGTTCTCGAGATTAGCAGTTGAGATGGACATGTCGATGTAGATGGTTTGGTTGCACATGGCTTTCATTTGCATCCATACGAATAGCGATCCGGAGAATTTTATATAAATTCAATTGCCAACTTCTTTTTTTAACAAGAATTGACAACAATGATATTAGCATATCGGTCTGGTCAAAGATCGCAAATGTGTAAAGACTAGCAAATGTGCCCGTGCTTTGCAACGGGGAAAACAAATTCTGCATATCCTAGCTACACATCTATGTTACCACTTCTCATCTCCATCGAGATCGCCGATTTGGTGGTCACATTTCCACCTAGTCACGACGAACGTGATCAATTGAAGGTGACGAGTTTGGCTGTCACACCCTAGCACGCCGCTTTCGCGAACCCTCCATGCACGAACATATAATCGTGGACCTTAGTTCAAGACCCACAATTGTCATTCGCCCCCCTTGACGATGACGGTCCCTCCCCGCCTATACTCGTAAATAATTGTAGCGAACGTGCATCACTACCTTGTCACTTTATCACCTGCATCTCGTGCATGAATGCATGAAGATTGATTTTGAATTAGAAAATCCTAAGCCCAGTTGCGGTAATTTAGGTGTCGAGCAAATATTAATGAATGTGTTATGTCATTCAACATTTGAAGGCATTGAATTGCATGACTTGGATGGAACACGACGGAATTTCTGGAAAGTCGACGGAATGACGAGATTGGACGCTTTTAGGCACAACAATGTCGAGCAAGTCTGAAAGAAACAATCTCGTTATTAGAAAGGGAAGAATTCTTTCAAACATATGGCAACAAAAAAAGGTTAAAAAAATTGTTGGATGTTTGATCCTAATGCCTGACCAATTAGACAAATAACAACATAAGTGTACTCATGAGTAATGGACGATGGTCACATCCAATATTTTTTAACATGCACGGATCTACAAACTGGAACGCAAAAATAAGAGTCTGGTACATAATTTTTCTTAGAACGCATCAATCTAGATCTGCTGTCAGGGCCGATTGACCCTATATGTCATGAAACAAAACTGAAAGAAAAAAAAAATCGATGGAAACCGAAATAGCAAAGGGTGGAGATGAATGCCAGAATCTTCTTCACCACAACCACACCGGAAGCAAGAGCGCATAGCGATACTACAGCTAGCTGAAGCTCAGGCCCTGTCCTACGAGAATCGTTTTGGCCCAAGGACATACCATGGTGGCATCATTGGCCAGCGCCTTCTTCTTCGACGCCGAGCTGCTCGGCGAGCCTGGGATGCCCGCGAAAGACCGGGATGACCGCCCATGTCGCGTGTGCGCTCCAAGCGGTTGACGCGCGACAGCGAGTTCTTCATTTACAGAGGGGACACGTCCTTGTACAACAAGAACTGCCTCGACGAGCAGATGCAGCTAGACGCGCCAAGGCGGCCACCAACATGCACGTAGTCCGGACGTGGGCATCGCCGCACCGGAAGTCCAGTGAGGTGTCCGTCGCGAGCTTACCGGCTAGAGCGCGAAGCCGGGCTTGCAACGCTGCCATGGGGCACGCGTCGAACGACGCCGAGTGTTGCCACTCTGTTACATGTGCAGCTCGGATCCGTCTCCATGTGTGGCCGTCGTGGGGGCGCTTGTCGCCGAACTGGAGGAGGACGGGAGGGCCGCTCAGCGGCTGGCATGCTAGTTTCATCAGGAGGCTGGGTCTGTGCGTCCGCCTCGATAGACCTCACCGTGCCGACGCCCACGACCGTCTCGGACTGAACCAACATTGCACCCACAACCTAGAGTCCCGGAACTCTCATCCTTCTCAACGGACTGGAGCTTCTTTTTCCTCTCTCTGCTGCTGGTGCTCTAGACACATGAGGCTCTTTCTAAGGTCAACCACCACCATGCATGGACGTCTCAACCTCCTAGCTACATGCCGTGATCTTCATAGGTCCTCCTTGCTCGCGTTGCGGTTCCCGGTGGATGGATGCTTTGTTGCAGCGGTGTATATGTTAGCTTTTAGCAACCGTATGCACCTAGACCAAGAGACCGAACAGGAAACATACATGTGGTAACGGACGAAAAAACAACATCCTCACCCGCACCAGCAGACTGGACCGGATACGTACATGACAACAGAACAAAGATTAGGTGTAGATTTGGTGGGAGGGTAATATGGTAAAATTGGTGTTGGACCGGAAGAAACCTTCCTCTCTTTATTATTAGGTATAGAAATCAATTGCAGATGCACTGAAGTGCCGCAGCTACTCTCACCAAATGTACATCGACCCCACCCGTGGTAAGGACATCTCCAACAGTTGTAACATAGTTGTTGTTAAACTTTGTCACCTAAATTATATGGTGATGTGGCAACAAATAAATAAGGAGAGAGAGAAAAGTTGTAAACTCCAAGGTGAAATAGAGAGCAATCACACTGAATAGAGACCAACCATTGGAGTAGTTGTATCATACCTTGTTGGTTGATGACATGGACAATTTTACCAACAATACTATATATACAGACCGTAGGAGATGATCTATCTATATATATCCAGATTTTCTTTAGTGAAGTCAAAAAAGGCCAGCTCTTTCCTTCCTAAAAAGATAAGGACAGTGTCGTCTCTGCCGTATTTATTCCCATGCCTTTTGTTCCAGCACGTGTACGTCACCAAAGGAGGCATGCACCGCGATCCCAATTCCGATCGTCTTGTCCGCGCTTTACGTGAAGCTAGACTAGTGACGATAGAATGACACTTGTAGACGTCGGGGTTTGTGAATTCCCCAAGTACTAGCATGCATGTACAACAAAGAGACGTCCGAATGGTGCAAAATTTTGACATTTCTTGTGGATAACAAAATATTTCTAGCACTGAAATTTAGGGCAAGATTTGAACAATTTCAAACTAAATGTAAACTAGCTCAAACATTTTTTGATGGATCGAAACCCAACCCCCCCCCCCACCCACCCACCCACACCCACACAAATCTTTGCTTTTTTGTGAGGTCCAAATCTATTACCATAATTCTGAATCTCAATATGATTTGCCACATCTAGAGTGCAAACAACTTGAGATACCATGTGCCTCCCTTGCTTTAAGAGGGACTCACACACACCAAGTGGCGGAGCTAGCTAGCTAGAGCATTTGGAACCTGGATACTTAGACGGTGCCTCAATAGGGGGGGGGGGGGGGGGTTGCATATGTGGTGATTTTTTTTTTCATTTTACAAAGTAATTTTCGGATCCACCGCTGCACAGACCCTCACACATGCTCGCACGCGTGCACACGCCAAGACATTGAAAAACCAGGTCTCTTCTCTCGTAAATAAGCTCCGCCAATTCCACCGCTCTGAGTTGGCAAAGAGATTGGGCTCCTCCTCCTTCGTCTGATGCTCCAACGTCGGGATGGGCGAGGACCTCGGAACTGCGTCGTGGATTTTTAGTTAGGTCTCTTAGTGTAAATTTTGGTCAACCGACATCGACGCTACAATGGCGATGGCGGTGTTATGCGGATGACGAATAATGTTTTCTAGCTCATCTCATCGACGACGATCTTGAAGCTAGATTTGAGGACAATGGGAATTGTTTGGCTACTGCTCTTTTGGAGCGGTGGATCTGGTTTTATCTTCGCAACTGGTTTTCATGTCTCGGCCTGATGGTTTCTTCTCTGACAAGCGAGGTTTGGCGTGGCTTTATCATGGAGCTAGCGAGGGCATGCCTCCCTAGATCCTTCTAGACGGATACATGGTTGTCGTCCAACCTTTTTCGCATTTCTTCTCCGAGACAATGAGTTGTTTCTAAGGTCATTGTCATCATCGTCTTCGCTCACGAGGAAGATTTTCTGGCCCCAAGTGGTTTAGATGTCCATAGAGAGTACTTCGCTCACGACGTGTCTCCGACGAGTTCATGATGACTTCGATTCCCCCCAAGGAGTTACATGCAATTTCCATTTTAGTCAAAAATTACCCCATAAAGGTTTGTTGATTAATATGGCCTTTCACCTTTCCACAAAAGAAAACTACAGATATCGTGGGTAAAATTAGCCAAAACGAGTTATACAATGCAACGACTCTGATAAGGACTAAGTTATGCTAACATCTCAATTTTATGAGATTAAATGGGCTAATAATATAAGAATTATATTTATTACCATACGAAGTATTAAATAAGGTTCGTCTACACCTAAATCAACTGAATTTTCCTTGTATGGTATACAAGGGCACGTCGACATAGGTGCAGCAACGCAGAAAGAATGTTCAAACTGCTGCCGCCCGCCCGGCCGTACACGCAGTATCCTGTAAAGAATGTTCAAATTGTCTCTGGTTCCCCTGTCACCACCGACCGTCGTGTACTTTTCTTCTCGCGCGTGTGCATGCTTTAGTTGAATGCACGACGAGACATGCGCACACATAACGCTTTATTAGCTCAAAAGCTAGGCAGCATATATCTGGAAAGGTGACAAAAGGAGGCAAGATCTCTCCGGATCATATTCTAGCTAGCTACTCCTATAGTATGTATTTGCAGTAGCCAAAGAAAGGAAAAAAGGAAATGAAATAAAAAAAATATATTACTCCCTAAATGCAAAACTTTAAGCGTGGCGCGTGATGATTCGAACAGCATGCTCACGAGCCCAGAGAATGGAGTTGCTATTGTTGGCTCAACCGAAATGTTTTCCCTTCTTGTTTTATTTGTGGAGGACCGAACATAAACCCCAGAAGAAAAAAAAACGAATAGTCACGGATGAGAAGCTTCCTCTCCCTCTCACGTGGAGGAAAAAAAAACCTGCCAGTTATAGGCGAGAAAAAAATCGGGCGAGGAAAAAACCTGCATCGGGCAAGAGAGAACAAAAGCTAGCGCAAATAAACGGGCCAGGGCTAGCAACGCTGGAGGGTGCGAGAAGCCCAAGACAGTGAGGTGGCCAGTTTGCAGGGATCCCCTAGCTATCGCTCCGAGCGAGCTCAAGCGTTACGCCTCGCCCACGGGCGCACAGGGTGCGATCCCGGGTCGCCCTTAGCGAGCGGGATACCGCCTCGCCCGCTTTCCACGACGTGGGCCGGCCCAATTACGCGAGGGAACCATCGATTCAGCTGTACGCTACCTAATTCTCGAAAAAAAAGCTGCACGCTAGCTTCTGTCTCTCAAAAAAAAAGTGTATGTTAGCTCACTTAATAAAAGAGTGAGTTTTTTTTTGAAAATGAATACTTTTAGAAATTGTGAATTTTTTTTGAAAATGAACAAATTTTAAAAATTATGATTTTTCACAATGAACAATTTTGAAGGAAACTAACAAAAAACAGAAATTTTTTGTTCATTTTAGAAAAGTGTTCATTTCAAAAAAGTGTTCATGTTCAAAATTTGTTCATATAATTTTTTTGTTCATATTCAGATTTTGTTCGGACATTTTAAATATTTTTTTTGAAAATTTTCCATTAATATAAGCTAGCAAGCCCGCCTCATTAAAAACCTCTCAGTCCCCTTAGGTACCATGAGAGGAAAAGAGTGCGTCTGAAAACTTGCAGCTGGACAAATTACAGCGTATCCTCAAAGAGGTTTACATCATTAGCTAAGATACCTAACAAGAAATCAGGAGGATCCTCGATCCATCTAGTAGTGAAAAGTCCCTCAGACTTACTTGCCATAGTATGGGCTGCTACATTGCCTTCTCTCGGACAGTGATCAAAAGTTACATGGGAAAAATTGTGCGCTAGGAAATAGCATTCTTCAAGTATCGCAGCCTCATTTCCTTGATTACTGTTGTTGTCCCGCATTGCTGTGATCACCTCCAATGAATCACCATTGACTTCTAGTTTGTTGCATCCAATTTCACCCGCAAGTATTAGACCATCCCGCAAAGCCCATGCCTCCACCGTGTGGGCATCGGATGCATAATGGATATCACAGTTACTAGCTGCAAGAAATATACCTCTATCGTCTCGGATAACCACTCCAGTTGCGCCCCTCCGTGTATTGGAATTAAAGGCTGCATCAAAATTGAGCTTCACGTAGTCAGTTTTTGGTTTCTCCCATCCATGCCTTCTAGTCTTGACGTTTTTCCTGCAAGACCTAAGATTATTAAGGGTCATAGCCATTATTGCTTGTGCTGTATACGCCGGTTTTGCAACAGTCTCATCACGATCGATTTCCTCCTCTCCCACCAGAGGTACCAGCATGCGGTTATGATCAGCTCATGCACATGGATTCCTTCGACATGCAGTGGTGGCAGGTGATCATATCTTAGAAGGAGTTCGAGGATACCCGACCCTTCCCTTTCCTGTGATGAAAAAGTACTTAAAACTGTCCATAGTCCAAGATTTTCCCAAATCTCGCGGGCTCTCCCGCAACCAAAGAAAGCATGGCGAGAATCTTCGCACTCCAGTTTACAAATTGGGCAAACAGACTCCGTGATAATGTGTCTATTGGCAAGAACACTTTTGCATGGTATTGTAGCGTGTAACATCCTCCACCCGAAAATTTTAATCTTGGCGGGAACTCTTAATTTCCAGAGTCTCTCCCACACTGGGTTTATATTAGAAGTGCCAGGTCCATTCGTCCGAATCAGTTTTCTTCCATGTTGAAAGTCCCACTCAGTATGATAATCTGATCGAATCGAGAAAACACCGTTTCTAGTATTATTCCATGCCACAAAGTCTTCCGATAGACGGAATGATAGGGGGATGTTTAAGATCCGATTTGCATCAATGGAAAGAAAATTGTTTCGGATTATCTCCTCATCCCAGCTGTGGGTGTCAGAATTAATAAGATCAGAAACAGTTGTCACCTGTGAAGCCCCTCTCGTAGAAATAATCATCCTTGATGGGCTAGAAGGCACCCATGGATCATCCCAGATGTTTATATTTGTACCTTTGCCCACTCTCCAAATGCATCCCTTTTTGAAAGTCTGAATACCTTCCCATATGCTTTGCCACGTAAAAGAAGATCCCTTCTTGAGGCTAACATTAAGGAGATCACCCGAGGGAAAGTATTTGGCTTTTAGGATCGTAGCACACAAGGACTCGGGTTCACTTATTAGTCTCCACGCCTGTTTGGCAAGCATTGCTAAATTGAAACAGTGTAGGTCTCGAAACCCCATACCTCCTCTCTTCTTTGGAATACACATCTTCCACCAAGCGAACCAATGCATATGTTTTTGTCCTTCCTCATCTCCCCGCCAATAACGGGTCATAGCGTCTGTGATCCCTTTTACTACTAGTTTAGGAAGCTTGAAAACTGACATCGCATATGTAGGGATGGCTTGGGCCACCGCTTTCAGCAAAATCTCTTTCCCACCATAAGATAGTAATTTTTCCTTATATCCTCTCAGTTTTTGTACTATCCTGTCAATAATATGTGAAAAACAATCCGATCTGTCCATACCCACCTGTGTTGGTAGCCCCAAATAGGAATCTGTAATTGCCTCAGTCAGAATATTTAGTTGTAGACATATAGCTTCTCTCATATCCACACCCGTGCAGGGACTAAAGAAGATACTGGATTTTGCCTCGCTAATCATTTGTCCAGAGGCATCACATTAGGCTTGGAGAATATTACTGAGGGCTGTAGCATTTGCAAGGTCTGCTTTCATTAAGATTAAGGAATCATCAGCAAACAGTAAATGTGAAACCGCAGGGGCATTACGGCATATTTTAACTCCAATAATATCTCCCCTGTCCTCTGCATCTTGTAATAGATTTGTTAGGGCTTCAACACATAATAAGAATAGATATGGTGATAGAGGATCACCTTGCCGCAGCCCCCTGGATGGACTAAACTCATCCGAATCAGTACCATGGAACCTCACCTTATATTTAACTGATCTGACACATGCCATAACAAGTTTTATCCATCCTGTGTCAAAACCCAATTTCTCCAATGTTTTTTCCAGGAAAGACCATTCAACACGGTCATAAGCTTTGTGCATGTCAAGTTTGATAGCACACCACCCATATTTACCACTTCTTTTCCTCTTAATAGTATGGTATGCTTCATATGCTACCAGCACATTATCAGTGATCAATCTTCCCGGTATAAAGGCACTCTGAGTTGGAGATATAATTTCCGGAAGAATATTCCTCAATCTAGCTGCAATGATCTTTGAAATAATTTTGTAAGTAACGTTGCATAGACTAATGGGTCTGAACTGGGTTACCTTCTCAGGACAATTTATCTTTGGTATAAGAACAATGGTGGTTTGGTTCCAGCCTTCTGGAATAGTTGCAGAATTGATAGCATTAAGAACTTCATCAGTAACCGCATCTCCAATGAGGTTCCAATATCTTTTAAAGAAAATGGCATGAAGTCCATCGGGGCCCGGGGCCTTGAGATCACCAATGTTGAATAGCGCCTTTTTCACTTCATCTCTCGTATACGGGCCCGTGAGGTTAGAATTCATTGCTCTTGTAATTTTTGGCCGAATTCTTGCAATCACCTCCTGGTTCGGGTCATTGATCTCTGAACAAAATAACCCTTTGAAATAGTTAGAAATATGAATATGTAATTCATCTCCTTTCACCTCATTACCTGCCTCGTCCTGAAGAGATTTAATATGGTTTCTCCTCTTCCTCTCGGAAGCAAATTTGTGAAAAATGTGGTGTTGCGGTCTCCGTTTTGTAGCCAATTAGCTCTACTCCTCTGTACCCATTTGATTTCTTCTTTATCATGTGCTTGTTCAATAAGAATTTGTAGCTTCTGTTGTTTAGCGGTTGCGTCATCCGATAAAGGCCCTGATAATACGTCGTTGAGCTCGCGCTGCAATTGTGTGAGAGAGTTCTGAGGTTTACGTAGATCATGCATGTCCCATGCATGGAGGGCCGCATGGACATGGGCCAGCTTCCCCGCCAGATCAGTTGGGCCGCTGCGTTGGGATTCTAGCCAGGCTGAATCCACGATCGAATTTACATCATCCTCGATGAGCCATTTTGCTTCGAACATATGCCGTCGAGAACTTGGACGGGTGTCAGAGTCCTCGTGGTAAAGAGTGTCCACGGACAGTGGCCGATGGTCAGACTTGAAGAACGCCTCATTGATCACTCCCGATAGCGGGAATTTATCCATCCACCTCTGGTTTGCCGTGGCCCTATCCAATCTTTCGCGAATACGCCCTCTTCTCCATGTAAAAATGTCACCTTTATAACCCAAATCAAACAAGTTGCAATCAGTCAAGGCATCTCTAAAATTTTGCATACACCGTTGTGTTCTGATAACACCCCCCTCTTTCTCATTGTTGCTTAGGATTTCATTGAAATCTCCCAGCATGATCCACGGTAAATTTGCCATATTGTTAAGCGATCACATGTAATCCCATGTGAGATGTTTTCTCTCTCCACTTGGTTCTCCGTAAATCCCAGTGAATCTCCACTCATCCTCTGTCCCTTCATTAATCCTGATATCCAGATAGTTAGTATGCTCAAAGAAAGAAGTAACTTTTAACACCAACTCGTCTCTCGTGCCATGTGTTCCAATCGGCCTTCATAAAATCCCCCCAACGCAAATTTGCTTCATCATGTTCGCCTGTACCACATTCAAGATGTGTGTGTCCAAATTTTCCACATGCACCACAAAACTTTGGGATTTTCTCGTATTTAATTTGGAACGCTTCTCTCTGGCCACCTCGAGATAGTGTCACGATTCTGGCCAACACATTACGCACATCAATCTTGACTCTAACCCGAACAAAGTTTCCCACGCCTTCTACAGAAGTCTCAACCTTAATCACCTTTCCAACCTTCTTCTCCACTAGGTTTTTGATGAGTTTTTTATCACGGTAGCCAATCGGAAGTTTGTGGATTTGCACCCATGCTTCAATATGATTTAGATCTACCGATTCAATGGGCGAGAGACCATCATACTCCTCGATGATTACCGCGTTCTGACGGAAGTGCCAGGGACCTCCCTCTTTCATCTTCATCCAATCTCCCAAACAAAAGCATTGGATTGTGAATAAATTTGTTTCCAGAGGCGTGAAAATCATCTCCTTTGCTGGGCTCCAATCTATGCGCATATGCTGCTCAAAGGTTTGGGGGCTGAAATTATTTTCCGTGTGAACTCTTGCTAGAGCAAGCCACTTAACTTCCTTTATAGGTTCCTCGAGTTCATCTTCTAGGACGAGATCATCGAGCTCATCCTCCTCTATACCCAATCTAAGCAGTAGATCATCAATGGGTTCAGGTCCCCGATCCACCTGCGATACCGTTTTGCTATTTGCGCTTGTTGATGACATGATCAGACTTTGCCGCCTCACGATCGCCCTGATTGCTATCGATTCCTGAAAGTCGCTGATTGCTGTCGAGATTCGATTGTAACCTGTGCTGCCGAAACCACGATTTCCTGCCTTCCCTTAGGGATCCGTGGGGACCAAGATGTACCCGAGGGCAGAGGCAACCACCCAATCCTAGGGTGGGACGGAATCCTTCTCCGATGAGGACTCCCCGCCGGTGGAGATAGGCGGAGGAGGAAAGAGAACCCTAATCGCCTCGGCGGTTAGGTCGTGCGTCCCTGACATTTTAAATTTATTAAACAGAAAGGAAAAATAAAACGTAAAGAAAAAACATAAAAGAAAATGAAAAAAATAGAAACAGAAAAAAGGAGAAGATAAAAAGGATTAAGAAAGATGTTATGTCACATACATGTTCTAGTCAATTGGTTGTCCCCCTGCAGCCACGAATCGAAGGTCCTAGGTTCGATTCCTCTAGTGTCCGACTTCTTTTCTTATATTTTCTCCTTAGTTAATGGGTTGGCCCAATAGGAAGATAGACAATGGGTGAGTCAGAATAGGGATCTCTATAAGAGATATATAGTGGATGCGGTTAGAACCAGCGAATTTCGCGGGGGTATTGCCTAAAAACTGTCGAACCAAGCCGGCCCTTATGCATCTGGCATGGATGGATATCACAAATATTGTTTTGCAAGGGACTTTATGATGTATCTCAAAAATATTATTTACTCATAGAAAAAAAATTATGAAATGAAAATCATAGAAATATAATCACAACAATATATATTTTGACAGCCCAGCAGCCTATCTGCTGCCTTTCCTCACCGTTCGATGTCATCAAAGAAAAAGAGACAAGGGTAGATTTGGAGCGAAGTGACTTTTCAAAATCTTGGTGCTCTCCCGCGTAAATTTTTACATAAATAACCCTTTGGCGCAGAAAATTCACACTCTAACCCCCGAACTAGAAAATTTGGAAAGTAACCCTTTTTCTTAACGTCCGCCACGAGGGCGTTAATGCTCCATAGCTCAACGCCCCAGGGCCGGGGCGTTATTTGCCGTGCCACCGTGGAACTGGAATCCGACGTGGCAAGGGATCTCAACGCCCCCGCTGAAGGCGTTATGCTTCTTAACGCCCTGCTTGGGGGCGTTATGCTTCTTATCGTTTCGAAGGGGGCGTTATGCGAAGAGGTAAGTGACCCTATAAATTTGCTCAATTTGCTCCTCTATTTTTGAAACCCTATAAATTGGTTCTTGTCACAATAATCTCTAAATTGGTTAGTTTTTTGTTGATGTATGGAGCATATGTGGTTGTTATGATGACCTAGACCTATCAATTTGGTTGCAAACCCTAGATATGTTTGGTTGGGGATATCCCTAATATGTCCACCTAGGAATTGCAATGGTAGGGCCTACTTGTTAGCTATTGCGGCAATGTAATCGATGTTGTGTTTTTTATTTTCTAGATGTTGTCGAGAATCGTGAATGTCCATCATGTCGACTTTGTCGGGTTTTCGAAAGAAGACATTGATTATCGAGACCCGGGCGAGGTAGTCATGTTCTTTGAATCTAGTCCAACATTTCGTGATGTTGTGGACAAGGTACGGAGTGAGTTGAATTGTAAGGACACAAATGATGTAGTTGACTTGCAAGGGAGGTACAATGTCTCCCACGATCATTACAGGTACCGGGGGCGACCCAAGGGAACATGCCTTCTGTAACCATAATATTGGAGATGTGTAAGAGAATTTCTTTGAAGAGGACATGGACCGTGACATCCCATACTCCCAAGCACTTGTATTTGACTCGGAAGACGAAGGCACGGAAGAGGAACTTGACGAGGATGGTTTGACGGCTAAGGAAGCAAAATTATGTATGCATTTGGCCGGGATCACCATACATCATTGTTTCGTGATCTAAGCCTTGCGAGTAAGGCTATTGTTGATGGTGGTACCTCTAAGATTCTTGGGCCAAGGTCTTATTCTAAGAAAGAAACCGAGCTATAAAATTATGGGGTCGGTAAAGCAACCATCTTTTCATGCATGGAAGAACTAAAACAATAGGTAAAGGACTACTCCTTAAAGCATCATAAAAAATAAACAGTTAAGTACTAGGATGTTAAGGTTAAATACCAAGTGGTATGTGACCGGAAACATTGTCCATGGACTATCCGTGCAAGGCCTATCAAGACGGGAGGAGTCACCAAAATACCGGTGGAAGCTTACAAAATGTTGTCTCACGCACCGATGTGCGCCAAAGAATACCGACGTGGCCAATGCTAAGAATGATCACCGCCAATTGAGCTATGAGTTCACCGGCAGAGAATAAGCTCAATGGTCAAGATCCTTCCAACATGTCCAATTAAAGTTGTTATGAAGTATGTGTTCGACCTATACGGCTACACAGTGAAGTACGGTAAGGCATGGAAGGCCAAGCAAGCTGTATTCAGGATGTTGTATGGAGACTGGGAAGAGTCGTACAACCGCACAGGAAAGTTATTGGGAGGGATGGATGCAAAAAACCCAAATATGTGCTATGTGGTTGAGCCCTTTGGCTCAGAAACAATGATTCACAAAGGTAAAACAGTTCAGAAATTTGGACGTGCATTCTAGACTTTTGGTCCTTACATCAAGGATTTCAAGCACCTAAGACCCGTTATCTCCGTGGATGGGACATTTCTGACCGACTGTTACAAGGGCACAATCATGGAGGCGGTAGGGCATGACGGCGGCAACCAGTTGGTACCTTTGCATTCGCACCTGTGTCCGCTGATAACAACGATAAATGGGAGTGGTTCCTTGGCCTTGTGAGGACTAGTCTTGTTGGACCTCAAATAGATTATTGGGGTGGTGATGTTTTCCCTACATGGGGAAACCAACATTTTGAAGAGCCTCATGAACCCGAGAACCCACCGGAAGAAGTTGGTGCGGGTAGTACTACAGCTGGTTCAAAAAGGAAGAGAAAAAAATGTTGCAAGTACAAGCAAGAAGATGGTACCACAACTGCTGCTGCAAAAAGGAAGAGAACAAATGTTGATGGCAATGGCGGTAGCGGAGAAGGTGGTCAGACCCGTGGTCGTGGTAGAGGTGGTGGTTGTGGCAATAGTGGCCGAGGAGAAGGTAATGTTCAATATGGAGGCCCGAGCGATGGAAATGATGAGAGTTCCCAGACCCGTGGTCGTGGTAGAGGTGGTGGCACGGGTAGTGGCCGAGGAATGGGTAACATTCAAGATGGAGGTGGAAATGATGAGAGTGCCCAGACCCGTGGTCGTGGTAGATGTGGTAGCCGGGGCAGAGGCCGTGGTAATAGTGGCCGAGGAGAAGGTAACGTTGAAGAGGCGGTGAAAATGGTGAGAGTGGCCAGGGCCGTGGCATTAGTGGCCGAGGAGGAGGGGGTGGCCATAGTGGCCGTGGAAATGGTGATGGAGGTGGTGACCGAGGTGGAGGAAGTGTGGAGGGTGGCAATGGTGATGGAGGTGGTGGCCGAGGTAGAGAAAATGTGGATCGTGGCAATGGTGATGGAGGTGGTGGCCGAGGTAGAGGAAGTTGAAGGGAATATGCCCGAGAGGCAATAAGTAAGTGGTTATTATCTTATTCCTTGTTTATGATGAATGTTTATTTCTCATGCTAGAATTGTTTTAACCGGAAATGTTGATACATGTGTGTTTAATGAACAAACAATGGTTCATAGTAAAGCCTCTCTTTTAACTAGCTCGTTGATTAACTGATGATCAAGGTTTCCTGATCATGAATATTGGATGTTGTTAATAACGAGGTCATTTCATTAGGAGAATGATGTGATGAACATAAACCCAAACTAAGTATAACAATACGATCAAGTCATTTAGTTTATGTTGTTATGTCTTACATACGAAGTAACCTTATTCCTTAAATCATGAGATCATGTCAATCACTAATACCGGAGGGTGCTTTGATGTCATCAAACATCACGCCGTAACAGGGTGACTATAAAGGTGCCGTTGGGTATTCGAAAAGTGTTAGTTGAGGCTCAAGGATCAAGAGTGGGATTTGTCCATCCAAATGACGGAGAAATATACTCTGGGCCCTCTCGGTGATGTCACATCGACACCGCTTGCAAGCACGTGACTAGGTCACAAGGATGTCATATCACAGAACGAGTAAAAGAGTACTTGTCGGTAACGAGATCGAACGAGGTATGGTTGACACCAATGATCGGATCTCAGACAAGTAAAATATCGCGAGAAAAGGGGAATAGTTACGACATTGATGGTTCACACGATCACGAGAGCCATCGTTGAATATATAGGAGTCATCACGGATCTCCAGATCTCGCTGTTGATTATTGATTGGAGAGGTGTCTCGATCATGTCTATGTTATTCGCGAACCGTAGGGTGACATACTTAAAGTTTGATGAAGCATTTGAGAGGATACGGAATATCGAAGAATGTTTTAGACAGCACCAAAATTGTTTCGGGGAAAATTGAAGTAGTTCAAGGTTTTTTTTGTCGAATGGTTATTAATGGAATTAACAAATGATTCGAGGTGATATATGCAAATTTTTGTTAATAGAATTAACAAATGCTGAAATAAAGAAATAAAAATGTTTTATTTATTTATTAAAGAAAAACCTTTGGATTTTCCAAGTGGGAAATTATGGGAGCATGAGTGGGTGTGAGTGGAGTGTCCACTCACATGAAGAGGGAAGAGGTGGGGGCACCACCATGGGCTGGCCGCACCCCTACCCTATAAAAGGAGGGTGAGAGCTCTCCCTCCTCCACACACTTGCCCACCTCCCTTTCTCTCCACCCACTGCTTCATTCCATGGTCTCCGGCTTGGGGAAGCCCTGATCGTGGGATTCTTCACCACCACCACGCCATCATGCTGTTGGAGTTCTGGGCGATCCTCTACTTCCGCTTCCCCACTGGATCGAGGGAACGGAGGTCTTCATCGAGCCAGGTTTATGCGTAGATGTTTTGTACGAGTAGAACACATAGGTGTATGTGGGCGTTGATGATCATGTTATTGCCGCCTTGAGTATTTTATGATCTTAGTGGCATAGTAGGATGAAGCTGCCCTAGACAAACTTTACGTGTACTTTGTACGCGAGACCTGTCTCACTTGTGGCTGAGGGGGGTGTCCGTTTCTCCTACTATAGTTAAGATCTAATCTACGAAGAGTTGATAATAATATTTTTTTTATCAATGTTCTAGCTCTTGTACGTAGGTATGAACGTTTCTATCCTTTATTTGTCAATTGCCCAGCTGTAATTTGTTCACCCAACATGTTATTTTTATGGAGAGACACCACTAGTGAACCTATGAACCCCGGTCCATTTTCCACACTATTAAACAAACCACACCAATTTCCTGATCTCTCTACTTTCTGCAAGCATACAACTGTTTTCCACACTATACGTCTAATCTTTGTTTTCAGCAAGACCGGTGAGATTGACAACCTCACTGTACCGTTGGGGCAAAGTATTTTGGTTGTGTTGTGTGCAGGTTCCGCGTTGTTGTTGACACCGGTGAAGCGCCAGCACCATCCACTACTAGGGAAAAGCTTACCCGTGACGCACCAAGTTTCTTATCCGTGACGCACCTGGGCGCGTCACGGCTATCACGCCGCGCCTATGGATTTATCCGTGACGCACCCAGCTGGTGCGCCGCGCCTACTTATACCCGTGACGCACGGGGATGGTGCGCCGCGGCTACTGCTAGGTGCGTCACGCCTAATCTCCCAGGTGCGTCACGGGTACTCGTTTTGGTGCGTCACGGCTATACTATGATGTATTTTTAAAAAAACAGCAGTACCGTATTTATACAGGTATATATAGCTCAAATACAGAAGAATGTCAGTATACAAAATACAGAAGAATATCAGTAGCTCAAATACAGGTATGCAATTGACAGCAAAATGACAGAATAAATTTTCATAGCAGAAATATTACATAGTCTCGAAAACAACCATATATACTACTAATAAATCCAGGAGTTAGTCTCGAAAACAACCATATTACATAGTCTCGATCATCACCACATAGTTCATCTATCTAGCGGGCGCTGATGTAGTCGATGACCATCATCATGTCTAAGTTGGGGATGTCACTATTCCTCATGGTGATCAGAATAGCTCGGCCAGCCTCCATACCAACTCTTGCGGAATGGAACTGCCTCCATGCTTGAGAGTTGAGGATGACGCGACCATCAGCATTATCCCTGGTGATCGGAACTGCGGTGACATTTCCTGATTCTCCACGGCGTACTCCAATGGTACCTTGCTCCATGCCAGCACTGTCCGCTACCGCCATAGGTATTTTCTAGAACACACAATTCCAAGAAAGAATAAAAGCACAATGTCACATACAGGCCACATTATAACATAAGCAACTATAGGAATAAGAAAGTGTTAAGAAACATACCATGACATGTCCATTGGAGATATTAGTGTTGGTGATGCGATGCACGAAAGGGACCCCGATGTAGCTATCTATCTCAGCTAGTTTCTGAAGGACACGGTCCTTCTCAACCTCGCTAAGATTGGCTCTTTGAGCAACCACCACATGTTTCCATGGGTCCTCCTCGTCCATATAATCCTCCTCACTTTCCTCCTCACTTTCCTCCTCACTCCCGCCATCCACCTCCATACTCTCGCTATCCTCGCTCGCAATCTCGCCCATATACATAAGTACGATACGAGGTTGCGGTCCTGCCATAGAGAAGTGAAAGAGATCACCTCCGCTTAAATTATGGGTGGCGATGATAGACACCAATTGTTCCCCGTAGAAGTAGGTCTTCTTTCTTTCTTTCTTCACTCGAATTTTGTAAGTGGTCCCGTGAACATCGAAATCCACGATATTGCCTACTAACTCGTTGAACTCTTCCCGAATATTGCATGGTACAATCTAAAAAAGAAATATAAAGAATCTTTTGTTAAGAAACATACCAATCTAAGCTGGATAGTAAAACATAAAAAGAAACATAAAAAGAATCGTTTGTTAATTACCAAAGAATCAAGGTGACCGTCTTTCCGCTCAATCATAAAAGAAGACCCGGTGAATTGTCCTTGGGCACATAGGGACCGACATACTTTGCAAGCCATGTTCTATTAAATTAAGAAATTAGACATAGAGGTATAAAGCATCAGGTATAAAGCATCAGGTACAAAGCATCAGGTATAAAGCATCAGGTGTTAGAAGAAAGCAACATTTTACTTGTGACAACTAGGTGAACAAATATTGTACAACATAGGTAAATTATTGTACAACTAGGGGGTGTGTGGGGGAAATTTATTTGTACAGCCATAAGTGAATAATCAACTTAAATGAATTTAGTGTACAATTACCTAGCAGCAACATCAACCTAGAAGTAGCAGCAACAACCTAGCAGTATTCTAAGCTATCTAGCATTTAAAAAAAATCACAGTGGTGCATCTGATCATTGCATGCCCAAAATAAGTAAGGTGTTTGTTCAATCCAGTAGCTAGCATCCATTTAACTTATACCAAAATAAATCGATTTCATGATTTACAAGTGATGCTAAGCACCTAGAAAAAGAATGCTGCTAGCCCCATGCCATTATCTTGCAAGAAAATAGATGGATCATGGATGGATGTGTGGTTCCGTGTAATTGCAGTAGCATTTTCTTGTGATGCATAGGGTAATCAGTTCCATAATGTTGTCAATGGAATCTAGTACAAGTTCTTGTAGTAATTATTGTTTAGCTATTGGATTTATTTCCATTGAAAGTAGTAGCTAGATATTCCTCAAAAAAAAAAGTAGTAGCTAGATGAGAAGTACATGTCTATATCTGAAAAAAATACAGTAGCATGATTCAGTTTGCAGTTTGCACTGGACACTAGCCGAGAACTTGTTGCATATATTCTATACAGCGATTCAATTTGCATTGGACACTAATATTCAGAGAACCTGTAGCATATATCCAGTTTTTGCAACTTGTTCCATGTCATGTACTTGTCACTCTTGGTTTACCAATTACATCAGTTCACTGCAGTATGTACATCTGGGCAGCAAACTGGTACCTCATCATGATCCAAATCTAGTGATAAGCGATAGATTTATTATGTAATTTGCATGAATGTTACCGATAGATCTTATGCACGTAGTGCTCTAATCGGCAATGACACCAATTAAGATGCCCTTTTATTTATCAACAATGCCAAGTGCAACAAGAGCAAAATAAGGTGAATTAATCCAACACAAATAACAGCCACTAGGAGTTTGGTAAGCTTTTGAAGACTGCTATTGAAAAGGCCGGATACACTGGCAAGGTTTGTTAAAGTTACAGCATGGCAAGTTAATTTAATCATTATGGCACCTTTATTGATATTCCAAATGATATACTAGGTTGTCATTGGAATGGATGTTGCTGCTTCAGAGTTCTATGCTGAGAAGGATCAAACCTATGACCTTAACTTCAAGGAGGAGGTAATGTCACTTTGATTTTTTTTTAAGTTTATTTTGAATTTTGATTTTGATGGTCAATTTACGATTACTTTTTTGCTTGTTGCAGAACAATGATGGCTCCCAGAAGATATCTGGAAATAGCCTGAAGGATCTGTACAAGTCATTTGTCAGTGAATACCCAATTCTCTCGATTGAGGACCCATTTGATCAGGATGATTGGACTCACTATGCTAAGATGACTGAGGAAGTTGGAGAGCCAGTGCAGATTGTCGGAGATGATCTCCTTGTCACGAACCCAACTGTATGTTTACTCTCTTTTCTCCTCAAGGTAGGTTTGGTTTTAGATTATTCATTTTCAGTGTAGCCCTTTGTCTGTTAAAGGATTGTGTTTCTGGTTCACATTATAGGTTAACCAAATTGGATCCGTAACTGAAAGCATTGAGGCTGTGAGGATGTCAAAACGTGCTGGCTGGGGTGTGATGACCAGAAGAATAAAACAGTGAGCATACGGAGGGGTGGAGGAGGGGCTTACCTGGGGAAGTAGGGGAAGAAGATGGCCGACGTCGAGGAAGAACCGGACGGCTCCTCCTCCTCCTTGTCGTGGACGGCGGCGTGACTCCCCCTCCTCCTCCTTGTCGTGGACGGCAGCAGCGTGACTTCCCTCCTCCTCCTTGTCGTGGACGGCAGCAGCGTGACTCCCCCCTCCTCCTCCTTGTCGTGGACGGCAGCAGCGTGACTCCCCCTCCTCCTCCTTGTCGTGGAAGAACCGGATCGACGGCTCCTCCTCCTCAGATCGAGATGGGCGGCGCTGGGCAGTGGGCGGCTAGGGCGATGGGAGGTGGGCGATGGGAGGTGGCGGTGGGCGCTGGAGAGGGAGGGAGATCGAGCGATGGGAGGTGGCGGCGGGCGACAAGAGGAAGGAGAAGAGAGGGGATCCGCAACGCGCGCGTGTGTGGAGAGAAGGAGAAGAGAGGGGAACGGCCTATACCTGTACTCCCATAGCCGTGGCGCACCACGCCCTGGTGCGTCACGCTTATCTAACCCGTGGCGCACCACTGTCATGTGCGCCGCGCCTATACCACATAGCCATGACGCACCAAAGGCTCGGTGCGTCGCGGGTATGCCTCGGAGGCTCGCCACCCCGGCCCCACACATAGGCGCGACGCGCCTTCCGTTTGGTGCGCCGCGGGTAAGGCTATAGGCGCGACGCACCAAACTGTGGTGCGCCACGGCTATTAGGTGTGACGCGCCGTATTGCTGGTGCGTCACGGGTATCATCACTCCTATAGCTGTTTTCCTAGTAGTGATCGTCAGTGGCATCAACCTTCCAAAGGTCCTCCTTCTCCTACTGGATTGATAACCTTGGTTCTTAACTAAGGGGAAAACTCCTACCGCTGTGCTCATCACACCCTCCTCTTGGGGTATCCCAATGAGTGCAAGATCTGCACCATCAAGGACTTTTTCTGGCGCCGTTGCCGGGGAGAAGGAAGTCTTCTGGCAAGGGGAGTCTCTCACTCTCAACCTCTTTATTTTGTTTACTGTCTTGTTTTTATTCTCTATAGTGAAAACACAAATAAATTAGTTTACTTTATAACTGTTATTTATTTGCTTTCTTTCATTTCACTAGAATGAGTATCCCTGAAGTTGAGGTTCGTTCTTTTAAGCAACAGGGGGGAGGGAGTTTAAAAGATGCTTGGTATAGAATAAATGATGCTCATATTAAATATAAAAAAATTCTATCCAGATACTCCTGAGGAATTTTTATGTTGGTATTTATGGTTGGTATAGGTATGTGTTAGATACTCTTACACGTGGTAATTTTCTAGGAACTCCTCCTGTAGAAGCCTGCAATTTGATTGAAAGTATAGTAGGATCACCCCCCATTACAACTGTTAAAACTGAGATCACTTTGGAGGATCTAATTAATAAACTAAACTCTTTGGAAATGAACTTATCAATTTTGCTAGATAATGCTAGCAAAATTAGTGAATCAATAATTACTATTGATAAAAGAATCACTGGTTTAGAGGCTAGCAACACTCATGAAAATCAAAATCTTAGGATTGGTAAATTAGAAGATGCTATGGGAACCTTAAGCTCAACTGTTTCATCCCTTAATTTCAATAAGTAGAAAGTTTTTGTGGGAAAGGAGCAAAGATTCATGTATGTTCCCAAGACAACTAAACCCAAATCTCAATTTGTGCTGAAAATTGCTAAAACAATTAATGAAACTAAGAGTGACCTCCATGTTGAATCTACAGAAACATCTGGAGTACCTATTGCTGCAAATAATGGTTTAGTGGAAGTTACTGTTGATGCTTATTCACTTGAAAATACTTGAGTTGCCCTTTTTATGCCTAGCTGAAAGGCGTTAAAGAAAAGCGCTACCGGGAGACAACCCGTTTTATTTCTCTGTTTTCATTCTGGTTTTGTTTGGTTTCTTTGGTGTGCTTTTCACCTTGGTGTTGTCTATTTCCTTAGCAACACCTCTGTATCTTTTCTTTTCTGTTTTTATTGAGCCAAATAAATCCTCTAGTGGAAAGTTGACACTATATTTCGGATTTCTGCGCAGAAAACAGATTTCTTTGTCCATTGTTAATTCTGTTAAAATTCACATAAAATTTAAAATGACCTGAGCTTTTTTCGCTTAATCCTGAGTTATATACGAAACTTTTCTTAGTTGACCACTTTTTGATTTGAGCAACAGAAGATTTTCGAAAAAATCGATCTCTGCCTGCTGTTTTGTTTTGACAGATTTCTGCCATTTATCGCATTTGCATCTTAATCTTTTTCTTTTTGGGTTCTTTTGAGAAAAATAGTTTAAAAAAAGTTGTGACAGTAGCTAATTTTTTTTATTGCTAGTCTTGTGTTGAAACTGAACCATGTGAGTTTATTATTTCGATTGCACTAACGTTGCTAATGAAGATTGTGAGAGTTTTGGTATGAAGGAAGTTTTCAAGGGTCAAGAGAAGAGGATGATATGATGTGATCAAGAAGAGTGAAAAGCCTAAGATTGGGGATGCCCCGGTGGTACATCCCAGAAAATTCCAAGAAGACTCAAGCATCCAAGCCTGGGGATGCCCAAGGCATCCCCGTCTTCGTCAACAAATTATCAGGTCACTTCTAGTGAAACTATATTTTTATTCGGTCTCATCTTATGTGCTTTATTTGGAGCGTCTTTTATTTTTGTTTTCAGTTTGCTTTTACTTTTGCTTTCAGTTTGTTTTTACTTTCATAATAAGCTTGGTTGGACCCCAGCATTCTTTTACTGGAGAGTGACACGCTCCACTTTTTCATGAGAATACATTGTATTCTTAATCTCTATCTAGTTGCTGCATTTATTTAGTTCCTGTTTTGCATGCATCTCTTATCAGAGCTGTTAGTTTTAGTACTGTTATTTCAGTACTCTCATGTTTGCTTGATGTATCATAAAGAGTATTTTTGTTAAAGCATGTTTTGTATGGTGCTTGTTGGGAGAAAGAAAACTGCTGCTTGAAGTAGAATCTATAACAGTACTAGTAGAAGCTTGTATAGACTGTGGCTAGAACTTTTTCATGCCATGCTAAATGTTATTTTAGTTTTAAAGCCTTGTTGTTATTGAGTACCATGATTAGCCTCAAATAGCTGAGAGTGTTTAGTATGTATTGAAAGATTCATGAGTTGTTCTTGTCATAGTAAATCATCAATATATGGTATTCTCTTTCGAATGATTTATTTGGTTGACTTGGCGCATTCTCACACCATGTTTATGACTACAAACCAGTCACGAATAGCCTCCATGACCATTTAGTTTTTGAGCTTGTGATATTGCTTATGTTTTAATTAATGATGCTTATGTCGCTATGCATGATTATGACTCTTATGCTCTCTTGATTTGTCGCTCCCAGTCTTTTGCTAGCCTCCACCTGTACTAAGTATGAGCTCTACTCGTGCATCCAAACTCCCTTAAACCAAAGTTTTTCCCATTGTGTACACCATACCTACCTACATGTGGTATTTAACTGCCATTCCAAAGTAAATTGCTCATGTGTTACCTTTAAAACCTTCAAAATTATTCGTGCTATGTGTTCTTGTTTTTGCTCATAAGGACGTCAATAGAGAATCTTTATCTCACTTGTTGATTGGATTTCACACCATGGACTTATCCAAATGATAGAAGAGCTGGCAGCGGATTGCCCAGACCCAAATTAATACAAACAAATTCTCTTCACTATTTTTGCCCCTGATCATATCAGTCAAAGCATAATTGTGTAAATAAAAGAGAAAGAGGGATGACCTTCTACACCAGTTGCGTCCTTCACCATGGGAGCCGCTCTTGTGAATCCAGTTGGCTTGTGACGTACTCCCTCCGTCTGTTTTTATTCTACATCCTGGACCCAATTTTTGTTCGTTTTTATTCTACATCGTAGCTGGGGCCCACATACGTAATTAAGAGAGGAGAGACAACAACACCGGTCCTGGAGCCACGCAACAATGCGAACGCACGGGTCCTCCTTCCTCCCCCTCACCTTTTTCAGCCCCCAACTTCTGTCGCCGCCGCCTCCATCTTCTCCCTTGTCACCTCGATTCCGCCCACCAATTGACACCTCGCCTTCTCCTCGTTGTTAATGGCGTGGCGACCATATAACCATCCTCTCCATCTCCCACCATATCGAAGGAAACCGAAGGATGGACAGGGAGATCGAGCTTGTAGATGGCAGCCGGTGCCGTCGATTTGAGGCGCCCCTCGGCAGCGGCGGAAGTAGTGGGCCTCGTCAGCGGCGGCGCGGGAACGTCGCGGCTCCGGAGAGAAGCATCAAAGGCGGGACGGCCAGGCGGCACCCTGGATCGGGGAGGCGCGCCCTGGATGCCGAGTTGGGTGGCGGCTTCGCCGGTGGGTCTCGGCATGGACGGGGTCTGGGGGCGGCGCCACCTCGGTTACATGTTCGGGGCGTGAATTTCGCCCCGGATACGCAGCAAGCTCATGCGAAGGTTGATGGTGCCGAGTTCATCTCTGATTTAGAGGAAGATGGTGGCGAGTTCGTCCCTGACTCAGAGGACGATTGTGGCGATGACAGACTCTCTCAGTACAACTCCGACGAGCCAATGTTTGTGCCAGATTCCTTGATTGGCACAGAAGAGGAAGTTGTTCCTGATTCTCTTGTTGATGAATTTGCTGAAGATCATGTTGCTGCTCAAGCCATTGAAGATGAAGATCATGTTGCTGCTCAAGCCATTGAAGATGAAGATCATGTTGCTGCTCAAGCCATTGAACTTGTAGATCCTGTTGGTGCTCAAACGATTGAAAATGCCGAAGACGTTGTTTGTTATCAACTAGATGAAAATGAGGTTTGCTTTAGCATGCTTAGGATTTTGTTGCCCGCCTACTTTCGGATTAGAGGCAACGAAAATCTGGGATTATAGATGAATTGTTGTGTTATGAATTGCCCGCCTACTCATACGATGCTATCGCTCTTTTATGAATTTCCCGCCTAGTGTATGCAACTTTGTGTTATGAATTAATAATGTCAAACTGCTGTTAAAATCCAATGAGCTGATTAGGCATTTTGATTTTTCATATTCCATTCAAAATAGTCCAATCAGATGGTTACAATCAGATGGATACAAACTTTCACAGCCAGATTCTAGTTCAACATGTTAACCACATCATCTAGATAGCTAAACCATGGTACTAAAAATTACTCAACCAGCTAGGTATCTAACCACATCATCGTACAAGGCTTTGTCACAATAGAGGCGATCTGGTAGAGCATTTTGTAGCATAAGCCCTCCCTTGTTCATGTGAGGGATTTTATACCAATTTCCACCCCTTAATCCCATCACTTGTAACATGCATGATTGGGGAGTGATAAAAATTTGGTTTATCTTCTCAACTTCGTAATTGTTGAACTCGTTTACCACACCCGCAATAAGCTCGTCGATAGTCCTAGGATTAAGTTGGCCTGTGAATGATTGCAAAGACCTAAAAGAATCCTAGATCAAGAATGTTCAAGTCGGACGAGTTGGGTGGCTGTTGTAGGATCCGAATATCACGTCCTATAAGTGTAATTGCATTCAGCAATGCCTCATCATGTGACTTAACATGGGATGGTGCATTGTCCTGCGGAATGTAAATAACTTTCCCATCATCCGGCCATCGCTCATGAATAGCCGGTATTACTTTGTTAACCATAAAGTTTCTCATGACATCTCTGTTTATCTTCAAGTTCTTAGTGACCATAGAACCTCTAGGTCTGTTGTCACTTCTCCTTTGTGCGGGTTCCTGTTTAACAACAAGTAAACACAACAAGTCAAGGTAAAGAACATGTCATTGGTCAAAAAATTAAAAAGGCCAATGAGACAATAGAGCACCTAGGCAACCATTGCCCAACAACTAATTTTCCCATCAAACAACAGATTGCCTTCATCGTCATATCTAGGCCTAGCCACAGCTACTAAGAACATAACTTTTCCTATGTAGTTTTTGTTTTGAATAGTACGAACTCGATCTTCTTCGTCTGGCGTCAGGTAAAAAGTTTTGTTGCTCTTAGTCATGTTAAACATTTTTCGTCAAGATGTAGAATATCATCCATGGTGATAAACTGCGGATCAATGTGGATTGTGCTCGGATCTACCATGGTCACACAAAACCTTGCTATTGATTTTTTGTTACTATCTTTCAAAACTGGCTTCAAACTATTGGAATGCCTCCTCAGATACCCTTGCTTGAACCTCATAAATAGTGTGGTCTTCTTCATATGAATGGCATTACACAGTTGTGGTGACCCGGCATACCACTGCATGTTGTAGTATGCCAGTCGTTGATATAACACTCACAGAACACCGTTCCGCAAATATTACATCCCTTAGGGTGGTACAACAGAAACATTGCGGGTCTGATTATCATACAACAAACATATTACAGAACAAAATGTATTGACAAGAGGATGGGCTCACGACGAGGTCATCCATTATTGAAGTTAGAACGTCAACTGAAAAGTAAAGCAGGTGCTAACACGGGAACTCAACAGCCAACAAGAGAGTCCATGGCTGCTCGATTCGACCGTGATAAGTATTTATTTCAGACTAGGCTAAACCTAGTCAGACTCATTCCCCTCGGGGTCAATTCCGTACTGAATGATGTAGTCGTCTCCTTCCACTCCTCCGGAGAGGTCCGGCTCCTCGTAGAAGATGTCTTCTTGGACTCCGAGGATATTGAAGGATGCTTCCTCTAAGTTTTCATAGCCTAAGCAGGGGGTCAAACGGGATTGAATGAGTAACGAGCGTTACTCAGCAAGTTCATTAAGTACAGAAGTAATTGATGCACTATCTACGGTCCTCGACTCTAAAGAGTCTAGATAGATGCAAGTTTTGTCAAACTTTCTTCAAGAGGTTGCTTTTAATTCTGAAAACTATGCCCGCCAGATCTTCACAGGACTAGAACTTCATGGAGTTGCCTTTCCTGCGGCCTTCGCAGCTCCTTCCCGGAACAGGGGGTAACATGCCACATCCTTTTACACTCTGCATAGGTGCGTTACTTTACCCATGGACGACCAAGACGATGTTGCACAACCAGGCGCACGATCCTGTCCACTCCCACTCAGGTGTGGGGCCCGGTTGTTGGTCCAAACCAAACCGTGCTTCTCCGCACAACGCATGCCCACCCATTTCCACCAGCAGGTTGAACGCCTGATTCCACCCATCACGATGGAGATCTACGCGCCCCTGGCAGACACTCATAGACCCCAGAGTCCGTGGGACGTAAGGGCTCCCACCCATGTGCATGTAGTCTCGCAAGACCTACAGCGTACGTCTCTGGCAGTCCATTGACATGCGAACAAGAAAAGATCACAACTGACTTACTCCCCCCATAGAAGACCCATGGTTAACGCGAATTTACGGCGCAAGAATCCTGACGGCATTTGTGATTAATCCTAGGTAATACTTTCCCATGCAGATGGAACCTTCCTTTGACCTATTCATCTTACCATGGTTCCATCCGCCCACCAAACAGAACACTACCACTCGGGTAGTCATTCAATTAGTCATATCTATAATATCTAAATGGGAGCAACCCACTAAGTGTATTTCTCTGGACATGCAAAGTGTACACCTCAGTTGTCATCTCATTGGTCCATGTCATCTAACTGGTCCATGTCATGTTCCGTCAGTTTCAGCTTATAGCTGTCCCGTTTATTTAAGTTGTTTTTTTGTCACGGAAGGAATGCCTACTTTCCCTTCCTTAACATCTTTGCATCCAGCCCACTTCTTACTGGCAACCCATCTTATTGCTCCATCCCTCAAGCCCACATAAATCATTTCGGCGGCCGAAAGATCTCGGATGGACCCCTACGGTTATTGGTGATCTGCGCTTCTTCTCCCCAATCTAAAGCTAATGGGTGCATCCCACGAGTTTGCAAAGCAGCACTGACGTGATAAAAATCCCATAATCCTCTTCCGCTTCCAGTAACGTACCTCTCCAATCGCCATGTCCAGAGGACAATTAATAACACCTCATCGTGACCCTGGCCTTTTTATAGGGCTCCATCGAGCTAGCCTCCGCCATCCCCATGATTCTTCTTCATCCCATCACAACTGAAATTGTGAGTCTTGAATCCTGCATAGCTGCTGGCTATGGCAGCCGCCCACGGTAGCAGAGCTCAATGTGAAGGCTTCTACCGTCGCCGCCGCTAGCTGTGGGCGCTTGGGCTTGCTCAGTCAACTCCTCCCTCACAACTCTCTTTGTTTTACGGGATAGCATGAGAATATGCCCCATGGTATCTTCTTCTGATCATGCATGTGCAACCGATATCCAACCCCTGCTGGCGTCTCAACGTGCGACCCATCCAACCCCGGTGGTCTCAACTCCACCAGGAGTCCTCTCCCATGGTGTTCTCTTGCAGGATAGGTTATCACATCTGGTTAGCATTCTAGGTTCACGCGTTGTGCATCACATTATTCTGAATCTCATGATGTTTTATTCACCCTGAAGCGTTCTCATGTAAGTTCAGGCGTCTCCTTGATACAAGAGCTGCAGTCTTACTATATTACTCCTGGAAAGTGCAGATTTTTAAGGGATGGGTTTGTCTGACATGTAACGGTCACAATAATACCCACATCAGGGTTCAGCATTGGGTTTTACATTCCACCTTGAATTTCAGTTGTGGCAACTTCTTGGCTCTTAGAAGAATCTTATCTTACAAACCACTTCTTTATTTTTGCCTTGATGCTATCACGAGACAGTGGCAGTACATGTGTTGTAACTTGGTGTATGTTTTTTGCCAGGAAGATAACTTAGCAGCGTTGCCGTTCATGAATGAAGAAAAGGATTAGGTGTAGAGAAAAAAAAACTATAGAATCGACTGGTAGTCAGGCATACGCTCCACTGAACACCTTTATCTTATCTTATTAATTTCAGTTTGCATCTTGAGTACTTCTGGATCCACAATATTTATTTCGTTCACATGGTGTATGATACTGAGTGCATACAACTTACGTGCATACCACATGTTTACTTTTGTTTATTTCCATACCGTATCTCCAATTCAACTACATTTTCTTCTAAGTTTCTATTACATTTAATGCCTTTGAACTCCCGCAGCAACGCGCGGGGTATCATCTAGTTATTATAAAAGTAGGATCATGCATTCTTTTGAGCAGAGGTGGTATTACGATAAGGTTTTGAAAATAGTTGTTATGAGATAGTTCAAAGGACATGAGCAAGTGATAAACTTGCCTGGATACGGACATGTATTGAATTCTGAAGCTTGAGGTGGATCCCGACTTCCTTGTTCTACAAAATACCATCATTGTCTGGTAAAGACAATGTTTAAAGAAGCAAACGATGCTATTATGCATACTGATGGGATGTATGCATTTTTTAACTAAAGGATCATTTGAGTGTACTAAATCTTTTATAATAATTGTTTTGTTTGTGATTACACAACCTTTCAGGATTAATTATTATTGATGTTATTAATATTATTAATTGATTGAATACTTATTGTTTTCTCAGAAAACATGAATTATGAAATGTTTTGAAATGATTAATTTTTTAAAGGATATAATCTTATTTGATTTAATTATTCTAAAATAAGTTTTTATTATAAATTAACTATTTCAAAATTATAATTTTAAGACTATAAATATTATTGTATTATTATTCTTAATAATTTTATTAAAAAAACTTTACTGAATCATTTATGTTCTAATTATTTGAAATTTGTAGAATTTTATTTATTTATTTTCTATTATTTTTTTATAATTCTTTTATTAAGAATTATGTCAATTTACCCTGCTGCCCCTAGGCTGACAGGTGGGTCCATGGGGTTAGGGTTGAACCTAACCCGCTGGTCTGGTCGAGCAAGACGAGACCAGACCCGCACTCGCCCGAGCGCTCCCCTCCTCTCTTCTTCCTTCCGCCCGAGGCGACGCAGAGGCGATTCCCCATCGCCTTCCCCTCCGGCGAATTACACCTCCCCTCTCCGGCCAACCCCGCCGCCGTGACCTAGCGCCATCGATGCGCCTCCCTGCCCTCTACTACTTCCTCCTCTTCGATCTGGGTTTCCCCCTCTGTGCCTCCCGTGGACAACCCCAAACACTAACCCTAGGTTTCGGGTGCGCGGGTTGCTCCACCCCTCGCCGGTGACTCTAGCTCCTTGAGGTGGTTCCTGGATGCTCATGGTAGCTCGAGTGCTGCTGCTGCTCAAGATGGCTACGGTTTGCGGAGACGACGACGCCGGGACGACCTCCTGGAGGTAACCGCGGCTCGCCGCCGTTCATCGCTTCTCCAACTGGCTGTGGTCACCTCGAAGGTGACCACCTGTGAGTACTCCTTACCTCTCTATGTCCCCTCATCTCTCTCTCTGTCTCCATCTTCCCCCTTGCTCTAGAGCCTAGCCATCGAGCTAGCTCCTGCAATGCCCCCCTGTGAATCCCTCTGTGAGGTTTTGGATGATTGGTTTAGCTTTGGAAATTCTCCCACGGATTATTTGATCCAGAGGCTGTGGATATCTTGCTCTGCGCTGTGATGAACTAGTGATTTTTGGTGCTCCTAGGGTTATCTTGTAACACCTGGGGTGTTACCTTTGGTAGAAAGTGTTTGTTTCCTTTTGCTTTGCATCACATGCATCACATTGCATTGCACCATGTTTGCATCACAACTGAAAATTTCAAAACAATTTAAACTTTCACCCTTTGCTCAAAAATTTCCAGTTTCAAACTTGCAAACTAAATCACTCAATTGTTTTTCCATAATTTGAAGTTGTTTTAATCCAATTGCTTGTTAATAAAATTTTCCCTGTTATCAAAACCCTAATGGCAAATTAAATTCAAATCATTTTCAATCATAATGGGCATGATCCAATTATGGTTCAAAACCACTAAAATTTTGCAAACCATTAAAATTCAATAATTGTTTTAATAAGTGTTGAGTTCATTGAATTGATTGAAAATCAACTCCTTATGATTACTAATGGAAATTCAAATCCCAATTTATAAAAATCCCATTAATAATTCAAAGTTGAACCACAATGCTAACATTTGCTTTTAATTATTGTTTGCAACTTAATAAAATCAATTATCAAATAAATACCCCAAACTCTATGGGAAAAATTCACTTAACAAACTTTAAATCCAAATTAAATTTTCAAATTGTGAAATAATGTTAACTCTTGCTTTAGTTGTTGTTTTGGAAAATTAACACAAAGTAATTTATAAAAGAAAACCCTAAACCCCCCCAAATGCTATTCCTATTTTTTTTCCTCTTTAATCCTTTACAAAAAATGCTCATAAGGAAAAATCTAAAGCAAAAAAAAGGGGAGGAGAGAGGGCAGCCCCATCCTCTTTCTCCCTAAAGCCCACCCCCTATTTTCCCTTTTCTCCCCAGCCCACCAAACTTCTGGCCCATACCCCCCTCTCTTTTCTGTCTTCTTCCTCCTGCCAACGTCACCCTGTACGAACCCCAAAACCACCATCCGATCAGCTCCCCCCCTGGATGCCATGCCGTACAGGCTTTCCCCCTCCTTAAGTATCTCCCCTCACCCCTCTACTAGCCCTAGAAACCCTAGTTCCCCTCCCCATCGCCGCCATCCTCCATCCCCTCTCTGCTGCTGGTCCTCTGTCCCTTCTGAACCCACACCACCGTGAGCTCACCGAGACCACCACCTGCCCCTCTCATCGCGGCCACGATCTGATCACCTCGAGGGGCCACGGATCCCGGGAATGGAACCGCTGCGTCGTATTGGACCTCCCCGCCCCCTCGTCGCTTGCCGGGAGCCCCGGAGTTGGCCGCGCCGTCGCCGGCAAAGGTTCGCCGTAACTGCATCTCGGCAGCGACCGTACCTCCTCGACAGCAGAAACGAGGTGAGCGCCCACAGCCCCTTCCCCTCTCCCTCTGCTCACGGCTCGCCTACGTGAAGTCCCGCGCTTGCCCACTGCCTCCGCTCGCCCGGGGTCGCCGTCAGGTGCCGGTGATCATCGGTGTTTTCCCTCTGTCAGTCAGTCGTGCAGGTTCAGGAAAGCTGCGTTTGTTTGTTCAGTTAACCACCCGACATACGATATCTTCAGTCACCCACCCTATCTGAACAAAGCAGCAGCAGAGGCGTAGTGGTTCTGTTCCATCCGCGCGAGCAGCGCGTCCCGGGGTCGAATCCCGCGGGCGCGATTCCCCCCCTTTTTGCAATTCCTTGCGCGCTCAGGAGCAGGCCCACCTGTAAGTCGCTCGTGTGCTGCGCAAGCACAGCGAGCCCACGGGCCCCCTGGCAGCCTGTGGGTACGTTCCCAGTGGGTGTAAAAACGTTTTTTAAACTTTCAGTTTTCAAACTAGGTCCAAATAATCACAGATAGGCCCCTGGTTTCAAAACCATCACATCTTTTATTTTATAACACTAAAAACTGCAAATAAAATATGCACTCTGATCTAAATTCAATTGCCTATCTTTTGGAAACATTTGTTCCCTGTTTTGAAATTTCAAAATATAATTAAAATTCAAATTTGAATAATTCAAATGTAATTTGCAATAATTCACAAATAATTCATACTAATTCCAAATAAGGCAAATAAAATATGTTTTTCATACCATTTTGAATATTCTATTCAAATATAAAATTTGTTTCATTGTTTGAATAATTTAAATTGCCTAAATAATTTAATACTTGTTTAATTCATTTAAATTTGATAAAATCATAACTTGTTCAAAATAAAATAATTTTGAACATGCAAAATATGTTTTCAAACCATCAAAGTGTGAACTTTTCAAATGTGAGTTTGAAATTATGTTTTGAACAAATAAAACTTCAATTAAATTCAAATTTGTTTCAAATTCATTTAAAACTTGTTTAATATTGTTTAATTCATAACTAAATTATCCTAATTCCAATTTCAATATTTGAAACATGTAGTCCAACTAAAATTTGATGTTCTTTTCAAATATAAATTTTGTTAATTGTTTTGCACACTTTAAATTGATGAAAACAATAATTGTTTGTGTGACATGTTTAAGTAACCAAACCTTCCAAACTTAATAAATAATTTCCAAACTTGTTCTATTCCTTTCCCTTTGCATCTATTATTGTTATTTGTTGTTATCTTGTTATCACCATCATGCATGCATCATGATAAAACACTTACACATGTTAACCTAATTGTAGATCATTGCTTCAACCTTAACATATGCATCCATATGCAACTCACATTGCATATGGGTCCATTTAAATCTGTTTATCATGTCAACTAGTTTATTTCTATGCATCAATTAAATTGTCATGCATCCATATCTTGATCATGCTGGATCTTTTGCCGTAGTAGTAATTGTTGCATCCGGTGTTTGTTCGAGGTTCATTGCTTCTTCCCGGATAGGATGTTGAGATGATGTGAGCAACGACAAGTTCTGCTGCCTTGCGGGATCTCAGGCAAGTATACTCACTTGCTGCCATATGGCTGCCTTTCATCACTTGTTACCGATTCTTTCCGTTGATTCTTTCTGCTATCCTTAGTAGTAGTTGTTTCTGTTACGAACCCATCACCTGAATCCCTTAACCTTGATATTGCCTCACCCCATACCTATAACCATTGTTTGTTGCCCGTGTCTTACTAGCATGCTTAGGTTGTTTTGCTCGAGTCTGTTACCCGTTACTTTCAGTTACTATATTTCATTATGTTCTGGGGCTCGATGTCTAATCAATCAATCATGCTAATGTTATATGCTAAATAATAATTTGATGATAAGGCACCGGCAGGAGGCCCCTTGTGGTTTTGAGGCCTGCTAGTGTCGACCCTAATAGGAAAAGGGTCTTGTCTACTGATCCATGATGAGCGCACTAACCGCATGTGGGAAGCGAGTATGGGCGCCCCCCTCAATTTGACTCGATTCACATCTCGTCCAAATCGCCTCATTTAGTTCGGGTTTTCCATTTGCTGCATGCATGATCTTGCGAGCCCTTGGTACCCGGGTGGAACTTTCGTAGTCGGCATATAGGGGGACACGTTCTTAGAGTGCTATGAGGGTCCATTTTCTTCTGGGCTCGATTAGCCGTGCGCCCAAGGTGCTTTGGGCTTGATGCGAAGAAGAGTTGAGTTGTGTAGAGTACCTCGCTTGGTGGGGTGATCTCCCATCTGGCGGGTTATTCTTGCGTGTACGGCTAAATTGGTGCAACCCTGCAGGGATAATCTTCTCGAGAAGCCGTGTTTTCCGCGGTTATGGATTATTTGGTGAAAGTACTGGCTAACAAGTACTCAGGACAACTTAAACCTAATGATTAACAACTTTTCACCCAATGATTAACAACTTGACTAGTAATAGGCTTATTGACACAATAATCTGAACCATCATTAATCCAACTGTGTGAGTTATCCTCGGATTGCTTCTTCGGATAAGGGGCGAGATCCAGGATGGGTTTGATTGAAGTTATCTTTCAGTTGGTTACAATACTCGATCTTATCCTCTTTCTGTTAGCCGGAATTGGTAGTACCTCTCTGTAGTTGGTTAGTGCAGCCTGCTGTCGCTTATTTGCAATAACCCCTTCCTTTCCGTTGATCCTAAAGTATTTGTATCTTGTGATGACTGGCTACGCCGGTATCTTCTGAGTATGGTTTATCCACTTGCCAGTACTTAACCGTACTGACCCACGAATCTCTTTCGTGGCTGCATATTCAATATTGCAGTCAACAGGTTTGAAGTCTGACGACGTTAGCTTGGGAATCCCTCCGGCTTGTCCTGGGCAGGGATTGGACGCTCTCGGTTATCTTCAGGACTCTTAGTCCAATTTGTATCTTGTCCGTAGACGGACGATGTGTTGTTTCTTCCGCTGTTATTTGGATCTTTGTATTGTATCAGTTGTATCTCTGGCTCGTTTGAGTCATCTTGTATCTATCTGTTACTGTTGTAATTGTGGATTATTCGTGAACTGTTGTAATGTTATCACAAGTGGCAACCTGGAATCGGTTATTATGTGGATTTTGGCGGGAATGCTGAAATCTGCATAGTGCCCGATCTCGGGGCGTCACAAAATGGTATCAGAGCCTTGGTTCCGATTCCCGAGATTGTTTCGATACGAATGGTTATCGAAGCAACGGGTCCGCAAAGCCTGTAGGTTAACCTCGCTAACGGTCGTTGTTTCTAGAGTGTCAAAAACTATTTCTGCTAAACTATTTTGGAAAACATCTCAATAGGATTCTGGATTTTTCTCCTTATCCCTATTCTGTTTCCCCTCCCATCTCATTTGTTTTGGAGTCTTCCCCCCTTGTCTATCTTTCAAAGTGTTAGGATCCTACGTGGGTGGACGTTTTCTGAGCCTTAACCTAATAGGTTCGATCATCGGAAGATTCCTGGTGGAAGAACATCGTCGTCAGCCCTAGCAAGAATCTCTTGTTAGTGGTGTCGAGAAGCCCTTGTTAGTGGTGTCGAGGAGATCAACTGGAAGCATGAAGAATCGATAGTCGAACTTCTTTCCCCTCCCGGGTTAGCAGGTGGATTGCGAGGGCGCAATCCCTTGTTAGTGGTGTCGTCTGTAACACCTGGGGTGTTACCTTTGGTAGAAAGTGTTTGTTTCCTTTTGCTTTGCATCACATGCATCACATCGCATTGCACCATGTTTGCAACACAACTGAAAATTTCAAAACAATTTGAACTTTCACCCTTTGCTCAAAAATTTCCAGTTTCAAACTTGCAAACTAAATCACTCAATTGTTTTTCCATAATTTGAAGTTGTTTTAATCCAATTGCTTGTTAATAAAATTTTCCCTGTTATCAAAACCCTAATGGCAAATTAAATTCAAATCATTTTCAATCATAATGGGCATGATCCAATTATGGTTCAAAACCACTAAAATTTTGCAAACCATTAAAATTCAATAATTGTTTTAATAAGTGTTGAGTTCATTGAATTGATTGAAAATCAACTCCTTATGATTACTAATGGAAATTCAAATCCCAATTTAAAAAAATCCCATTAATAATTCAAAGTTGAACCACAATGCTAACATTTGCTTTTAATTATTGTTTGCAACTTAATAAAATCAATTATCAAATAAATACCCCAAACTCTATGGAAAAATTCACTTAACAAACTTTAAATCCAAATTAAATTTTCAAATTGTGAAATAATGTTAACTCTTGCTTTAGTTGTTGTTTTGGAAAATTAACACAAAGTAATTTATAAAAGAAAACCCTAAACCCCCCCAAATGCTATTCCTATTTTTTTTCCTCTTTAATCCTTTACAAAAAATGCTCATAAGGAAAAATCTAAAGCAAAAAAAAGGGGAGGAGAGAGGGCAGCCCCATCCTCTTTCTCCCTAAAGCCCACCCCCTATTTTCCCTTTTCTCCCCAGCCCACCAAACTTCTGGCCCATACCCCCCTCTCTTTTCAGTCTTCTTCCTCCTGCCAACGTCACCCTGTACGAACCCCAAAACCACCATCCGATCAGCTCCCCCCTGGATGCCATGCCGTACAGGCTTTCCCCCTCCTTAAGTATCTCCCCTCACCCCTCTACTAGCCCTAGAAACCCTAGTTCCCCTCCCCATCGCCGCCATCCTCCATCCCCTCTCTGCTGCTGGTCCTCTGTCCCTTCTGAACCCACACCACCGTGAGCTCACCGAGACCACCACCTGCCCCTCTCAACGCGGCCATGATCTGATCACCTCGAGGGGCCACGGATCCCGGGAATGGAACCGCTGCGTCGTATTGGACCTCCCCGCCCCCTCGTTGCTTGCCGGGAGCCCCGGAGTTGGCCGCGCCGTCGCCGGCAAAGGTTCGCCGTAACTGCATCTCGGCAGCGACCGTACCTCCTCGACAGCAGAAACGAGGTGAGCGCCCACAGCCCCTTCCCCTCTCCCTCTGCTCACGGCTCGCCTACGTGAAGTCCCGCGCTTGCCCACTGCCTCCGCTCGCCCGGGGTCGCCGTCAGGTGCCGGTGATCATCGGTGTTTTCCCTCTGTCAGTCAGTCGTGCAGGTTCAGGAAAGCTGCGTTTGTTTGTTCAGTTAACCACCCGACATACGATATCTTCAATCACCCACCCTATCTGAACAAAGCAGCAGCAGAGGCGTAGTGGTTCTGTTCCATCCGCGCGAGCAGCGCGTCCCGGGGTCGAATCCCGCGGGCGCGATCCCCCCCCTTTTTGCAATTCCTTGCGCGTTCAGGAGCAGGCCCACCTGTAAGTCGCTCGTGTGCTGCGCAAGCACAGCGAGCCCACGGGCCCCCCTGGCAGCCTGTGGGTACGTTCCCAGTGGGTGTAAAAACGTTTTTTAAACTTTCAGTTTTCAAACTAGGTCCAAATAATCACAGATAGGCCCCTGGTTTCAAAACCATCATATCTTTTATTTTATAACACTAAAAACTGCAAATAAAATATGCACTCTGATCTAAATTCAATTGCCTATCTTTTGGAAACATTTGTTCCCTGTTTTGAAATTTCAAAATATAATTAAAATTCAAATTTGAATAATTCAAATGTAATTTGCAATAATTCACAAATAATTCATACTAATTCCAAATAAGGCAAATAAAATATGTTTTTCATACCATTTTGAATATTCTATTCAAATATAAAATTTGTTTCATTGTTTGAATAATTTAAATTGCCTAAATAATTTAATACTTGTTTAATTCATTTAAATTTGATAAAATCATAACTTGTTCAAAATAAAATAATTTTGAACATGCAAAATATGTTTTCAAACCATCAAAGTGTGAACTTTTCAAATGTGAGTTTGAAATTATGTTTTGAACAAATAAAACTTCAATTAAATTCAAATTTGTTTCAAATTCATTTAAAACTTGTTTAATATTGTTTAATTCATAACTAAATTATCCTAATTCCAATTTCAATATTTGAAACATGTAGTCCAACTAAAATTTGATGTTCTTTTCAAATATAAATTTTGTTAATTGTTTTGCACACTTTAAATTGATGAAAACAATAATTGTTTGTGTGACATGTTTAAGTAACCAAACCTTCCAAACTTAATAAATAATTTCCAAACTTGTTCTATTCCTTTCCCTTTGCATCTATTATTGTTATTTGTTGTTATCTTGTTATCACCATCATGCATGCATCATGATAAAACACTTACACATGTTAACCTAATTGTAGATCATTGCTTCAACCTTAACATGTGCATCCATATGCAACTCACATTGCATATGGGTCCATTTAAATCTGTTTATCATGTCAACTAGTTTATTTCTATGCATCAATTAAATTGTCATGCATCCATATCTTGATCATGCTGGATCTTTTGCCGTAGTAGTAATTGTTGCATCCGGTGTTTGTTCGAGGTTCATTGCTTCTTCCCGGATAGGACGTTGAGATGATGTGAGCAACGACAAGTTCTGCTACCTTGCGGGATCTCAGGCAAGTATACTCACTTGCTGCCATATGGCTGCCTTTCATCACTTGTTACCGATTCTTTCCGTTGATTCTTTCTGCTATCCTTAGTAGTAGTTGTTTCTGTTACGAACCCATCACCTGAATCCCTTTACCTTGATATTGCCTCACCCCATACCTATAACCATTGTTTGTTGCCCGTGTCTTACTAGCATGCTTAGGTTGTTTTGCTCGAGTCTGTTACCCGTTACTTTCAGTTACTATATTTCATTATGTTCTGGGGCTCGATGTCTAATCAATCAATCATGCTAATGTTATATGCTAAATAATAATTTGATGATAAGGCACCGGCAGGAGGCCCCTTGTGGTTTTGAGGCCTGCTAGTGTCGACCCTAATAGGAAAAGGGTCTTGTCTACTGATCCATGATGAGCGCACTAACCGCATGTGGGAAGCGAGTATGGGCGCCCCCCTCAATTTGACTCGATTCACATCTCGTCCAAATCGCCTCATTTAGTTCGGGTTTTCCATTTGCTGCATGCATGATCTTGCGAGCCCTTGGTACCCGTGTGGAACTTTCGTAGTCGTCATATAGGGGGACACGTTCTTAGAGTGCTATGAGGGTCCATTTTCTTCTGGGCTCGATTAGCGTGCGCCCAAGGTGCTTTGGGCTTGATGCGAAGAAGAGTTGAGTTGTGTAGAGTACCTCGCTTGGTGGGGTGATCTCCCATCTGGCGGGTTATTCTTGCGTGTACGGCTAAATTGGTGCAACCCTGCAGGGATAATCTTCTCGAGAAGCCGTGTTTTCCGCGGTTATGGATTACTTGGTGAAAGTACTGGCTAACAAGTACTCAGGACAACTTAAACCTAATGATTAACAAATTTTCACCCAATGATTAACAACTTGACTAGTAATAGGCTTATTGACACAATAATCTGAACCATCATTAATCCAACTGTGTGAGTTATCCTCGGATTGCTTCTTCGGATAAGGGGCGAGATCCAGGATGGGTTTGATTGAAGTTATCTTTCAGTTGGTTACAATACTCGATCTTATCCTCTTTCTGTTAGCCGGAATTGGTAGTACCTCTCTGTAGTTGGTTAGTGCAGCCTGCTGTCGCTTATTTGCAATAACCCCTTCCTTTCCGTTGATCCTAAAGTATTTGTATCTTGTGATGACTGGCTACGCCGGTATCTTGTGAGTATGGTTTATCCACTTGCCAGTACTTAACCGTACTGACCCACGAATCTCTTTCGTGGCTGCATATTCAATATTGCAGTCAACAGGTTTGAAGTCTGACGACGTTAGCTTGGGAATCCCTCCGGCTTGGCCTGGGCAGGGATTGGACGCTCTCGGTTATCTTCAGGACTCTTAGTCCAATTTGTATCTTGTCCGTAGACGGACGATGTGTTGTTTCTTCCGCTGTTATTTGGATCTTTGTATTGTATCAGTTGTATCTCTGGCTCGTTTGAGTCATCTTGTATCTATCTGTTACTGTTGTAATTGTGGATTATTCGTGAACTGTTGTAATGTTATCAAAAGTGGCAACCTGGAATCGGTTATTATGTGGATTTTGGCGGGAATGCTGAAATCTGCATAGTGCCCGATCTCGGGGCGTCACAAAATGGTATCAGAGCCTTGGTTCCGATTCCCGAGATTGTTTCGATACGAATGGTTATCGAAGGAACGGGTCCGCAAAGCCTGTAGGTTAACCTCGCTAACGGTCGTTGTTTCTAGAGTGTCAAAAACTATTTCTGCTAAACTATTTTGGAAAACATCTCAATAGGATTCTGGATTTTTCTCCTTATCCCTATTCTGTTTCCCCTCCCATCTCATTTGTTTTGGAGTCTTCCCCCCTTTTCTATCTTTCAAAGTGTTAGGATCCTACGTGGGTGGACGTTTTCTGAGCCTTAACCTAATAGGTTCGATCATCGGAAGATTCCTGGTGGAAGAACATCATCGTCAGCCCTAGCAAGAATCTCTTGTTAGTGGTGTCGAGAAGCCCTTGTTAGTGGTGTCGAGGAGATCAACTGGAAGCATGAAGAATCGATAGTCGAACTTCTTTCCCCTCCCGGGTTAGCAGGTGGATTGCGAGGGCGCAATCCCTTGTTAGTGGTGTCGTCTGTAACACCTGGGGTGTTACCTTTGGTAGAAAGTGTTTGTTTCCTTTTGCTTTGCATCACATGCATCACATTGCATTGCACCATGTTTGCATCACAACTGAAAATTTCAAAACAATTTGAACTTTCACCCTTTGCTCAAAAATTTCCAGTTTCAAACTTGCAAACTAAATCACTCAATTGTTTTTCCATAATTTGAAGTTGTTTTAATCCAATTGCTTGTTAATAAAATTTTCCCTGTTATCAAAACCCTAATGGCAAATTAAATTCAAATCATTTTCAATCATAATGGGCATGATCCAATTATGGTTCAAAACCACTAAAATTTTGCAAACCATTAAAATTCAATAATTGTTTTAATAAGTGTTGAGTTCATTGAGTTGATTGAAAATCAACTCCTTATGATTACTAATGGAAATTCAAATCCCAATTAAAAAAATCCCATTAATAATTCAAAGTTGAACCACAATGCTAACATTTGCTTTTAATTATTGTTTGCAACTTAATAAAATCAATTATCAAATAAATACCCCAAACTCTATGGGAAAAATTCACTTAACAAACTTTAAATCCAAATTAAATTTTCAAATTGTGAAATAATGTTAACTCTTGCTTTAGTTGTTGTTTTGGAAAATTAACACAAAGTAATTTATAAAAGAAAACCCTAAACCCCCCCAAATGCTATTCCTATTTTTTTTCCTCTTTAATCCTTTACAAAAAATGCTCATAAGAAAAAATCTAAAGCAAAAAAAAAGGGGAGGAGAGAGGGCAGCCCCATCCTCTTTCTCCCTAAAGCCCACCCCCTATTTTCCCTTTTCTCCCCAGCCCACCAAACTTCTGGCCCATACCCCCTCTCTTTTCTGTCTTCTTCCTCCTGCCAACATCACCCTGTACGAACCCCAAAACCACCATCCGATCAGCTCCCCCCCTGGATGCCATGCCGTACAGGCTTTCCCCCTCCTTAAGTATCTCCCCTCACCCCTCTACTAGCCCTAGAAACCCTAGTTCCCCTCCCCATCGCCGCTATCCTCCATCCCCTCTCTGCTGCTGGTCCTCTGTCCCTTCTGAACCCACACCACCGTGAGCTCACCGAGACCACCACCTGCCCCTCTCATCGCGGCCACGATCTGATCACCTCGAGGGGCCACGGATCCCGGGAATGGAACCGCTGCGTCGTATTGGACCTCCCCGCCCCCTCGTCGCTTGCCGGGAGCCCCGGAGTTGGCCGCGCCGTCGCCGGCAAAGGTTCGCCGTAACTGCATCTCGGCAGCGACCGTACCTCCTCGACAGCAGAAACGAGGTGAGCGCCCACAGCCCCTTCCCCTCTCCCTCTGCTAACGGCTCGCCTACGTGAAGTCCCGCGCTTGCCCACTGCCTCCGCTCGCCCGGGGTCGCCGTCAGGTGCCGGTGATCATCGGTGTTTTCCCTCTGTCAGTCAGTCGTGCAGGTTCAGGAAAGCTGCGTTTGTTTGTTCAGTTAACCACCCGACATACGATATCTTCAGTCACCCACCCTATCTGAACAAAGCAGCAGCAGAGGCGTAGTGGTTCTGTTCCATCCGCGCGAGCAGCGCGTCCCGGGGTCGAATCCCGCGGGCGCGATTTCCCCCCCCTTTTTGCAATTCCTTGCGCGCTCAGGAGCAGGCCCACCTGTAAGTCGCTCGTGTGCTGCGCAAGCACAGCGAGCCCACGGGCCCCCCTGGCAGCCTGTGGGTACGTTCCCAGTGGGTGTAAAAACGTTTTTTAAACTTTCCGTTTTCAAACTAGGTCCAAATAATCACAGATAGGCCCCTGGTTTCAAAACCATCATATCTTTTATTTTATAACACTAAAAACTGCAAATAAAATATGCACTCTGATCTAAATTCAATTGCCTATCTTTTGGAAACATTTGTTCCCTGTTTTGAAATTTCAAAATATAATTAAAATTCAAATTTGAATAATTCAAATGTAATTTGCAATAATTCACAAATAATTCATACTAATTCCAAATAAGGCAAATAAAATATGTTTTTCATACCATTTTGAATATTCTATTCAAATATAAAATTTGTTTCATTGTTTGAATAATTTAAATTGCCTAAATAATTTAATACTTGTTTAATTCATTTAAATTTGATAAAATCATAACTTGTTCAAAATAAAATAATTTTGAACATGCAAAATATGTTTTCAAACCATCAAAGTGTGAACTTTTCAAATGTGAGTTTGAAATTATGTTTTGAACAAATAAAACTTCAATTAAATTCAAATTTGTTTCAAATTCATTTAAAACTTGTTTAATATTGTTTAATTCATAACTAAATTATCCTAATTCCAATTTCAATATTTGAAACATGTAGTCCAACTAAAATTTGATGTTCTTTTCAAATATAAATTTTGTTAATTGTTTTGCACACTTTAAATTGATGAAAACAATAATTGTTTGTGTGACATGTTTAAGTAACCAAACCTTCCAAACTTAATAAATAATTTCCAAACTTGTTCTATTCCTTTCCCTTTGCATCTATTATTGTTATCTGTTGTTATCTTGTTATCACCATCATGCATGCATCATGATAAACCACTTACACATGTTAACCTAATTGTAGATCATTGCTTCAACCTTAACATGTGCATCCATATGCAACTCACATTGCATATGGGTCCATTTAAATCTGTTTATCATGTCAACTAGTTTATTTCTATGCATCAATTAAATTGTCATGCATCCATATCTTGATCATGCTGGATCTTTTGCCGTAGTAGTAATTGTTGCATCCGGTGTTTGTTCGAGGTTCATTGCTTCTTCCCGGATAGGATGTTGAGATGATGTGAGCAACGACAAGTTCTGCTACCTTGCGGGATCTCAGGCAAGTATACTCACTTGCTGCCATATGGCTGCCTTTCATCACTTGTTACCGATTCTTTCCGTTGATTCTTTCTGCTATCCTTAGTAGTAGTTGTTTCTGTTACGAACCCATCACCTGAATCCCTTAACCTTGATATTGCCTCACCCCATACCTATAACCATTGTTTGTTGCCCGTGTCTTACTAGCATGCTTAGGTTGTTTTGCTCGAGTCTGTTACCCGTTACTTTCAGTTACTATATTTCATTATGTTCTGGGGCTCGATGTCTAATCAATCAATCATGCTAATGTTATATGCTAAATAATAATTTGATGATAAGGCACCGGCAGGAGGCCCCTTGTGGTTTTGAGGCCTGCTAGTGTCGACCCTAATAGGAAAAGGGTCTTGTCTACTGATCCATGATGAGCGCACTAACCGCATGTGGGAAGCGAGTATGGGCGCCCCCCTCAATTTGACTCGATTCGCATCTCGTGCAAATCGCCTCATTTAGTTCGGGTTTTCCATTTGCTGCATGCATGATCTTGCGAGCCCTTGGTACCCGTGTGGAACTTTCGTAGTCGTCATATAGGGGGACACGTTCTTAGAGTGCTATGAGGGTCCATTTTCTTCTGGGCTCGATTAGCCGTGCGCCCAAGGTGCTTTGGGCTTGATGCGAAGAAGAGTTGAGTTGTGTAGAGTACCTCGCTTGGTGGGGTGATCTCCCATCTGGCGGGTTATTCTTGCGTGTACGGCTAAATTGGTGCAACCCTGCAGGGATAATCTTCTCGAGAAGCCGTGTTTTCCGCGGTTATGGATTACTTGGTGAAAGTACTGGCTAACAAGTACTCAGGACAACTTAAACCTAATGATTAACAACTTTTCAGCCAATGATTAACAACTTGACTAGTAATAGGCTTATTGACACAATAATCTGAACCATCATTAATCCAACTGTGTGAGTTATCCTCGGATTGCTTCTTCGAATAAGGGGCGAGATCCAGGATGGGTTTGATTGAAGTTATCTTTCAGTTGGTTACAATACTCGATCTTATCCTCTTTCTGTTAGCCGGAATTGGTAGTACCTCTCTGTAGTTGGTTAGTGCAGCCTGCTGTCGCTTATTTGCAATAACCCCTTCCTTTCCGTTGATCCTAAAGTATTTGTATCTTGTGATGACTGGCTACGCCGGTATCTTGTGAGTATGGTTTATCCACTTGCCAGTACTTAACCGTACTGACCCACGAATCTCTTTTGTGGCTGCATATTCAATATTGCAGTCAACAGGTTTGAAGTCTGACGACGTTAGCTTGGGAATCCCTCCGGCTTGGCCTGGGCAGGGATTGGACGCTCTCGGTTATCTTCAGGACTCTTAGTCCAATTTGTATCTTGTCCGTAGACGGACGATGTGTTGTTTCTTCCGCTGTTATTTGGATCTTTGTATTGTATCAGTTGTATCTCTGGCTCGTTTGAGTCATCTTGTATCTATCTGTTACTGTTGTAATTGTGGATTATTCGTGAACTGTTGTAATGTTATCACAAGTGGCAACCTGGAATCGGTTATTATGTGGATTTTGGCGGGAATGCTGAAATCTGCATAGTGCCCGATCTCGGGGCGTCACATATCTATTTGATGCTATGAACTGTGGGATGTTGCTGGTTGTTATCCCCTGTGCTAATAGTGGAAAGTTATCTGGGATTTTACTCCCAGTGCCATTTCTGTGAGATGGCACCCTGTGGTTGCTCCCTGTGATAAATTCTTTTGGTTGGCTATCTGATGAACAAATCCTAATAGCATATATATGGCTTCCAATGTTCTATGGGTGTGCTTGCTTGTTGATAGGTGTTACTCTGAATATATATTCAGAGAATATGCCATCAACCAATGTTTTCCATTTACTGTTTTTATATCCTGATGCAATGGTTTTGAGGTATCAGATCTTTGGATCTGGTGCCCAGCAACCCTGTGTGTGTTTGACATGATACAGTAGACCTTGGCTCATGATTTGACTCAGGATCCTTTTGCTAAAACATTTAAATCATGTGGATCTGATGCTTCTTTGCATCACATAATAAGAACAGATCACTACACTTGATTTCTTTTACTTCTTTGAAGCTTATAAATTAAGAACAGATACTTGCACTTGTTTTCTTTGCCCTCAAGCCAATTATGCATAGCCCGAGGCCTTTTCTAACTAAGAACAGATACTAGACTTGATAGATATATCCCAATGATGAGTTTAGCATAGCATCACTATGCCTCTCTGAGGGTACTAGCATCCCAACCAAATCTTGTGTGCAACTAGCCAATGAATGGCTTAGAGGGTACCAAGAAATTCACCTTAGGTGATGATCAGAATGGTTGGTGGATTTTGGTGCTTGTAGATTGCTTGGTTATCTCCTTTTGCTTCCTGGTACCTTGGCCTTGTATGTTTGATTGCAGGCTTGCAATAAATTTCTCCAGTATCTAGTGGAGTGGATGATTTGATGGTGTTCTTATCCTATTCTTGTTTGCTTGAGCAGGGAAAGTGAGGTGTGTTCCCCCCTCTTGCGGCTGTTGGGGTTTTTATACCCTAAGTGTTGTTTTGACAGCACAAAAGCTAGTGCATGACTGTGCTTCTTGCTTATACGTGAGTGTGTTGTGTGCCTGCTTGCCTAGTGAGGAGATATTTTCACAGGCAGTCGGCTGATCTTATCCTTGCCTGGTATTATTTTTGTGATGCCAGTTGTAATTCCATGTCTATGCCTGTGATGTTGGTCTGAGGCAATGCTTACAGAATAGATACTGCATATCTTATATTAAACACTATGATGAAGTTATCAGTGCAACTCACTGACCACCTGAGGGTACTAATACCCCTCCTAACCACTCTGTTTTAGTTTTGTGTTTTTGTTGCGCAGGTGTTGAAGATATTAGCTGCTATGGATTCGATAGGTTTAGTTCTAGGATCAATTCCTTGTAATAGCTCATTTGTACAATTGTTGTAATTTTTCTATTTTGGAACCCATTGTAAAGACATTGTATCTTATGTGATTATCAATAAAGTTTAATTGTTTTTCTTTATTGATTCTTGTTTAATATTTATAGATAATTAATTGTTTTCTAACTCAAATATGAGTCCAAAGATTTATATTTAAGATATAATCTTGTCAGTCTAATTTGATTTCAAATTCAAATGCAATTCAAACTTAAATTATAATATTTCAGAATTTAAATAATTCAAACTTTTGTACCTCAAATTTAAATATAACACAGAGGTCATGTCGAAATTCCACCAACTTATAGTATCAATCTCTACCTAAGAATCAGTTACTTGGTGGAACCTCATGCACTCCAGGGTTTTAATTTTGCGAAAAATTTATTCAGGTTTTGTAAACACATGCATGCAGATGCACAAATTAATATTCTACCCCCCGTGAGTTCCTAAACACTAGGACATTACAGTCTTCCCTCCTTAACGAGAACTTCGTCCCGAAGTTGTAACAATAATACCTGAAGAGCTTGGGGTAGTTTTGTCGCAACTCCTCTTCCTTCTCCCAGGTAGCCTCACATTCAGGATGATGTTTCCACTGTACTTTACAGTACTTTATTGCTCGGTTTCGGAGTCTCTTCCAGTCTTCTGCTAAAATCTTTTCCGGTTCCTCCACATATGTGAGGTCTGATTCCAGTTCTAATTCCTCCTGATTAACGAAATCTTCTGGCTCCTTCAAACACTTTCGGAGTTGGGATACATGGAAAACATTATGAACTTGTTTCAATCTTGCGGGTAGCTGAAGAGTATAAGCTACATTCCTGTTCTGTGCTAAAATCCTGTAAGGTCCTATATACCGAGGACTTAACTTTCCCTTAACTCTGGACCTCATAAGACCTTTCATCGGACTGACTCGGAGATATACCATATCCCCGACTTCTGGTTCCCATGTTCTTCTTTTCTGATCTGCATACCTTTTTTGACGACTTTGAGCTAACTTCAAACGGTCTCTGATGATATCAATGATACATTGTTGATCCTTGACGTAATCTGGTTCAAACTCAGACTTGCCTCCGGTCTCGAACCAACAAATTGGTGATCTACACTTTCGTCCCTATAGTACTTCAAAGGGTGCAGCTTTCAAACTGCTTTGGTAACTATTGTTGTATGAGAATTCGGCTAATGGTAGATGTCTGTAGCATCCCAACTTTTAATAAAGATGGAATACCTGTGTTATTGTGCTAGTCCCTGGATCAATTGCTAGCACCACAGTACAAAATGAAATATCATGCAAATGCATCAAATTCTATTACATCGCATGATCCAGTCTTTACAAAATAGGATTACAACTTGCATAGTCTTAGAAGACTAGCAGAAAACAAAGAAATACAGCGGAAAACATAGTACAACATTGAGCCCATCTTCTTCATGTGCCGCAGGCAAAACATGTTGGCGATAGTCTCGAGATCCTAAACGAAATCCTCACTCGTCTCCAGAAATCTCTGCAATATGGAATATGCAGCCACAAGGGAGTCAATACAATTTAATGTATTGGCAAGTAACACTATGGTGGATATAAATGGCAAGACTAATACTACATGCTTATTTGGCTGAGTGGAGTTTTGGCTAAGTTTTGCATAAAGCCAGTTTTTCTCCTATCACTTTTGTAAAACCAACTTTTCTTTTCAAAAGGGTGGCAACATTGGATTAAGATCCAAGCACCACAATACTGTTCACTTGGTCAAAATTTTACTTATTGAAATTGATGATGAGATTCTTCCGTCAATCCTTGTCCAGCTGCTCATAGTTGTCCATAACCGGGGACACGGCTAAGATCTTAGTTTGTTGACTCTGCAGAGGTTGTGCACTTTCACCTTCAGACTCAAATCAGCCCAAACATCCTATACACCCTGAGTGCATTAAGGAAAGGAGAAGATTGAGACGAGATCTTTCAGAAGAAATTCCACCACCGTTTGGCTTACCCGTTCCACCTATAATTATGCTACATCTGCTGGTAAGCCTAGTGAGTTCATTCAACTTAGTTGATCAAGACAGAGCCCATATGACTAAAGGTTGCACGGGAAGCTACTAGATTTAGAGGGACATAGTAATCTCTTTGATCCTGGGTGGCCATCCGCAAGTGACAACCTCAAGTGGAATAACCCTTAGATAAGGGCCCTGAGGCAACACTCAACATAAACCAGTCTTACCACTTCCACCCAGGTGGTTTATTTATTAGTTATACTTAGAATTTTTCCTCAACATCTAGTAAAACAATTTGTAACATTGCATAGCATCTACTAAGTTCAAAGGATATCAAAATAACAAGGTATAAGGGATGGCTACACACTACCAGGATAATAGCATAGCATAATATAACTTATTAAAAAAAATCCCTATCATGCATACTACTCAAAATCAACTAATGCATATAGAAATGGGTAGTTGATGGTGTGTTACTTGCCTTGTTGAAGTTGGTGAAGATATCACACTCTCTTCACAAAGGATCGTTGCTCTCCGTACAATCTACTCATTGAAAACACAATAACAAAATAAACAAACATGCTATCAAGCAAACATACAAGTGAAGAGATCATACAAAGCATAACATAGCCAAAGGAGTTTAACCTAGTGGGCTAGGACAAGGTCTAGGTTGAGTTTGATGTGATCTAACTTTATTATAACCATACTTGTCGAGGAAGTTCCAAGAGTTCACTAAGAATAAACATATTACTTCTTCAACTAAAGTAATACATGCAAACACTTGGTCATATTCACCTTCAAAAATATTTGAGTGACTATGTTAGTATTTTCCATTGTGGTTAGGGTAGGTCTACTAACTTCATCATCAAAGTGAAAATATTACTAAGTCTTGGGTTTTCCATTTGGGTCAATGGTTGGACAAAAATAACTTGTTACTCTTCAACTTGGGTGGATTGCTTCTAGTCCTCATGTGATTGCCTTCTTGAAGATCATCATCATGCCATCCAAGTTGCTTCCTTCCTTGGTGTGGTGCTTCTCTTCATGGTTTTCACTTCACTAATTGGTTTGGGTATGGGATGGGCACAAATACCACTAAGTCAAATTGAAAAGAAAGAAATGGAAGGGATAGGAAGAGAGAGGAAAATGTCTTCTCCTTGATTTTCTTCATACTCCTGTACTTCATTAAGTTTCTTCTTGTTGCTGTGGAGTCTATGTCCTTCCTTCAATTTCTTCAATGATATTCCTCATAGCTCTTCATGTTGCCACCAAGTTGATATTGAAGTTTCATTCTTGTGCTTGAGTCTTGATCTCCATTTTGCTGACTTGGTGAATTCTTGAAGCAAGAATGGGGGAGTGGAGAAGTAAATAGAAAACTAAATTTCACTACTTGGTACTACATGTGATTGACACATTCTAAGGACTTGGCTTGGCTCCAATTAGACATAACATCAAGGAATAACAGTTGAAAACAATTCCTAAGACATGGTAAAGATGGATGAATCACTAGGTTGGGTTTTTGGTCAAAAACACATGGCCATGGTCCAAGGATGTCCAAAATGGTTGGGCAAGGTTGTTTCTGGTTCAAGGTTATCAAATGGAGAAATTTTGCAAAAGGAACTATATTGAAATTATTTATAGAATTAAATCTATGTCAAAAATAGTCAAACATGCCAATTAATTCTAAATTCAAATTTAGCTTGATCAAAAATTATTTTGGGACATAGGGTATGAAATTACACATCCTGAGGTTCCCAAATTTATTTTATTTGCAATTTTTGGATTTCTAGAATTTGAATTATGCCAAAATTCATCAAACATGCATATTTAAATTTGAACCTATTTAAATTTATCAAATTTGAATTTGGCCAGTGCCAAAAGTTTCTAAATGTCATGGGCTTTTAAAAAAGTCCAAGATTGCTAAATTTGGCCTTATGGTTAAAAAGTTATGATGGCTGCAAGTTACAGGGACTATTCTGCAAATCTGCCAAATAAATTTTATTCCGGAATAAAACCAGAAAAGAGCTGGGCTCAGATTTGGTTATTTACCGCGCGGTGCGGCAGACAGGGAGTGGGCCTGGGCCGGCTACGTGCTGCTCCGAGCGACGGATAAAGATTTAACGCGCGCTGACTGGGCAGACAGGTGGCGCTTCGCGATTGGACGATACCTCTTCGTTAAGCGATCTAATCGTGGCCGTAGGATCAAGATCTAATGGACCAAAAGCTAGGGTTTACCTCCGGCCGGAATCTGGTCGCCGACAATGGCGGGGATGGTGGCGCGGGCTCGGGCGAGGACGGCGGTGACGTTCCGATGATCTACGAGCTCAACGGAGACCACTGAGAGGTTCAGAAAAGCACGGCGGTTCGAATGGTGGCGACGGCGTCCACTGCGGTGACTCCTGTTGATGGCGCTATGCGGTTGGCGGCGTCGCGGCTCCGGCGAGCTCGTCCTCGACGCTTCACTGCATCAAAACGAAGGGCGCGAACATAAAAACGTGCGCAAGATCACGGGGAAACAAGTGGTGCAAACGGGGGAGTCGGAGACGGGCTACCTTGGCCGGAGTCAACGAAGAACGGCGGCGGGCAGTGTGTTCTCCGGCGAGCAATTGGGAGAATTTCGGGGCACGATCCGAATAGGTTCCAGAGGGAAAATGGAGAGGAGGGGAGGAGATTTAAGGGGAGATGGTCGAGGCGTTTAATCTCGTAGAGAAACGCACGAATTCAATAGGTTTGAATTCGGGAAGAAACGGCCGAATTCATTGGCGTGAGCTTGACGTCATCATGACGTCATCACATTTTTTTTCTTTTTCTTTTAATTCCTGTTTTTAATATCTTTAGTTTTAATAATCCAATTGACCTAAAATTAATTTCTAAAAATTTGTAAAAATAATATCTTTCTGTTTATAACATTTTTATAAACATTTCAACACATTTCACTTTTTATATTTTTGAAAATATAAATAAATCATTAAAAGTGATAAATGTACATTTTAAATTATAAAAATAATAATATGAGTTTTTGATTAAATAAAATTTCAGAGACACTAAACATGTCAAATACTATTTTTGAAAGTCATTTCACATCACTTTTATATTTTATAAATTTAAGATTTCAGTGATTTACTAATAGTAACTTTATTCCATTTTAAAATTTAGAAAATAATAAATTGATGTTATTGTCTAAATAAAATCTCAGTGACATTTTACAAGTCATATATTATTTTTGGAAAGCCATTTTTAAACCACTTTCACATTTTATAATTTTAGGAGTTGAAGGATCTACTAATAGTAACTTAATGCTATTTAATTAGTTCATATCAATTAATTATTATTGTTGATCAATAAAATTTAGAATAAAACCACAAGTCATAATATTGTTTTCAAAGCCTTTTGTTATGTTATTTTTAAAGCAATGCATTTCATTTTCACCCCTTCATGTTTAAAACTTGGAATAACAACTAAAAGTTATTATTAAAACATTTTATTCTCATCAAATATTTTTGAGGCTTAGGACTTTATTAAGGATTATAAATCTTTTATTGTTGTTGCCATAAAATAATTTCAAGGTAATATTTGAATTGAAAACCTTTTATGTAATAAAGTTTTCTAAAGATAAAATGGTTTTCTTTATGTGAGAAAATTCATTTGAGAGGGTTTTAGGGTTTATGGAATAGAGGTATAATTGGATTGGTAATTTCAATTTCATTGGAATATGCATTGTTTTCTTTTGTTTCTTGCATCTCATTTGGTTTTTTTTTGGTGACTCACTAAACATGAAAACAAAAAGTTTCAAATTTTAGTGATTTTTGGACTTTCCAAAAATCAGGGATGTTACAGACTACCACCCTTAAAAGAAATCTCGTCCCGAGATTTCGGAAGGTGAGAAAGAAAGATTTGGGTAACTGGATTCCAAAACAACTGGGTGGGCTACCACCCTTAATAGAAGCTTTGGTGGGTAGTCTATTTTCATTAGATTAGAGTGTAGATTGATTCTAGATTAGCTTGAGTAGATCTTTCCTTTGTGGTAGAGGTGTAGACCAACATAGGTATGTTGGACTACTTTGACACTGAGGGGTCACTCTTTGGGTCAATCAAAAGACCAAGTTGAGAGTATTTCACAACATCATCTCATTATAATGGGAACACAATTCTCAAACATTCATTGTATTTTATTACATTGGAAGTTTTCTTAAGGGAACATTTGTTTCTAAAGTAAAACTTCGCATAAGTCTCATTCTTGAAATGATACTTCTCGATGCTCATCATGTCTTCTTGAAGTATTGGCCTCCTTATAACTTCATGCTTCTCAAACTATCCTAACTTTGGGTTTTGGTGGCATGTTCTTCCTTTTTGGGCATTTGCTTGAATAATGCCCCTTATTTTTGCACTTATAACACTGTATATGGCTGAGGTCCTTCCTTTTAAGGCAATCATCTGTGAAGTGTCCAGTCTCTCTACAGCGATGGCAAAATACCATAGACATGTCTCTTTCCCCTTTGATTGGTATGATTTTGGCCATCATATCTTCATACTGTTGTCCAGTATACTCAACTATATTGGCAGATAGTCTGGGTTGCTTGTTGGGACAATTCCTATATAAATGTCCATCTTCTTCACAAGAATAACAATTCTTGGTGATGTGTTTGGATGAATAGGGATGCGTTGTAGTCTTGGCTCCAGTATTATCCTTGACATGGTCCATCTGAATAGTATCTAATTTGCGTTTTCCCTTCACTTCTGGTTTTCCTAAGTTCTCTTGGAGTGCACTAAGCATTCCCACTTTAGTCTGTTGTCCTACTTGTTGTACCATGGGGTAAAGTGGACATTGTGTTGGAACATGTGTTGTTCCTTCACACAGAAAACAAGTAACTTGAGTGAAGTATCCTTCAGTTGAGTTGTTTGCATCACCATGAGGCCACTCATCTGGACAATCTTTGGAATAGTGTCCTATCTCTCCACAAGCTTTGCAGGCTTTGAGTGTTGACAATATTTCTTCTTCTATCTCCTGGTTATCTCTAGCTATCAGAGGCTGATTGTTTTCACTATTGGCCAAGTTTTGGGACATCATCTTCACTATCTGTGATTGAGTATCCAACACTTGTTGCATTCCTGGTGTTAGCTCCATATTGGGGTTGCTCGCTTGGTTGTGGATCATCAGTTGTATCAGCTGAGTTTGAGCTTCTAGTAGCATCTGCATTGCTATTGAGTTCTCCGGGTTGTTGGCATTATGGCTAGGCATCTGTTTTGGGGTTTTAGGAAAGATGAGTAGAGGTTAGAAAGATAGCTAAGGAAGGTTCCTATCCAAACATTTCAGATCAAGGAAACTCATCTTGCAAACAACACATAACAAACACATAGCAACACAGTCATCACACCAAAGAACAAGGTTTTTGAAAACACTAATATTGTCATACCATACTCATTAGTATGATCAATATACTAACACGTTAACGTTGTTCTAACAAACTAGATTGGTGGTCTCATGTATATCTTCTTGAGTTCTTGAAATTCTTCTCTCCATGTCTTGAGGTGTTCTTGATTTTTGTGAAGTCTATGGTTTCTTCAAGTTCTTCAGTAATCTTGAGTATAAGTCTTCATCTAGTGAAAATACTTCTTGCACTTCTTGGCATGATCATCAACATTCCTGTCTTGATGGTATTAAAGAGGTAGGTCATCTAGAAAATTTTGAAACTGAATAATAGATGAGATGACATGAGAAGAATTAAGATGATTGTTTTTTTTCTAGACAGATTTAAAATAGAAATTTTTCAATCCTAGGATGATCAATGGGTTATTAACAACTTGTTGCAAATTGGATATTCACTATAGTGAGAAGGACAATGCACCCGCAAGCCAATCAGGGAACGGTCTCGTGTCCGTGGACACGTAAAGTTGTCCGGGCCGCTTCATCTCACTATGCCGCTAGGATCCAAAAGTACTCAAAGCAGTCAATAAATTTGATCAAAAAGGGTTTTCCAAACCTAAGGGTCTCGAATCCTACAGGCAACACAGTGCTCCGATACCATTTTGTAGCATCCCAACTTTTAATAAAGATGGAATACCTGTGTTATTGTGCTAGTCCCTGGATCAATTGCTAGCACCACAGTACAAAATGAAATATCATGCAAATGCATCAAATTCTATTACATCGCATGATCCAATCTTTACAAAATAGGATTACAACTTGCATAGTCTTAGAAGACTAGCAGAAAACAAAGAAATACAGCGGAAAACATAGTACAACATTGAGCCCATCTTGTTCATGTGCCACAGGCAAAACATGTTGGCGATAGTCTCGAGATCCTAAACGAAATCCTCACTCGTCTTCAGAAATCTCTGCAATATGGAATATGCAGCCACAAGGGAGTCAATACAATTTAATGTATTGGCAAGTAACACTATGGTGGATATAAATGGCAAGACTAATACTACATGCTTATTTGGCTGAGTGGAGTTTTGGCTAAGTTTTGCATAAAGCCAGTTTTTCTCCTATCACTTTTGTAAAACCAACTTTTCTTTTCAAAAGGGTGGCAACATTGGATTAAGATCCAAGCACCACAATAATGTTCACTTGGTCAAAATTTTACTTATTGAAATTGATGATGAGATTCTTCCGTCAATCCTTGTCCAGCTGCTCATAGTTGTCCATAACCGGGGACACGGCTAAGATCTTAGTTTGTTGACTCTGCAGAGGTTGTGCACTTTCACCTTCAGACTCAAATCAGCCCAAACATCCTATACACCCTGAGTGCATTAAGGAAAGGAGAAGATTGAGACGAGATCTTTCAGAAGAAATTCCACCACCGCTTGGCTTACCCGTTCCACCTATAATTATGCTACATCTGCTGGTAAGCCTAGTGAGTTCATTCAACTTAGTTGATCAAGACAGAGCCCATATGACTATCCTGTCAGTTTTTGTACTATCTCTTTCCCACCATAAGATAGTAATTTTTCCTTATATCCTCTCAGTTTTTGTACTATCCTGTCAATAATATGTGAAAAACAATCCGATCTGTCCATACCCACCTGTGTTGGTAGCCCCAAATAGGAATCTGTAATTGCCTCAGTCAGAATATTTAGTTGTAGACATATAGCTTCTCTCATATCCACACCCGTGCAGGGACTAAAGAAGATACTGGATTTTGCCTCGCTAATCATTTGTCCAGAGGCATCACATTAGGCTTGGAGAATATTACTGAGGGCTGTAGCATTTGCAAGGTCTGCTTTCATTAAGATTAAGGAATCATCAGCGAACAGTAAATGTGAAACCGCAGGGGCATTACGGCATATTTTAACTCCAATAATATCTCCCCTGTCCTCTGCATCTTGTAATAGATTTGTTAGGGCTTCAGCACATAATAAGAATAGATATGGTGATAGAGGATCACCTTGCCGCAGCCCCCTGGATGGACTAAACTCATCCGAATCAGTACCATGGAACCTCACCTTATATTTAACTGATCTGACACATGCCATAACAAGTTTTATCCATCCTGTGTCAAAACCCAATTTCTCCAATGTTTTTTCCAGGAAAGACCATTCAACACGGTCATAAGCTTTGTGCATGTAAAGTTTGATAGCACACCACCCATATTTACCACTTCTTTTCCTCTTAATAGTATGGTATGCTTCATATGCTACCAGCACATTATCAGTGATCAATCTTCCCGGTATAAAGGCACTCTGAGTTGGAGATATAATTTCCGGAAGAATATTCCTCAATCTAGCTGCAATGATCTTTGAAATAATTTTGTAAGTAACGTTGCATAGACTAATGGGTCTGAACTGGGTTACCTTCTCAGGACAATTTATCTTTGGTATAAGAACAATGGTGGTTTGGTTCCAGCCTTCTGGAATAGTTGCAGAATTGATAGCATTAAGAACTTCATCAGTAACCGCATCTCCAATGAGGTTCCAATATCTTTTAAAGAAAATGGCATGAAGTCCATCGGGGCCCGGGGCCTTGAGATCACCAATGTTGAATAGCGCCTTTTTCACTTCATCTCTCGTATACGGGCCCGTGAGGTTAGAATTCATTGCTCTTGTAATTTTTGGCCGAATTCTTGCAATCACCTCCTGGTTCGGGTCATTGATCTCTGAACAAAATAACCCTTTGAAATAGTTAGAAATATGAATATGTAATTCATCTCCTTTCACCTCATTACCTGCCTCGTCCTGAAGAGATTTAATATGGTTTCTCCTCTTCCTCTCGGAAGCAAATTTGTGAAAAATGTGGTGTTGCGGTCTCCGTTTTGTAGCCAATTAGCTCTACTCCTCTGTACCCATTTGATTTCTTCTTTATCATGTGCTTGTTCAATAAGAATTTGTAGCTTCTGTTGTTTAGCGGTTGCGTCATCCGATAAAGGCCCTGATAATACGTCGTTGAGCTCGCGCTGCAATTGTGTGAGAGAGTTCTGAGGTTTACGTAGATCATGCATGTCCCATGCATGGAGGGCCGCATGGACATGGGCCAGCTTCCCCGCCAGATCAGTTGGGCCGCTGCGTTGGGATTCTAGCCAGGCTGAATCCACGATCGAATTTACATCATCCTCGATGAGCCATTTTGCTTCGAACATATGCCGTCGAGAACTTGGACGGGTGTCAGAGTCCTCGTCGTAAAGAGTGTCCACGGACAGTGGCCGATGGTCAGACTTGAAGAACGCCTCATTGATCACTCCCGATAGCGGGAATTTATCCATCCACCTCTGGTTTGCCGTGGCCCTATCCAATCTTTCGCGAATACGCCCTCTTCTCCATGTAAAAATGTCACCTTTATAACCCAAATCAAACAAGTTGCAATCAGTTGTCGCACCCTGATTTCTAGGGGATACTCACCGTACGAACTGGATAGCAGATGCTTGGATTATGGGGCATAACTGCTCCCACGTCCCAGCTTCCTGGTAGGCCTGCGCTTATGCGCGACAACACAAGCCCTGCTATTCCATCGTCGATGTAAACTATCCACTAGAGATCAAAGGCACTTCCGTCGACGTACTTCAAACCATACACACATGGTACGTCAACGGCGTTTAACAAGTGATATCACAACAGATCTCTACGACACAAAAGATTGAAATAAGTTGCAAATGGCTCTCATTAGAGCAGAGATAGCAAATACAATCATTCAGAGGGCACATGCCCCAACAATACATCATTACAATACAGCGGAAGCATTCAACATGTCTGAGTACAGACAAGAACCAAATAGGCCTAAGAGGCCGGGAACAAACAGACGGAGCCCATCCACGAAGTCTCGGATCCTGCCCGGGTCCGCTATCTACTCGTCAGCAGTCTCGTCAAACTTCACGTAGTAGCCACCATGTAGATCCTCGGAATCGTCGTCTGCGTAAACCACAGCCCCAAAGGGGTCAGTACATAAACGTACTGGCAAGCAAGACTCACAGTTCACCAAAGTGTAACCCGTCAACACCAAGCACAGATGCCTTGGGTTCAACGGAAGAAAGGGGATATAAAAGATGCTGCAACTGGCTGCGCTAACCAACTACAGAGATTCTAACACTTCCGGCTAACAGAAAGGAGATAAGATCGAGGATTGTAACCAACTGAAAGATAACTTCAAACAAAACCCATCCTGGATCTCGCCCCTTATCCAAAGAAGCAATCCGAGGATAACTCACACAGTTGTAATAGTGATGGTTCAATTATTGTGTCAATAAGCCTATTACTAGTCAAATTATTAATCATGGGGTGTAACATGTTTGATCATTATGTTTAAGTTGTCCTGAGTACTTGTTAGCCAGTACTTTCACCAAGTAATCCATAACCGCGGAAAACACGGCTTCTCGAGAAGATTATCCCTGCAGGGTTGCACCAATTTGGCCGTACACTCATGAATAACCCGCCAGATGGAAAGGCCCTTCCACCAAGCGGGGTACTCAACACAACCAACCATTCTCCGCATCAAGCCCAAAGCACCTTGGGCGCACGGCTAATCGAGCCCAGAAGAAAATGGACCCTCATAGCACTCTAAGAACGTGTCCCCCTATATGCCGACTACAAAAGTTCCACCCTGCGCTGGGCTCGCAAAAACATGCATGCGGCAAATAGAAAGCACGAACTAAATGAGGCGATTTGGACGAGATGCGAATCAGGTCAAGTTGAGGGGGGCGCCCATACTCGCTTCCCAAATGCGGGTAGTGCGCTCATCATGGATCAGTAGACAAGACCCTTTTCCTATTAGGGTCGACACTAGCAGGCTCCAAAACCTCTCATGGGCCTCCTGCCGGTGCCTTATCATCAAATTTATTATTAATAGCAACATTAGCATGATTGATTGATTAATCATCGAGCCCCCACAACGTAATAGAAATAGTAACAGTAAGTAACGGGTAACAGACTCGAGCAAAAGCAACCTAAGCATGATAGTAAGACTCTGGCTCAAACAATGGGTTGTAGGAAGGGAGATGAGGCAATATCAGGTTTAAGGGATTCATGTGATGGGTTCGTAACAGAACAACTACTACTAAGGCTAGCAGAAATAGACAACGGAAAGTATCGGTAACCAATGTTGAAAGGAACACAATGGTTCATGTGAGTGATAACTTGCCTGCAAAACCCAGTAGCCTGGTACTGAGCTAACTCCTTAAAAGGGATGTCGTAAGTATCGTCGGTCTCAACGTCGTCGTGTATCCGAGAAGAAGCAAACAGACATTGCAGAAAGATAAGCAATCATTACATGGCAAAGTGCACAATCAAAATGATGCATGACAAATTAATAGTTGCATCAAAGTAAACTAGCTAGCATGATAGCACAAATTAAATGGACCCATATGCAAGGGTTGCATATGGAAAGATCCATTGAAAATAAGTGGAAACAATGATTATTTATTAGGTGATGGTTGTTATCATGATGAATGCATGATGAATAACAATAAGATAACAATATTAAATGCACTTGAAATGATAGTTAACCATTTTAGAAAACATTAATAAGGTTTGGCAATTATTGTTACTTAATGGTGTTAAACAAGTAGTGGTTGTTTTCATCAAGTTAAAATGCTCAAAACAATTAACAAGTTTATATTTGGAAAGGTTATCAAATTTTAGTTGGATTACATGTTTCACATTTTGAAATTGGACTTTGGATTATTTAATTATGAATTAAACAATATTAAACAAGTTTTAATTGAATTAAACAAGATTTAAATGGTTTAGGCAATTTAAATTATTCAAACCAGAAAACAAATTTTATATTTGAATAGGATATTCAAAAGGGTGTGAAAAACATATTTTATTTACATTATTTGGATTAATAATGAATTAGTTATGGATTTTAGCAAATTGCAATTGAATTATTCAAATTTGAATTTTAAATGCATTTTGAAATTCCAAAACAGAAAACAAATGGATTATTTGGATAGATGATTAAATTTGGAACAACAAACGTATATAACTTTTAGTTATTGGAGTTTTAGATTAAAAGTTATTAAAGTTCTAGTTTTAGGGTTTAATTCTGCAATTAAAAGAAATAGATTTTTGGGACAGATACGTGATAAAACTATTTGCACCGCACAGGCTGCTACCCACTGTCACTGCAGCGTGGGCCATGGGGCTGGCGGTGCTTGCGTGTCCACTGTGGGCCGCTGACGGGTGGGCCTCTGCCCCTGCGCGAACAAAAGTGAATAAAGGGGCAAAAACTGCGGCCGAGGGGGATCGATCCCTCGACCTGCAGTCCGCGCGCGAGGGAACAGGCCAGCTGCGCTGGCTTGCGGTTTGTTAACAGGTACAGACAGGGTGGGTGTTTGAGGTTCACTCGCGGGATTTAACTGAAGCTGTTCCTAACTGAACCCGCAGATGCCGATCGTTGTGCTGCAAACGGACAGGAACGCCGGCGAGTCGGGCGAGGATGGCGCTACGGGAAAGGATCGATTGCACGGTAGAGGGGGAAGGGGAGATGGAGGCGGGGTGGGGCTCACCGTGAGGGCCCGAGTCGCTGAGGTGGCGTGGAACCGCGGTGGTCGAGGGAGGCTGCTGCCGGCGCTGTCGATGGACAGTGGAGGCGTGGTCCCTCTCCGGCGACGGCGCGGCGCCTACGGTGCGTCCCAGCAAACGACGAGGGGATGGTGCGGTGCAGGACGACGTCGCGTTTCCATTCCCGGGGAGCGGAGCCCCTCGAGGTGGATGGTGTGACCGGCGACGAGGGGGAAGAGGTGGTGGTCTCGGTTGGGGTTCAGGCTGCAGCGTTGTTCAGAAACAGGGAACGAACTCGGGGTGGAAGGGAGAATAGGAGTTGACGGCGGCGGGGAATGGAGAAGGGATGCTAGGGTTACGTAGCTGCTAGGGCAGAGGGAGATAGATATAGGGGAAGAGGACCTGTACGGCAGCAATCGGAGAGAAGGGTGGAGGGATCGACGACGGGCGTGCGTTCGTACTGATGACGACGTCATCGAGAGGAAGACGACAGCGACAGCTGAAGGGGTATTGGGCTGGTTGGAAGTGGGCTGGGCTTAGATAGGCTGGGCAGGTTTTCTCCCTCTCTCTTTTGCTGTTTGTTTTATTATTATTTTTTTGTAGAAAACCAAATTTGGAAGAAAAACATGAGGTTTTGTTCATATAAAAATTAGGAAAAAATTAGGATAAATTTCTTAATTGAAATGCAACCACTTGGTAGCTTTGTTTTTCAAAAAGTTAAACATTTGCTTGCTGTTTGGAAATCAAACCAATTTAGATGAAATTGCAATATTAATTAATATTGGTAAAACAAAGCATTTTCCATAGGGTTTTCCCCTAGGGTTTTTAAAGTGATTTAAGAATTTCAATTAGTGGTGAACTTCATTGATTCAAAAGATTAAAGATTTTGAGGATTGGTTTGAATTTGAAATGATTTAGAGTAATTGCTTGAATTAATTGATTGGAAAATTGGTTTGATTAAAGCAACAAATTGAGAAGTGAAAAACAAAGAATAAAAGGGGTGTTTTTATTTGTTATTTTGGTTCCAAAAGTTGTAACAGAACAAGTATGAAAACAAGCATTTGAAATTGTTTGACTTTCATGGTGAAAACAAAGAATAACAGATGCAACACAACAGAACCAAATGCAACAATATGATGACATGATGCAATACTTAAATAAACAAGAAATCAAACATTCTATGGGGTAGTTTTCATACTTGGGATGTTACAAAACGCCCCCCCTTGAAGGAATCGCGCCCCGAGATTCCTACTGAGAAAAGAAAAGGTCCGGATACTTCTTGGGAAGATCCTCTTGAGCTATGTCACGTGAAACACATTGTGCACATTGGATAGACGTCAGGGAATTTGGAAACCACCGGAATATTTCAAGTAAAAAGGGAGAGGTATAGGTTTTGTATGGATGGTGTATAGCTGGATAGAACTTGATTAATTTGGAGAATAGACTATCTGTAATAAGGGTTGAACAGCGTTATTGACATCAATCCAACACCAAGAATGAGATCAATGTCAGAATCAGCAACATGAGAGTAACGAGGAATATGTGGCCTCCCATTAGAATTGGATTGTTCTTACTTATCTTGGAAGTCAACATTTGAGATCCCGGGGAGTGAACAGAGTTTTGATTGCTTAGTGGAACCAGAAATAGGTTGTGTGTTGTGGAAAAGATTGTTGACACAAAGGAATGTGATGCTCCGGTATGAAATAACACTTTTAGCTGGAATAGAGTTTAGTAGATGAACGGGGAAAACTTTGATTAGACACCGGTAGAAGAATTGAAATGGAAAACAACAACAAGATTTCAACGGACGAAAAGGATGTTTAGAAGAACAGGATATCAACATCGGGGAAAACAAGAACAAAACTCCTGAGGTACTATGGAAAACCCATCCGGGCTTCTAAAGGATCAATATCTACTGCTTAAGGAATAGAGGATTTGCTTCCGGGGCTTACACGCCTCCGTTCTCAATCATGAGTAGGCAACATGATAAATCATGTCACAACCACCTCCATTCCTATGGTCTAGTAGATATAACCATCCTAGAGAAACCAGAATTCGTGAAATCCTAACTTGAAAGTTCAGATGAGAAGGGAAAAACAACGTTGCACTTCCTTACCAGAAAAGGGTGGGTGGGTGGGGAAAGAAATAAAAGAACAGAATTCCTACTCTCACGTTCATTTTTCCTATATAGCTACAAAATAGTTTCTAGACTCAAACTGCGACCAGTAAAAAGGGATCCTACAGGCAGACAGGCTCTGATACCATTTGTCGCACCCTGATTTCTAGGGGATACTCACCGTACGAACTGGATAGCAGATGATTGGATTATGGGGCATAACTGCTCCCACGTCCCAGCTTCCTGGTAGGCCTGCGCTTATGCGCGACAACACAAGCCCTGCTATTCCATCGTCGATGTAAACTATCCACTAGAGATCAAAGGCACTTCCGTCGACGTACTTCAAACCATACACACATGGTACGTCAACGGCGTTTAACAAGTGATATCACAACAGATCTCTACGACACAAAAGATTGAAATAAGTTGCAAATGGCTCTCATTAGAGCAGAGATAGCAAATACAATCATTCAGAGGGCACATGCCCCAACAATACATCATTACAATACAGCGGAAGCATTCAACATGTCTGAGTACAGACAAGAACCAAATAGGCCTAAGAGGCCGGGAACAAACAGACGGAGCCCATCCACGAAGTCTCGGATCCTGCCCGGGTCCGCTATCTACTCGTCAGCAGTCTCGTCAAACTTCACGTAGTAGCCACCATGTAGATCCTCGGAATCGTCGTCTGCGTAAACCACAGCCCCAAAGGGGTCAGTACATAAACGTACTGGCAAGCAAGACTCACAGTTCACCAAAGTGTAACCCGTCAACACCAAGCACAGATGCCTTGGGTTCAACGGAAGAAAGGGGATATAAAAGATGCTGCAACTGGCTGCGCTAACCAACTACAGAGATTCTAACACTTCCGGCTAACAGAAAGGAGATAAGATCGAGGATTGTAACCAACTGAAAGATAACTTCAAACAAAACCCATCCTGGATCTCGCCCCTTATCCAAAGAAGCAATCCGAGGATAACTCACACAGTTGTAATAGTGATGGTTCAATTATTGTGTCAATAAGCCTATTACTAGTCAAATTATTAATCATGGGGTGTAACATGTTTGATCATTATGTTTAAGTTGTCCTGAGTACTTGTTAGCCAGTACTTTCACCAAGTAATCCATAACCGCGGAAAACACGGCTTCTCGAGAAGATTATCCCTGCAGGGTTGCACCAATTTGGCCGTACACTCATGAATAACCCGCCAGATGGAAAGGCCCTTCCACCAAGCGGGGTACTCAACACAACCAACCATTCTCCGCATCAAGCCCAAAGCACCTTGGGCGCACGGCTAATCGAGCCCAGAAGAAAATGGACCCTCATAGCACTCTAAGAACGTGTCCCCCTATATGCCGACTACAAAAGTTCCACCCTGCGCTGGGCTCGCAAAAACATGCATGCGGCAAATAGAAAGCACGAACTAAATGAGGCGATTTGGACGAGATGCGAATCAGGTCAAGTTGAGGGGGGCGCCCATACTCGCTTCCCAAATGCGGGTAGTGCGCTCATCATGGATCAGTAGACAAGACCCTTTTCCTATTAGGGTCGACACTAGCAGGCTCCAAAACCTCTCATGGGCCTCCTGCCGGTGCCTTATCATCAAATTTATTATTAATAGCAACATTAGCATGATTGATTGATTAATCATCGAGCCCCCACAACGTAATAGAAATAGTAACAGTAAGTAACGGGTAACAGACTCGAGCAAAAGCAACCTAAGCATGATAGTAAGACTCTGGCTCAAACAATGGGTTGTAGGAAGGGAGATGAGGCAATATCAGGTTTAAGGGATTCATGTGATGGGTTCGTAACAGAACAACTACTACTAAGGCTAGCAGAAATAGACAACGGAAAGTATCGGTAACCAATGTTGAAAGGAACACAATGGTTCATGTGAGTGATAACTTGCCTGCAAAACCCAGTAGCCTGGTACTGAGCTAACTCCTTAAAAGGGATGTCGTAAGTATCGTCGGTCTCAACGTCGTCGTGTATCCGAGAAGAAGCAAACAGACATTGCAGAAAGATAAGCAATCATTACATGGCAAAGTGCACAATCAAAATGATGCATGACAAATTAATAGTTGCATCAAAGTAAACTAGCTAGCATGATAGCACAAATTAAATGGACCCATATGCAAGGGTTGCATATGGAAAGATCCATTGAAAATAAGTGGAAACAATGATTATTTATTAGGTGACGGTTGTTATCATGATGAATGCATGATGAATAACAATAAGATAACAATATTAAATGCACTTGAAATGATAGTTAACCATTTTAGAAAACATTAATAAGGTTTGGCAATTATTGTTACTTAATGGTGTTAAACAAGTAGTGGTTGTTTTCATCAAGTTAAAATGCTCAAAACAATTAACAAGTTTATATTTGGAAAGGTTATCAAATTTTAGTTGGATTACATGTTTCACATTTTGAAATTGGACTTTGGATTATTTAATTATGAATTAAACAATATTAAACAAGTTTTAATTGAATTAAACAAGATTTAAATGGTTTAGCCAATTTAAATTATTCAAACCAGAAAACAAATTTTATATTTGAATAGGATATTCAAAAGGGTGTGAAAAACATATTTTATTTACATTATTTGGATTAATAATGAATTAGTTATGGATTTTAGCAAATTGCAATTGAATTATTCAAATTTGAATTTTAAATGCATTTTGAAATTCCAAAACAGAAAAAAATGGATTATTTGGATAGATGATTAAATTTGGAACAACAAACGTATATAACTTTTAGTTATTGGAGTTTTAGATTAAAAGTTATTAAAGTTCTAGTTTTAGGGTTTAATTCTGCAATTAAAAGAAATAGATTTTTGGGACAGATACGTGATAAAACTATTTGCACCGCACATGCTGCTACCCACTGTCACTGCAGCGTGGGCCATGGGGCTGGCGGTGCTTGCGTGTCCACTGTGGGCCGCTGACGGGTGGGCCTCTGCCCCTGCGCGAACAAAAGTGAATAAAGGGGCAAAAACTGCGGCCGAGGGGGATCGATCCCTCGACCTGCAGTCCGCGCGCGAGGGAACAGGCCAGCTGCGCTGCTTGCGGTTTGTTAACAGGTACAGACAGGGTGGGTGTTTGAGGTTCACTCGCGGGATTTAACTGAAGCTGTTCCTAACTGAACCCGCAGATGCCGATCGTTGTGCTGCAAACGGACAGGAACGCCGGCGAGTCGGGCGAGGATGGCGCTACGGGAAAGGATCGATTGCACGGTAGAGAGGGAAGGGGAGATGGAGGCGGGGTGGGGCTCACCGTGAGGGCCCGAGTCGCTGAGGTGGCGTGGAACCGCGGTGGTCGAGGGAGGCTGCTGCCGGCGCTGTCGATGGACAGTGGAGGCGTGGTCCCTCTCCGGCGACGGCGCGGCGCCTACGGTGCGTCCCAGCAAACGACGAGGGGATGGTGCGGTGCAGGACGACGTCGCGTTTCCATTCCCGGGGAGCGGAGCCCCTCGAGGTGGATGGTGTGACCGGCGACGAGGGGGAAGAGGTGGTGGTCTCGGTTGGGGTTCAGGCTGCAGCGTTGTTCAGAAACAGGGAACGAACTCGGGGTGGAAGGGAGAATAGGAGTTGACGGCGGCGGGGAATGGAGAAGGGATGCTAGGGTTACGTAGCTGCTAGGGCAGAGGGAGATAGATATAGGGGAAGAGGACCTGTACGGCAGCAATCGGAGAGAAGGGTGGAGGGATCGACGACGGGCGTGCGTTCGTACTGATGACGACGTCATCGAGAGGAAGACGACAGCGACAGCTGAAGGGGTATTGGGCTGGTTGGAAGTGGGATGGGCTTAGATAGGCTGGGCAGGTTTTCTCCCTCTCTCTTTTGCTGTTTGTTTTATTATTATTTTTTTGTAGAAAACCAAATTTGGAAGAAAAACATGAGGTTTTGTTCATATAAAAATTAGGAAAAAATTAGGATAAATTTCTTAATTGAAATGCAACCACTTGGTAGCTTTGTTTTTCAAAAAGTTAAACATTTGCTTGCTGTTTGGAAATCAAACCAATTTAGATGAAATTGCAATATTAATTAATATTGGTAAAACAAAGCATTTTCCATAGGGTTTTCCCCTAGGGTTTTTAAAGTGATTTAAGAATTTCAATTAGTGGTGAACTTCATTGATTCAAAAGATTAAAGATTTTGAGGATTGGTTTGAATTTGAAATGATTTAGAGTAATTGCTTGAATTAATTGATTGGAAAATTGGTTTGATTAAAGCAACAAATTGAGAAGTGAAAAACAAAGAATAAAAGGGGTGTTTTTATTTGTTATTTTGGTTCCAAAAGTTGTAACAGAACAAGTATGAAAACAAGCATTTGAAATTGTTTGACTTTCATGGTGAAAACAAAGAATAACAGATGCAACACAACAGAACCAAATGCAACAATATGATGACATGATGCAATACTTAAATAAACAAGAAATCAAACATTCTATGGGGTAGTTTTCATACTTGGGATGTTACATCAGTCAAGGCATCTCTAAAATTTTGCATACACCGTTGTGTTCTGATAACACCCCCCTCTTTCTCATTGTTGCTTAGGATTTCATTGAAATCTCCCAGCATGATCCACGGTAAATTTGCCATATTGTTAAGCGATCACATGTAATCCCATGTGAGATGTTTTCTCTCTCCACTTGGTTCTCCGTAAATCCCAGTGAATCTCCACTCATCCTCTGTCCCTTCATTAATCCTGATATCCAGATAGTTAGTATGCTCAAAGAAAGAAGTAACTTTTAACACCAACTCGTCTCTCGTGCCATGTGTTCCAATCGGCCTTCATAAAATCCCCCCAACGCAAATTTGCTTCATCATGTTCGCCTGTACCACATTCAAGATGTGTGTGTCCAAATTTTCCACATGCACCACAAAACTTTGGGATTTTCTCGTATTTAATTTGGAACGCTTCTCTCTGGCCACCTCGAGATAGTGTCACGATTCTGGCCAACACATTACGCACATCAATCTTGACTCTAACCCGAACAAAGTTTCCCACGCCTTCTACAGAAGTCTCAACCTTAATCACCTTTCCAACCTTCTTCTCCACTAGGTTTTTGATGAGTTTTTTATCACGGTAGCCAATCGGAAGTTTGTGGATTTGCACCCATGCTTCAATATGATTTAGATCTACCGATTCAGTGGGCGAGAGACCATCATACTCCTCGATGATTACCGCGTTCTGACGGAAGTGCCAGGGACCTCCCTCTTTCATCTTCATCCAATCTCCCAAACAAAAGCATTGGATTGTGAATAAATTTGTTTCCAGAGGCGTGAAAATCATCTCCTTTGCTGGGCTCCAATCTATGCGCATATGCTGCTCAAAGGTTTGGGGGCTGAAATTATTTTCCGTGTGAACTCTTGCTAGAGCAAGCCACTTAACTTCCTTTACAGGTTCCTCGAGTTCATCTTCTAGGACGAGATCATCGAGCTCATCCTCTTCTATACCCAATCTAAGCAGTAGATCATCAATGGGTTCAGGTCCCCGATCCACCTGCGATCCCGTTTTGCTATTTGCGCTTGTTGATGACATGATCAGACTTTGCCGCCTCACGATCGCCCTGATTGCTATCGATTCCTGAAAGTCGCTGATTGCTGTCGAGATTCGATTGTAACCTGTGCTGCCGAAACCACGATTTCCTGCCTTCCCTTAGGGATCCGTGGGGACCAAGATGTACCCGAGGGCAGAGGCAACCACCCAATCCTAGGGTGGGACGGAATCCTTCTCCGGTGAGGACTCCCCGCCGGTGGAGATAGGCGGAGGAGGAAAGAGAACCCTAATCGCCTCGGCGGTTAGGTCGTGCGTCCCTGACATTTTAAAATTTATTAAACAGAAAGGAAAAATAAAACGTAAAGAAAAAACATAAAAGAAAATGAAAAAAATAGAAACAGAAAAAAGGAGAAGATAAAAAGGATTAAGAAAGATGTTATGTCACATACATGTTCTAGTCAATTGGTTGTCCCCCTGCAGCCACGAATCGAAGGTCCTAGGTTCGATTCCTCTAGTGTCCGACTTCTTTTCTTATATTTTCTCCTTAGTTAATGGGTTGGCCCAATAGGAAGATAGACAATGGGTGAGTCAGAATAGGGATCTCTATAAGAGATATATAGTGGATGCGGTTAGAACCAGCGAATTTCGCGGGGGTATTGCCTAAAAACTGTCGAACCAAGCCGGCCCTTATGCATCTGGCATGGATGGATATCACAAATATTGTTTTGCAAGGGACTTTATGATGTATCTCAAAAATATTATTTACTCATAGAAAAAAAATTATGAAATGAAAATCATAGAAATATAATCACAACAATATATATTTTGACAGCCCAGCAGCCTATCTGCTGCCTTTCCTCACCGTTCGATGTCATCAAAGAAAAAGAGAAAAGGGTAGATTTGGAGCGAAGTGACTTTTCAAAATCTTGGTGCTCTCCCGCGTAAATTTTTACATAAATAACCCTTTGGCGCAGAAAATTCACACTCTAACCCCCGAACTAGAAAATTTGGAAAGTAACCCTTTTTCTTAACGTCCGCCACGAGGGCGTTAATGCTCCATAGCTCAACGCCCCAGGGCCGGGGCGTTATTTGCCGTGCCACCGTGGAACTGGAATCCGACGTGGCAAGGGATCTCAACGCCCCCGCTGAAGGCGTTATGCTTCTTAACGCCCTGCTTGGGGGCGTTATGCTTCTTATCGTTTCGAAGGGGGCGTTATGCGAAGAGGTAAGTGACCCTATAAATTTGCTCAATTTGCTCCTCTATTTTTGAAACCCTATAAATTGGTTCTTGTCACAATAATCTCTAAATTGGTTAGTTTTTTGTTGATGTATGGAGCATATGTGGTTGTTATGATGACCTAGACCTATCAATTTGGTTGCAAACCCTAGATATGTTTGGTTGGGGATATCCCTAATATGTCCACCTAGGAATTGCAATGGTAGGGCCTACTTGTTAGCTATTGCGGCAATGTAATCGATGTTGTGTTTTTTATTTTCTAGATGTTGTCGAGAATCGTGAATGTCCATCATGTCGACTTTGTCGGGTTTTCGAAAGAAGACATTGATTATCGAGACCCGGGCGAGGTAGTCATGTTCTTTGAATCTAGTCCAACATTTCGTGATGTTGTGGACAAGGTACGGAGTGAGTTGAATTGTAAGGACACAAATGATGTAGTTGACTTGCAAGGGAGGTACAATGTCTCCCACGATCATTACAGGTACCGGGGGCGACCCAAGGGAACATGCCTTCTGTAACCATAATATTGGAGATGTGTAAGAGAATTTCTTTGAAGAGGACATGGACCGTGACATCCCATACTCCCAAGCACTTGTATTTGACTCGGAAGACGAAGGCACGGAAGAGGAACTTGACGAGGATGGTTTGACGGCTAAGGAAGCAAAATTATGTATGCATTTGGCCGGGATCACCATACATCATTGTTTCGTGATCTAAGCCTTGCGAGTAAGGCTATTGTTGATGGTGGTACCTCTAAGATTCTTGGGCCAAGGTCTTATTCTAAGAAAGAAACCGAGCTATAAAATTATGGGGTCGGTAAAGCAACCATCTTTTCATGCATGGAAGAACTAAAACAATAGGTAAAGGACTACTCCTTAAAGCATCATAAAAAATAAACAGTTAAGTACTAGGATGTTAAGGTTAAATACCAAGTGGTATGTGACCGGAAACATTGTCCATGGACTATCCGTGCAAGGCCTATCAAGACGGGAGGAGTCACCAAAATACCGGTGGAAGCTTACAAAATGTTGTCTCACGCACCGATGTGCGCCAAAGAATACCGACGTGGCCAATGCTAAGAATGATCACCGCCAATTGAGCTATGAGTTCACCGGCAGAGAATAAGCTCAATGGTCAAGATCCTTCCAACATGTCCAATTAAAGTTGTTATGAAGTATGTGTTCGACCTATACGGCTACACAGTGAAGTACGGTAAGGCATGGAAGGCCAAGCAAGCTGTATTCAGGATGTTGTATGGAGACTGGGAAGAGTCGTACAACCGCACAGGAAAGTTATTGGGAGGGATGGATGCAAAAAACCCAAATATGTGCTATGTGGTTGAGCCCTTTGGCTCAGAAACAATGATTCACAAAGGTAAAACAGTTCAGAAATTTGGACGTGCATTCTAGACTTTTGGTCCTTACATCAAGGATTTCAAGCACCTAAGACCCGTTATCTCCATGGATGGGACATTTCTGACCGACTGTTACAAGGGCACAATCATGGAGGCGGTAGGGCATGACGGCGGCAACCAGTTGGTACCTTTGCATTCGCACCTGTGTCCGCTGATAACAACGATAAATGGGAGTGGTTCCTTGGCCTTGTGAGGACTAGTCTTGTTGGACCTCAAATAGATTATTGGGGTGGTGATGTTTTCCCTACATGGGGAAACCAACATTTTGAAGAGCCTCATGAACCCGAGAACCCACCGGAAGAAGTTGGTGCGGGTAGTACTACAGCTGGTTCAAAAAGGAAGAGAAAAAAATGTTGCAAGTACAAGCAAGAAGATGGTACCACAACTGCTGCTGCAAAAAGGAAGAGAACAAATGTTTATGGCAATGGCGGTAGCGGAGAAGGTGGTCAGACCCGTGGTCGTGGTAGAGGTGGTGGTTGTGGCAATAGTGGCCGAGGAGAAGGTAATGTTCAATATGGAGGCCCGAGCGATGGAAATGATGAGAGTTCCCAGACCCGTGGTCGTGGTAGAGGTGGTGGCACGGGTAGTGGCCGAGGAATGGGTAACATTCAAGATGGAGGTGGAAATGATGAGAGTGCCCAGACCCGTGGTCGTGGTAGATGTGGTAGCCGGGGCAGAGGCCGTGGTAATAGTGGCCGAGGAGAAGGTAACGTTGAAGAGGCGGTGAAAATGGTGAGAGTGGCCAGGGCCGTGGCATTAGTGGCCGAGGAGGAGGGGGTGGCCATAGTGGCCGCGGAAATGGTGATGGAGGTGGTGACCGAGGTGGAGGAAGTGTGGAGGGTGGCAATGGTGATGGAGGTGGTGGCCGAGGTAGAGAAAATGTGGATCGTGGCAATGGTGATGGAGGTGGTGGCCGAGGTAGAGGAAGTTGAAGGGAATATGCCCGAGAGGCAATAAGTAAGTGGTTATTATCTTATTCCTTGTTTATGATGAATGTTTATTTCTCATGCTAGAATTGTTTTAACCGGAAATGTTGATACATGTGTGTTTAATGAACAAACAATGGTTCATAGTAAAGCCTCTCTTTTAACTAGCTCGTTGATTAACTGATGATCAAGGTTTCCTGATCATGAATATTGGATGTTGTTAATAACGAGGTCATTTCATTAGGAGAATGATGTGATGAACATAAACCCAAACTAAGTATAACAATACGATCAAGTCATTTAGTTTATGTTGTTATGTCTTACATACGAAGTAACCTTATTCCTTAAATCATGAGATCATGTCAATCACTAATACCGGAGGGTGCTTTGATGTCATCAAACATCACGCCGTAACAGGGTGACTATAAAGGTGCCGTTGGGTATTCGAAAAGTGTTAGTTGAGGCTCAAGGATCAAGAGTGGGATTTGTCCATCCAAATGACGGAGAAATATACTCTGGGCCCTCTCGGTGATGTCACATCGACACCGCTTGCAAGCACGTGACTAGGTCACAAGGATGTCATATCACAGAACGAGTAAAAGAGTACTTGTCGGTAACGAGATCGAACGAGGTATGGTTGACACCAATGATCGGATCTCAGACAAGTAAAATATCGCGAGAAAAGGGGAATAGTTACGACATTGATGGTTCACACGATCACGAGAGCCATCGTTGAATATATAGGAGTCATCACGGATCTCCAGATCTCGCTGTTGATTATTGATTGGAGAGGTGTCTCGATCATGTCTATGTTATTCGCGAACCGTAGGGTGACATACTTAAAGTTCGATGAAGCATTTGAGAGGATACGGAATATTGAAGAATGTTTTAGACAGCACCAAAATTGTTTCGGGGAAAATTGAAGTAGTTCAAGGTTTTTTTTGTCGAATGGTTATTAATGGAATTAACAAATGATTCGAGGTGATATATGCAAATTTTTGTTAATAGAATTAACAAATGCTGAAATAAAGAAATAAAAATGTTTTATTTATTTATTAAAGAAAAACCTTTGGATTTTCCAAGTGGGAAATTATGGGAGTATGAGTGGGTGTGAGTGGAGTGTCCACTCACATGAAGAGGGAAGAGGTGGGGGCACCACCATGGGCTGGCCGCACCCCTACCCTATAAAAGGAGGGTGAGAGCTCTCCCTCCTCCACACACTTGCCCACCTCCCTTTCTCTCCACCCGCTGCTTCATTCCATGGTCTCCGGCTTGGGGAAGCCCTGATCGTGGGATTCTTCACCACCACCACGCCATCATGCTGTTGGAGTTCTGGGCGATCCTCTACTTCCGCTTCCCCGCTGGATCGAGGGAACGGAGGTCTTCATCGAGCCAGGTTTATGCGTAGATGTTTTGTACGAGTAGAACACATAGGTGTATGTGGGCGTTGATGATCATGTTATTGCCGCCTTGAGTATTTTATGATCTTAGTGGCATAGTAGGATGAAGCTGCCCTAGACAAACTTTACGTGTACTTTGTACGCGAGACCTGTCTCACTTGTGGCTGAGGGGGGTGTCCGTTTCTCCTACTATAGTTAAGATCTAATCTACGAAGAGTTGATAATAATATTTTTTTATCAATGTTCTAGCTCTTGTACGTAGGTATGAACGTTTCTATCCTTTATTTGTCAATTGCCCAGCTGTAATTTGTTCACCCAACATGTTATTTTTATGGAGAGACACCACTAGTGAACCTATGAACCCCGGTCCATTTTCCACACTATTAAACAAACCACACCAATTTCCTGATCTCTCTACTTTCTGCAAGCATACAACTGTTTTCCACACTATACGTCTAATCTTTGTTTTCAGCAAGACCGGTGAGATTGACAACCTCACTGTACCGTTGGGGCAAAGTATTTTGGTTGTGTTGTGTGCAGGTTCCGCGTTGTTGTTGACACCGGTGAAGCGCCAGCACCATCCACTACTAGGGAAAAGCTTACCCGTGACGCACCAAGTTTCTTATCCGTGACGCACCTGGGCGCGTCACGGCTATCACGCCGCGCCTATGGATTTATCCGTGACGCACCCAGCTGGTGCGCCGCGCCTACTTATACCCGTGACGCACGGGGATGGTGCGCCGCGGCTACTGCTAGGTGCGTCACGCCTAATCTCCCAGGTGCGTCACGGGTACTCGTTTTGGTGCGTCACGGCTATACTATGATGTATTTTAAAAAAAAACAGCAGTACCGTATTTATACAGGTATATATAGCTCAAATACAGAAGAATGTCAGTATACAAAATACAGAAGAATATCAGTAGCTCAAATACAGGTATGCAATTGACAGCAAAATGACAGAATAAATTTTCATAGCAGAAATATTACATAGTCTCGAAAACAACCATATATACTACTAATAAATCCAGGAGTTAGTCTCGAAAACAACCATATTACATAGTCTCGATCATCACCACATAGTTCATCTATCTAGCGGGCGCTGATGTAGTCGATGACCATCATCATGTCTAAGTTGGGGATGTCACTATTCCTCATGGTGATCAGAATAGCTCGGCCAGCCTCCATACCAACTCTTGCGGAATGGAACTGCCTCCATGCTTGAGAGTTGAGGATGACGCGACCATCAGCATTATCCCTGGTGATCGGAACTGCGGTGACATTTCCTGATTCTCCACGGCGTACTCCAATGGTACCTTGCTCCATGCCAGCACTGTCCGCTACCGCCATAGGTATTTTCTAGAACACACAATTCCAAGAAAGAATAAAAGCACAATGTCACATACAGGCCACATTATAACATAAGCAACTATAGGAATAAGAAAGTGTTAAGAAACATACCATGACATGTCCATTGGAGATATTAGTGTTGGTGATGCGATGCACGAAAGGGACCCCGATGTAGCTATCTATCTCAGCTAGTTTCTGAAGGACACGGTCCTTCTCAACCTCGCTAAGATTGGCTCTTTGAGCAACCACCACATGTTTCCATGGGTCCTCCTCGTCCATATAATCCTCCTCACTTTCCTCCTCACTTTCCTCCTCACTCCCGCCATCCACCTCCATACTCTCGCTATCCTCGCTCGCAATCTCGCCCATATACATAAGTACGATACGAGGTTGCGGTCCTGCCATAGAGAAGTGAAAGAGATCACCTCCGCTTAAATTATGGGTGGCGATGATAGACACCAATTGTTCCCCGTAGAAGTAGGTCTTCTTTCTTTCTTTCTTCACTCGAATTTTGTAAGTGGTCCCGTGAACATCGAAATCCACGATATTGCCTACTAACTCGTTGAACTCTTCCCGAATATTGCATGGTACAATCTAAAAAAGAAATATAAAGAATCTTTTGTTAAGAAACATACCAATCTAAGCTGGATAGTAAAACATAAAAAGAAACATAAAAAGAATCGTTTGTTAATTACCAAAGAATCAAGGTGACCGTCTTTCAGCTCAATCATAAAAGAAGACCCGGTGAATTGTCCTTGGGCACATAGGGACCGACATACTTTGCAAGCCATGTTCTATTAAATTAAGAAATTAGACATAGAGGTATAAAGCATCAGGTATAAAGCATCAGGTACAAAGCATCAGGTATAAAGCATCAGGTGTTAGAAGAAAGCAACATTTTACTTGTGACAACTAGGTGAACAAAATATTGTACAACATAGGTAAATTATTGTACAACTAGGGGGTGTGTGGGGGAAATTTATTTGTACAGCCATAAGTGAATAATCAACTTAAATGAATTTAGTGTACAATTACCTAGCAGCAACATCAACCTAGAAGTAGCAGCAACAACCTAGCAGTATTCTAAGCTATCTAGCATTTAAAAAAAATCACAGTGGTGCATCTGATCATTGCATGCCCAAAATAAGTAAGGTGTTTGTTCAATCCAGTAGCTAGCATCCATTTAACTTATACCAAAATAAATCGATTTCATGATTTACAAGTGATGCTAAGCACCTAGAAAAAGAATGCTGCTAGCCCCATGCCATTATCTTGCAAGAAAATAGATGGATCATGGATGGATGTGTGGTTCCGTGTAATTGCAGTAGCATTTTCTTGTGATGCATAGGGTAATCAGTTCCATAATGTTGTCAATGGAATCTAGTACAAGTTCTTGTAGTAATTATTGTTTAGCTATTGGATTTATTTCCATTGAAAGTAGTAGCTAGATATTCCTCAAAAAAAAAGTAGTAGCTAGATGAGAAGTACATGTCTATATCTGAAAAAAATACAGTAGCATGATTCAGTTTGCAGTTTGCACTGGACACTAGCCGAGAACTTGTTGCATATATTCTATACAGCGATTCAATTTGCATTGGACACTAATATTCAGAGAACCTGTAGCATATATCCAGTTTTTGCAACTTGTTCCATGTCATGTACTTGTCACTCTAGGTTTACCAATTACATCAGTTCACTGCAGTATGTACATCTGGGCAGCAAACTGGTACCTCATCATGATCCAAATCTAGTGATAAGCGATAGATTTATTATGTAATTTGCATGAATGTTACCGATAGATCTTATGCACGTAGTGCTCGAATCGGCAATGACACCAATTAAGATGCCCTTTTATTTATCAACAATGCCAAGTGCAACAAGAGCAAAATAAGGTGAATTAATCCAACACAAATAACAGCCACTAGGAGTTTGGTAAGCTTTTGAAGACTGCTATTGAAAAGGCCGGATACACTGGCAAGGTTTGTTAAAGTTACAGCATGGCAAGTTAATTTAATCATTATGGCACCTTTATTGATATTCCAAATGATATACTAGGTTGTCATTGGAATGGATGTTGCTGCTTCAGAGTTCTATGCTGAGAAGGATCAAACCTATGACCTTAACTTCAAGGAGGAGGTAATGTCACTTTGATTTTTTTTTAAGTTTATTTTGAATTTTGATTTTGATGGTCAATTTACGATTACTTTTTTGCTTGTTCCAGAACAATGATGGCTCCCAGAAGATATCTGGAAATAGCCTTAAGGATCTGTACAAGTCATTTGTCAGTGAATACCCAATTCTCTCGATTGAGGACCCATTTGATCAGGATGATTGGACTCACTATGCTAAGATGACTGAGGAAGTTGGAGAGCCAGTGCAGATTGTCGGAGATGATCTCCTTGTCACGAACCCAACTGTATGTTTACTCTCTTTTCTCCTCAAGGTAGGTTTGGTTTTAGATTATTCATTTTCAGTGTAGCCCTTTGTCTGTTAAAGGATTGTGTTTCTGGTTCACATTATAGGTTAACCAAATTGGATCCGTAACTGAAAGCATTGAGGCTGTGAGGATGTCAAAACGTGCTGGCTGGGGTGTGATGACCAGAAGAATAAAACAGTGAGCATACGGAGGGGTGGAGGAGGGGCTTACCTGGGGAAGTAGGGGAAGAAGATGGCCGGCGTCGAGGAAGAACCGGACGGCTCCCCCTCCTCCTTGTCGTGGACGGCGGCGTGACTCCCCCTCCTCCTCCTTGTCGTGGACGGCAGCAGCGTGACTTCCCTCCTCCTCCTTGTCGTGGACGGCAGCAGCGTGACTCCCCCCTCCTCCTCCTTGTTGTGGACGGCAGCAGCGTGACTCCCCCTCCTCCTCCTTGTCGTGGACGAACCGGATCGACGGCTCCTCCTCCTCAGATCGAGATGGGCGGCGCTGGGCAGTGGGCGGCTAGGGCGATGGGAGGTGGGCGATGGGAGGTGGCGGTGGGCGCTGGAGAGGGAGGGAGATCGAGCGATGGGAGGTGGCGGCGGGCAACAAGAGGAAGGAGAAGAGAGGGGATCCGCAACGCGCGCGTGTGTGGAGAGAAGGAGAAGAGAGGGGAACGGCCTATACCTGTACTCCCATAGCCGTGGCGCACCACGCCCTGGTGCGTCACGCTTATCTAACCCGTGGCGCACCACTGTCATGTGCGCCGCGCCTATACCACATAGCCATGACGCACCAAAGGCTCGGTGCGTCGCGGGTATGCCTCGGAGGCTCGCCACCCCGGCCCCACACATAGGCGCGACGCGCCTTCCGTTTGGTGCGCCGCGGGTAAGGCTATAGGCGCGACGCACCAAACTGTGGTGCGCCACGGCTATTAGGTGTGACGCGCCGTATTGCTGGTGCGTCACGGGTATCATCACTCCTATAGCTGTTTTCCTAGTAGTGATCGTCAGTGGCATCAACCTTCCAAAGGTCCTCCGTCTCCTACTGGTTTGATAACCTTGGTTCTTAACTAAGGGGAAAACTCCTACCGCTGTGCTCATCACACCCTCCTCTTGGGGTATCCCAATGAGTGCAAGATCTGCACCATCAAGGACTTTTTCTGGCGCCGTTGCCGGGGAGAAGGAAGTCTTCTGGCAAGGGGAGTCTCTCACTCTCAACCTCTTTATTTTGTTTACTGTCTTGTTTTTATTCTCTATAGTGAAAACACAAATAAATTAGTTTACTTTATAACTGTTATTTATTTGCTTGCTTTCATTTCACTAGAATGAGTATCCCTGAAGTTGAGGTTCGTTCTTTTAAGCAACAGGGGGGAGGGAGTTTAAAAGATGCTTGGTATAGAATAAATGATGCTCATATTAAATATAAAAAAATTCTATCCAGATACTCCTGAGGAATTTTTATGTTGGTATTTATGGTTGGTATAGGTATGTGTTAGATACTCTTACACGTGGTAATTTTCTAGGAACTCCTCCTGTAGAAGCCTGCAATTTGATTGAAAGTATAGTAGGATCACCCCCCATTACAACTGTTAAAACTGAGATCACTTTGGAGGATCTAATTAATAAACTAAACTCTTTGGAAATGAACTTATCAATTTTGCTGGATAATGCTAGCAAAATTAGTGAATCAATAATTACTATTGATAAAAGAATCACTGGTTTAGAGGCTAGCAACAGTCATGAAAATCAAAATCTTAGGATTGGTAAATTAGAAGATGCTATGGGAACCTTAAGCTCAACTGTTTCATCCCTTAATTTCAATAAGTAGAAAGTTTTTGTGGGAAAGGAGCAAAGATTCATGTATGTTCCCAAGACAACTAAACCCAAATCTCAATTTGTGCTGAAAATTGCTAAAACAATTAATGAAACTAAGAGTGACCTCCATGTTGAATCTACAGAAACATCTGGAGTACCTATTGCTGCAAATAATGGTTTAGTGGAAGTTACTGTTGATGCTTATTCACTTGAAAATACTTGAGTTGCCCTTTTTATGCCTAGCTGAAAGGCGTTAAAGAAAAGCGCTACCGGGAGACAACCCGTTTTATTTCTCTGTTTTCATTCTGGTTTTGTTTGGTTTCTTTGGTGTGCTTTTCACCTTGGTGTTGTCTATTTCCTTAGCAACACCTCTGTATCTTTTCTTTTCTGTTTTTATTGAGCCAAATAAATCCTCTAGTGGAAAGTTGACACTATATTTCGGATTTCTGCGCAGAAAACAGATTTCTTTGTCCATTGTTAATTCTGTTAAAATTCACATAAAATTTAAAATGACCTGAGCTTTTTTCGCTTAATCCTGAGTTATATACGAAACTTTTCTTAGTTGACCACTTTTTGATTTGAGCAACAGAAGATTTTCGAAAAAATCGATCTCTGCCTGCTGTTTTGTTTTGACAGATTTCTGCCATTTATCGCATTTGCATCTTAATCGTTTTCTTTTTGGGTTCTTTTGAGAAAAATAGTTAAAAAAAAGTTGTGACAGTAGCTAATTTTTTTTATTGCTAGTCTTGTGTTGAAACTGAACCATGTGAGTTTATTATTTCGATTGCACTAACGTTGCTAATGAAGATTGTGAGAGTTTTGGTATGAAGGAAGTTTTCAAGGGTCAAGAGAAGAGGATGATATGATGTGATCAAGAAGAGTGAAAAGCCTAAGATTGGGGATGCCCCGGTGGTACATCCCAGAAAATTCCAAGAAGACTCAAGCATCCAAGCCTGGGGATGCCCAAGGCATCCCCGTCTTCGTCAACAAATTATCAGGTCACTTCTAGTGAAACTATATTTTTATTCGGTCTCATCTTATGTGCTTTATTTGGAGCGTCTTTTATTTTTGTTTTCAGTTTGCTTTTACTTTTGCTTTCAGTTTGTTTTTACTTTCATAATAAGCTTGGTTGGACCCCAGCATTCTTTTACTGGAGAGTGACACGCTCCACTTTTTCATGAGAATACGTTGTATTCTTAATCTCTATCTAGTTGCTGCATTTATTTAGTTCCTGTTTTGCATGCATCTCTTATCAGAGCTGTTAGTTTTAGTACTGTTATTTCAGTACTCTCATGTTTGCTTGATGTATCATAAAGAGTATTTTTGTTAAAGCATGTTTTGTATGGTGCTTGTTGGGAGAAAGAAAACTGCTGCTTGAAGTAGAATCTATAACAGTACTAGTAGAAGCTTGTATAGACTGTGGCTAGAACTTTTTCATGCCATGCTAAATGTTATTTTAGTTTTAAAGCCTTGTTGTTATTGAGTACCATGATTAGCCTCAAATAGCTGAGAGTGTTTAGTATGTATTGAAAGATTCATGAGTTGTTCTTGTCATAGTAAATCATCAATATATGGTATTCTCTTTCGAATGATTTATTTGGTTGACTTGGCGCATTCTCACACCATGTTTATGACTACAAACCAGTCACGAATAGCCTCCATGACCATTTAGTTTTTGAGCTTGTGATATTGCTTATGTTTTAATTAATGATGCTTATGTCGCTATGCATGATTATGACTCTTATGCTCTCTTGATTTGTCGCTCCCAGTCTTTTGCTAGCCTCCACCTGTACTAAGTATGAGCTCTACTCGTGCATCCAAACTCCCTTAAACCAAAGTTTTTCCCATTGTGTACACCATACCTACCTACATGTGGTATTTAACTGCCATTCCAAAGTAAATTGCTCATGTGTTACCTTTAAAACCTTCAAAATTATTCGTGCTATGTGTTCTTGTTTTTGCTCATAAGGACGTCAATAGAGAATCTTTATCTCACTTGTTGATTGGATTTCACACCATGGACTTATCCAAATGATAGAAGAGCTGGCAGCGGGTTGCCTAGACCCAAATTAATACAAACAAATTCTCTTCACTATTTTTGCCCCTGATCATATCAGTCAAAGCATAATTGTGTAAATAAAAGAGAAAGAGGGATGACCTTCTACACCAGTTGCGTCCTTCACCATGGGAGCCGCTCTTGTGAATCCAGTTGGCTTGTGACGTACTCCCTCCGTCTGTTTTTATTCTACATCCTGGACCCAATTTTTGTTCGTTTTTATTCTACATCGTAGCTGGGGCCCACATACGTAATTAAGAGAGGAGAGACAACAACACCGGTCCTGGAGCCACGCAACAATGCGAACGCACGGGTCCTCCTTCCTCCCCCTCACCTTTTTCAGCCCCCAACTTCTGTCGCCGCCGCCTCCATCTTCTCCCTTGTCACCTCGATTCCGCCCACCAATTGACACCTCGCCTTCTCCTCGTTGTTAATGGCGTGGCGACCATATAACCATCCTCTCCATCTCCCACCATATCGAAGGAAACCGAAGGATGGACAGGGAGATCGAGCTTGTAGATGGCGGCCGGTGCCGTCGATTTGAGGCGCCCCTCGGCAGCGGCGGAAGTAGTGGGCCTCGTCAGCGGCGGCGCGGGAACGTCGCGGCTCCGGAGAGAAGCATCAAAGGCGGGACGGCCAGGCGGCACCCTGGATCGGGGAGGCGCGCCCTGGATGCCGAGTTGGGTGGCGGCTTCGCCGGTGGGTCTCGGCATGGACGGGGTCTGGGGGCGGCGCCACCTCGGTTACATGTTTGGGGCGTGAATTTCGCCCCGGATACGCAGCAAGCTCATGCGAAGGTTGATGGTGCCGAGTTCATCTCTGATTTAGAGGAAGATGGTGGCGAGTTCGTCCCTGACTCAGAGGACGATTGTGGCGATGACAGACTCTCTCAGTACAACTCCGACGAGCCGAAGTTTGTGCCAGATTCCTTGATTGGCACAGAAGAGGAAGTTGTTCCTGATTCTCTTGTTGATGAATTTGCTGAAGATCATGTTGCTGCTCAAGCCATTGAAGATGAAGATCATGTTGCTGCTCAAGCCATTGAAGATGAAGATCATGTTGCTGCTCAAGCCATTGAACTTGTAGATCCTGTTGGTGCTCAAACGATTGAAAATGCCGAAGACGTTGTTTGTTATCAACTAGATGAAAATGAGGTTTGCTTTAGCATGCTTAGGATTTTGTTGCCCGCCTACTTTCGGATTAGAGGCAACGAAAATCTGGGATTATAGATGAATTGTTGTGTTATGAATTGCCCGCCTACTCATACGATGCTATCGCTCTTTTATGAATTTCCCGCCTAGTGTATGCAACTTTGTGTTATGAATTAATAATGTCAAACTGCTGTTAAAATCCAATGAGCTGATTAGGCATTTTGATTTTTCATATTCCATTCAAAATAGTCCAATCAGATGGTTACAATCAGATGGATACAAACTTTCACAGCCAGATTCTAGTTCAACATGTTAACCACATCATCTAGATAGCTAAACCATGGTACTAAAAATTACTCAACCAGCTAGGTATCTAACCACATCATCGTACAAGGCTTTGTCACAATAGAGGCGATCTGGTAGAGCATTTTGTAGCATAAGCCCTCCCTTGTTCATGTGAGGGATTTTATACCAATTTCCACCCCTTAATCCCATCACTTGTAACATGCATGATTGGGGAGTGATAAAAATTTGGTTTATCTTCTCAACTTCGTAATTGTTGAACTCGTTTACCACACCCGCAATAAGCTCGTCGATAGTCCTAGGATTAAGTTGGCCTGTGAATGATTGCAAAGACCTAAAAGAATCCTAGATCAAGAATGTTCAAGTCGGGCGAGTTGGGTGGCTGTTGTAGGATCCGAATATCATGTCCTATAAGTGTAATTGCATTCAGCAATGCCTCATCATGTGACTTAACATGGGATGGTGCATTGTCCTGCGGAATGTAAATAACTTTCCCATCATCCGGCCATCGCTCATGAATAGCCGGTATTACTTTGTTAACCATAAAGTTTCTCATGACATCTCTGTTTATCTTCAAGTTCTTAGTGACCATAGAACCTCTAGGTCTGTTGTCACTTCTCCTTTGTGCGGGTTCCTGTTTAACAACAAGTAAACACAACAAGTCAAGGTAAAGAACATGTCATTGGTCAAAAAATTAAAAAGGCCAATGAGACAATAGAGCACCTAGGCAACCATTGCCCAACAACTAATTTTCCCATCAAACAACAGATTGCCTTCATCGTCATATCTAGGCCTAGCCACAGCTACTAAGAGCATAACTTTTCCTATGTAGTTTTTGTTTTGAATAGTACGAACTCGATCTTCTTCGTCTGGCGTCAGGTAAAAAGTTTTGTTGCTCTTAGTCATGTTAAACATTTTTCGTCAAGATGTAGAATATCATCCATGGTGATAAACTGCGGATCAATGTGGATTGTGCTCGGATCTACCATGGTCACACAAAACCTTGCTATTGATTTTTTGTTACTATCTTTCAAAACTGGCTTCAAACTATTGGAATGCCTCCTCAAATACCCTTGCTTGAACCTCATAAATAGTGTGGTCTTCTTCATATGAATGGCATTACACAGTTGTGGTGACCCGGCATACCACTGCATGTTGTAGTATGCCAGTCGTTGATATAACACTCACAGAACACCGTTCCGCAAATATTACATCCCTTAGGGTGGTACAACAGAAACATTGCGGGTCTGATTATCATACAACAAACATATTACAGAACAAAATGTATTGACAAGAGGATGGGCTCACGACGAGGTCATCCATTATTGAAGTTAGAACGTCAACTGAAAAGTAAAGCAGGTGCTAACACGGGAACTCAACAGCCAACAAGAGAGTCCATGGCTGCTCGATTCGACCGTGATAAGTATTTATTTCAGACTAGGCTAAACCTAGTCAGACTCATTCCCCTCGGGGTCAATTCCGTACTGAATGATGTAGTCGTCTCCTTCCACTCCTCCGGAGAGGTCCGGCTCCTCGTAGAAGATGTCTTCTTGGACTCCGAGGATATTGAAGGATGCTTCCTCTAAGTTTTCATAGCCTAAGCAGGGGGTCAAACGGGATTGAATGAGTAACGAGCGTTACTCAGCAAGTTCATTAAGTACAGAAGTAATTGATGCACTATCTACGGTCCTCGACTCTAAAGAGTCTAGATAGATGCAAGTTTTGTCAAACTTTCTTCAAGAGGTTGCTTTTAATTCTGAAAACTATGCCCGCCAGATCTTCACAGGACTATAACTTCATGGAGTTGCCTTTCCTGCGGCCTTCGCAGCTCCTTCCCGGAACAGGGGGTAACATGCCACATCCTTTTACACTCTGCATAGGTGCGTTACTTTACCCATGGACGACCAAGACGATGTTGCACAACCAGGCGCACGATCCTGTCCACTCCCACTCAGGTGTGGGGCCCGGTTGTTGGTCCAAGCCAAACCGTGCTTCTCCGCACAACGCATGCCCACCCATTTCCACCAGCAGGTTGAACGCCTGATTCCACCCATCACGATGGAGATCTACGCGCCCCTGGCAGACACTCATAGACCCCAGAGTCCGTGGGACGTAAGGGCTCCCACCCATGTGCATGTAGTCTCGCAAGACCTACAGCGTACGTCTCTGGCAGTCCATTGACATGCGAACAAGAAAAGATCACAACTGACTTACTCCCCCCATAGAAGACCCATGGTTAACGCGAATTTACGGCGCAAGAATCCTGACGGCATTTGTGATTAATCCTAGGTAATACTTTCCCATGCAGATGGAACCTTCCCTTGACCTATTCATCTTACCATGGTTCCATCCGCCCACCAAACAGAACACTACCACTCGGGTAGTCATTCAATTAGTCATATCTATAATATCTAAATGGGAGCAACCCACTAAGTGTATTTCTCTGGACATGCAAAGTGTACACCTCAGTTGTCATCTCATTGGTCCATGTCATCTAACTGGTCCATGTCATGTTCCGTCAGTTTCAGCTTATAGCTGTCCCGTTTATTTAAGTTGTTTTTTTTGTCACGGAAGGAATGCCTACTTTCCCTTCCTTAACATCTTTGCATCCAGCCCACTTCTTACTGGCAACCCATCTTATTGCTCCATCCCTCAAGCCCACATAAATCATTTCGGCGGCCGAAAGATCTCGGATGGACCCCTACGGTTATTGGTGATCTGCGCTTCTTCTCCCCAATCTAAAGCTAATGGGTGCATCCCACGAGTTTGCAAAGCAGCACTGACGTGATAAAAATCCCATAATCCTCTTCCGCTTCCAGTAACGTACCTCTCCAATCGCCATGTCCAGAGGACAATTAATAACACCTCATCGTGACCCTGGCCTTTTTATAGGGCTCCATCGAGCTAGCCTCCGCCATCCCCATGATTCTTCTTCATCCCATCACAACTTAAATTGTGAGTCTTGAATCCTGCATAGCTGCTGGCTATGGCAGCCGCCCACGGTAGCAGAGCTCAATGTGAAGGCTTCTACCGTCGCCGCCGCTAGCTGTGGGCGCTTGGGCTTGCTCAGTCAACTCCTCCCTCACAACTCTCTTTGTTTTACGGGATAGCATGAGAATATGCCCCATGGTATCTTCTTCTGATCATGCATGTGCAACCGATATCCAACCCCTGCTGGCGTCTCAACGTGCGACCCATCCAACCCCGGTGGTCTCAACTCCACCAGGAGTCCTCTCCCATGGTGTTCTCTTGCAGGATAGGTTATCACATCTGGTTAGCATTCTAGGTTCACGCGTTGTGCATCACATTATTCTGAATCTCATGATGTTTTATTCACCCTGAAGCGTTCTCATGTAAGTTCAGGCGTCTCCTTGATACAAGAGCTGCAGTCTTACTATATTACTCCTGGAAAGTGCAGATTTTTAAGGGATGGGTTTGTCTGACATGTAACGGTCACAATAATACCCACATCAGGGTTCAGCATTGGGTTTTACATTCCACCTTGAATTTCAGTTGTGGCAACTTCTTGGCTCTTAGAAGAATCTTATCTTACAAACCACTTCTTTATTTTTGCCTTGATGCTATCACGAGACAGTGGCAGTACATGTGTTGTAACTTGGTGTATGTTTTTTGCCAGGAAGATAACTTAGCAGCGTTGCCGTTCATGAATGAAGAAAAGGATTAGGTGTAGAGAAAAAAAAACTATAGAATCGACTGGTAGTCAGGCATACGCTCCACTGAACACCTTTATCTTATCTTATTAATTTCAGTTTGCATCTTGAGTACTTCTGGATCCACAATATTTATTTCGTTCACATGGTGTATGATACTGAGTGCATACAACTTACGTGCATACCACATGTTTACTTTTGTTTATTTCCATACCGTATCTCCAATTCAACTACATTTTCTTCTAAGTTTCTATTACATTTAATGCCTTTGAACTCCCGCAGCAACGCGCGGGGTATCATCTAGTTATTATAAAAGTAGGATCATGCATTCTTTTGAGCAGAGGTGGTATTACGATAAGGTTTTGAAAATAGTTGTTATGAGATAGTTCAAAGGACATGAGCAAGTGATAAACTTGCCTGGATACGGACATGTATTGAATTCTGAAGCTTGAGGTGGATCCCGACTTCCTTGTTCTATAAAATACCATCATTGTCTGGTAAAGACAATGTTTAAAGAAGCAAACGATGCTATTATGCATACTGATGGGATGTATGCATTTTTTAACTAAAGGATCATTTGAGTGTACTAAATCTTTTATAATAATTGTTTTGTTTGTGATTACACAACCTTTCAGGATTAATTATTATTGATGTTATTAATATTATTAATTGATTGAATACTTATTGTTTTCTCAGAAAACATGAATTATGAAATGTTTTGAAATGATTAATTTTTTAAAGGATATAATCTTATTTGATTTAATTATTCTAAAATAAGTTTTTATTATAAATTAACTATTTCAAAATTATAATTTTAAGACTATAAATATTATTGTATTATTATTCTTAATAATTTTATTAAAAAAACTTTACTGAATCATTTATGTTCTAATTATTTGAAATTTGTAGAATTTTATTTATTTATTTTCTATTATTTTTTTATAATTCTTTTATTAAGAATTATGTCAATTTACCCTGCTGCCCCTAGGCTGACAGGTGGGTCCATGGGCTTAGGGTTGAACCTAACCCGCTGGTCTGGTCGAGCCGGACGAGACCAGACCCGCACTCGCCCGAGCGCTCCCCTCCTCTCTTCTTCCTTCCGCCTGAGGCGACGCAGAGGCGATTCCCCATCGCCTTCCCCTCCGGCGAATTACACCGCCCCTCTCCGGCCAACCCCGCCGCCGTGACCTAGCGCCATCGATGCGCCTCCCTGCCCTCTACTACTTCCTCCTCTTCGATCTGGGTTTCCCCCTCTGTGCCTCCCGTGGACAACCCCAAACACTAACCCTAGGTTTCGGGTGCGCGGGTTGCTCCACCCCTCGCCGGTGACTCTAGCTCCTTGAGGTGGTTCCTGGATGCTCATGGTAGCTCGAGTGCTGCTGCTGCTCAAGATGGCTACGGTTTGCGGAGACGACGACGCCGGGACGACCTCCTGGAGGTAACCGCGGCTCGCCGCCGTTCATCGCTTCTCCAACTGGCTGTGGTCACCTCGAAGGTGACCACCTGTGAGTACCCCTTACCTCTCTGTGTCCCCTCATCTCTCTCTCTGTCTCTATCTTCCCCCTTGCTCTGGAGCCTAGCCATCGAGCTAGCTCCTGCAATGCCCCCCCTGTGAATCCCTCTGTGAGGTTTTGGATGATTGGTTTAGCTTTGGAAATTCTCCCACGGATTATTTGATCCAGAGGCTGTGGATATCTTGCTCTGCGCTGTGATGAACTAGTGATTTTTGGTGCTCCTAGGGTTATCTTGTAACACCTGGGGTGTTACCTTTGGTAGAAAGTGTTTGTTTCCTTTTGCTTTGCATCACATGCATCACATTGCATTGCACCATGTTTGCATCACAACTGAAAATTTCAAAACAATTTAAACTTTCACCCTTTGCTCAAAAATTTCCAGTTTCAAACTTGCAAACTAAATCACTCAATTGTTTTTCCATAATTTGAAGTTGTTTTAATCCAATTGCTTGTTAATAAAATTTTCCCTGTTATCAAAACCCTAATGGCAAATTAAATTCAAATCATTTTCAATCATAATGGGCATGATCCAATTATGGTTCAAAACCACTAAAATTTTGCAAACCATTAAAATTCAATAATTGTTTTAATAAGTGTTGAGTTCATTGAATTGATTGAAAATCAACTCCTTATGATTACTAATGGAAATTCAAATCCCAATTTATAAAAATCCCATTAATAATTCAAAGTTGAACCACAATGCTAACATTTGCTTTTAATTATTGTTTGCAACTTAATAAAATCAATTATCAAATAAATACCCCAAACTCTATGGGAAAAATTCACTTAACAAACTTTAAATCCAAATTAAATTTTCAAATTGTGAAATAATGTTAACTCTTGCTTTAGTTGTTGTTTTGGAAAATTAACACAAAGTAATTTATAAAAGAAAACCCTAAACCCCCCCAAATGCTATTCCTATTTTTTTTCCTCTTTAATCCTTTACAAAAAATGCTCATAAGGAAAAATCTAAAGCAAAAAAAAGGGGAGGAGAGAGGGCAGCCCCATCCTCTTTCTCCCTAAAGCCCACCCCCTATTTTCCCTTTTCTCCCCAGCCCACCAAACTTCTGGCCCATACCCCCCTCTCTTTTCTGTCTTCGTCCTCCTGCCAACGTCACCCTGTACGAACCCCAAAACCACCATCCGATCAGCTCCCCCCCTGGATGCCATGCCGTACAGGCTTTCCCCCTCCTTAAGTATCTCCCCTCACCCCTCTACTAGCCCTAGAAACCCTAGTTCCCCTCCCCATCGCCGCCATCCTCCATCCCCTCTCTGCTGCTGGTCCTCTGTCCCTTCTGAACCCACACCACCGTGAGCTCACCGAGACCACCACCTGCCCCTCTCATCGCGGCCACGATCTGATCACCTCGAGGGGCCACGGATCCCGGGAATGGAACCGCTGCGTCGTATTGGACCTCCCCGCCCCCTCGTCGCTTGCCGGGAGCCCCGGAGTTGGCCGCGCCGTCGCCGGCAAAGGTTCGCCGTAACTGCATCTCGGCAGCGACCGTACCTCCTCGACAGCAGAAACGAGGTGAGCGCCCACAGCCCCTTCCCCTCTCCCTCTGCTCACGGCTCGCCTACGTGAAGTCCCGCGCTTGCCCACTGCCTCCGCTCGCCCGGGGTCGCCGTCAGGTGCCGGTGATCATCGGTGTTTTCCCTCTGTCAGTCAGTCGTGCAGGTTCAGGAAAGCTGCGTTTGTTTGTTCAGTTAACCACCCGACATACGATATCTTCAGTCACCCACCCTATCTGAACAAAGCAGCAGCAGAGGCGTAGTGGTTCTGTTCCATCCGCGCGAGCAGCGCGTCCCGGGGTCGAATCCCGCGGGCGCGATTCCCCCCCCCCTTTTTGCAATTCCTTGCGCGCTCAGGAGCAGGCCCACCTGTAAGTCGCTCGTGTGCTGCGCAACCACAGCGAGCCCACGGGCCCCCCTGGCAGCCTGTGGGTACGTTCCCAGTGGGTGTAAAAACGTTTTTTAAACTTTCAGTTTTCAAACTAGGTCCAAATAATCACAGATAGGCCCCTGGTTTCAAAACCATCATATCTTTTATTTTATAACACTAAAAACTACAAATAAAATATGCACTCTGATCTAAATTCAATTGCCTATCTTTTGGAAACATTTGTTCCCTGTTTTGAAATTTCAAAATATAATTAAAATTCAAATTTGAATAATTCAAATGTAATTTGCAATAATTGACAAATAATTCATACTAATTCCAAATAAGGCAAATAAAATATGTTTTTCATACCATTTTGAATATTCTATTCAAATATAAAATTTGTTTCATTGTTTGAATAATTTAAATTGCCTAAATAATTTAATACTTGTTTAATTCATTTAAATTTGATAAAATCATAACTTGTTCAAAATAAAATAATTTTGAACATGCAAAATATGTTTTCAAACCATCAAAGTGTGAGCTTTTCAAATGTGAGTTTGAAATTATGTTTTGAACAAATAAAACTTCAATTAAATTCAAATTTGTTTCAAATTCATTTAAAACTTGTTTAATATTGTTTAATTCATAACTAAATTATCCTAATTCCAATTTCAATATTTGAAACATGTAGTCCAACTAAAATTTGATGTTCTTTTCAAATATAAATTTTGTTAATTGTTTTGCACACTTTAAATTGATGAAAACAGTAATTGTTTGTGTGACATGTTTAAGTAACCAAACCTTCCAAACTTAATAAATAATTTCCAAACTTGTTCTATTCCTTTCCCTTTGCATCTATTATTGTTATTTGTTGTTATCTTGTTATCACCATCATGCATGCATCATGATAAAACACTTACACATGTTAACCTAATTGTAGATCATTGCTTCAACCTTAACATGTGCATCCATATGCAACTCACATTGCATATGGGTCCATTTAAATCTGTTTATCATGTCAACTAGTTTATTTCTATGCATCAATTAAATTGTCATGCATCCATATCTTGATCATGCTGGATCTTTTGCCGTAGTAGTAATTGTTGCATCCGGTGTTTGTTCGAGGTTCATTGCTTCTTCCCGGATAGGATGTTGAGATGATGTGAGCAACGACAAGTTCTGCTACCTTGCGGGATCTCAGGCAAGTATACTCACTTGCTGCCATATGGCTGCCTTTCATCACTTGTTACCGATTCTTTCCGTTGATTCTTTCTGGTATCCTTAGTAGTAGTTGTTTCTGTTACGAACCCATCACCTGAATCCCTTAACCTTGATATTGCCTCACCCCATACCTATAACCATTGTTTGTTGCCCGTGTCTTACTAGCATGCTTAGGTTGTTTTGCTCGAGTCTGTTACCCGTTACTTTCAGTTACTATATTTCATTATGTTCTGGGGCTCGATGTCTAATCAATCAATCATGCTAATGTTATATGCTAAATAATAATTTGATGATAAGGCACCGGCAGGAGGCCCCTTGTGGTTTTGAGGCCTGCTAGTGTCGACCCTAATAGGAAAAGGGTCTTGTCTACTGATCCATGATGAGCGCACTAACCGCATGTGGGAAGCGAGTATGGGCGCCCCCCTCAATTTGACTCGATTCACATCTCGTCCAAATCGCCTCATTTAGTTCGGGTTTTCCATTTGCTGCATGCATGATCTTGCGAGCCCTTGGTACCCGGGTGGAACTTTCGTAGTCGGCATATAGGGGGACACGTTCTTAGAGTGTTATGAGGATCCATTTTCTTCTGGGCTCGATTAGCCGTGCGCCCAAGGTGCTTTGGGCTTGATGCGAAGAAGAGTTGAGTTGTGTAGAGTACCTCGCTTGGTGGGGTGATCTCCCATCTGGCGGGTTATTCTTGCGTGTACGGCTAAATTGGTGCAACCCTGCAGGGATAATCTTCTCGAGAAGCCGTGTTTTCCGCGGTTATGGATTACTTGGTGAAAGTACTGGCTAACAAGTACTCAGGACAACTTAAACCTAATGATTAACAACTTTTCAGCCAATGATTAACAACTTGACTAGTAATAGGCTTATTGACACAATAATCTGAACCATCATTAATCCAACTGTGTGAGTTATCCTCGGATTGCTTCTTCGGATAAGGGGCGAGATCCAGGATGGGTTTGATTGAAGTTATCTTTCAGTTGGTTACAATACTCGATCTTATCCTCTTTCTGTTAGCCGGAATTGGTAGTACCTCTCTGTAGTTGGTTAGTGCAGCCTGCTGTCGCTTATTTGCAATAACCCCTTCCTTTCCGTTGATCCTAAAGTATTTGTATCTTGTGATGACTGGCTACGCCGGTATCTTGTGAGTATGGTTTATCCACTTGCCAGTACTTAACCGTACTGACCCACGAATCTCTTTCGTGGCTGCATATTCAATATTGCAGTCAACAGGTTTGAAGTCTGACGACGTTAGCTTGGGAATCCCTCCGGCTTGGCCTGGGCAGGGATTGGACGCTCTCGGTTATCTTCAGGACTCTTAGTCCAATTTGTATCTTGTCCGTAGACGGACGATGTGTTGTTTCTTCCGCTGTTATTTGGATCTTTGTATTGTATCAGTTGTATCTCTGGCTCGTTTGAGTCATCTTGTATCTATCTGTTACTGTTGTAATTGTGGATTATTCGTGAACTGTTGTAATGTTATCACAAGTGGCAACCTGGAATCGGTTATTATGTGGATTTTGGCGGGAATGCTGAAATCTGCATAGTGCCCGATCTCGGGGCGTCACAAAATGGTATCAGAGCCTTGGTTCCGATTCCCGAGATTGTTTCGATACGAATGGTTATCGAAGCAACGGGTCCGCAAAGCCTGTAGGTTAACCTCGCTAACGGTCGTTGTTTCTAGAGTGTCAAAAACTATTTCTGCTAAACTATTTTGGAAAACATCTCAATAGGATTCTGGATTTTTCTCCTTATCCCTATTCTGTTTCCCCTCCCATCTCATTTGTTTTGGAGTCTTCCCCCCTTGTCTATCTTTCAAAGTGTTAGGATCCTACGTGGGTGGACGTTTTCTGAGCCTTAACCTAATAGGTTCGATCATCGGAAGATTCCTGGTGGAAGAACATCGTCGTCAGCCCTAGCAAGAATCTCTTGTTAGTGGTGTCGAGAAGCCCTTGTTAGTGGTGTCGAGGAGATCAACTGGAAGCATGAAGAATCGATAGTCGAACTTCTTTCCCCTCCCGGGTTAGCAGGTGGATTGCGAGGGCGCAATCCCTTGTTAGTGGTGTCGTCTGTAACACCTGGGGTGTTACCTTTGGTAGAAAGTGTTTGTTTCCTTTTGCTTTGCATCACATGCATCACATTGCATTGCACCATGTTTGCATCACAACTGAAAATTTCAAAACAATTTGAACTTTCACCCTTTGCTCAAAAATTTCCAGTTTCAAACTTGCAAACTAAATCACTCAATTGTTTTTCCATAATTTGAAGTTGTTTTAATCCAATTGCTTGTTAATAAAATTTTCCCTGTTATCAAAACCCTAATGGCAAATTAAATTCAAATCATTTTCAATCATAATGGGCATGATCCAATTATGGTTCAAAACCACTAAAATTTTGCAAACCATTAAAATTCAATAATTGTTTTAATAAGTGTTGAGTTCATTGAATTGATTGAAAATCAACTCCTTATGATTACTAATGGAAATTCAAATCCCAATTTAAAAAAATCCCATTAATAATTCAAAGTTGAACCACAATGCTAACATTTGCTTTTAATTATTGTTTGCAACTTAATAAAATCAATTATCAAATAAATACCCCAAACTCTATGGGAAAAATTCACTTAACAAACTTCAAATCCAAATTAAATTTTCAAATTGTGAAATAATGTTAACTCTTGCTTTAGTTGTTGTTTTGGAAAATTAACACAAAGTAATTTATAAAAGAAAACCCTAAACCCCCCCAAATGCTATTCCTATTTTTTTTCCTCTTTAATCCTTTACAAAAAATGCTCATAAGGAAAAATCTAAAGCAAAAAAAAGGGGAGGAGAGAGGGCAGCCCCATCCTCTTTCTCCCTAAAGCCCACCCCCTATTTTCCCTTTTCTCCCCAGCCCACCAAACTTCTGGCCCATACCCCCCTCTCTTTTCTGTCTTCTTCCTCCTGCCAACGTCACCCTGTACGAACCCCAAAACCACCATCCGATCAGCTCCCCCCTGGATGCCATGCCGTACAGGCTTTCCCCCTCCTTAAGTATCTCCCCTCACCCCTCTACTAGCCCTAGAAACCCTAGTTCCCCTCCCCATCGCCGCCATCCTCCATCCCCTCTCTGCTGCTGGTCCTCTGTCCCTTCTGAACCCACACCACCGTGAGCTCACCGAGACCACCACCTGCCCCTCTCATCGCGGCCACGATCTGATCACCTCGAGGGGCCACGGATCCCGGGAATGGAACCGCTGCGTCGTATTGGACCTCCCCGCCCCCTCGTCGCTTGCCGGGAGCCCCGGAGTTGGCCGCGCCGTCGCCGGCAAAGGTTCGCCGTAACTGCATCTCGGCAGCGACCGTACCTCCTCGACAGCAGAAACGAGGTGAGCGCCCACAGCCCCTTCCCCTCTCCCTCTGCTCACGGCTCGCCTACGTGAAGTCCCGCGCTTGCCCACTGCCTCCGCTCGCCCGGGGTCGCCGTCAGGTGCCGGTGATCATCGGTGTTTTCCCTCTGTCAGTCAGTCGTGCAGGTTCAGGAAAGCTGCGTTTGTTTGTTCAGTTAACCACCCGACATACGATATCTTCAGTCACCCACCCTATCTGAACAAAGCAGCAGCAGAGGCGTAGTGGTTCTGTTCCATCCGCGCGAGCAGCGCATCCCGGGGTCGAATCCCGCGGGCGCGATTCCCCCCCCTTTTTGCAATTCCTTGCGCGCTCAGGAGCAGGCCCACCTGTAAGTCGCTCGTGTGCTGCGCAAGCACAGCGAGCCCACGGGCCCCCCTGGCAGCCTGTGGGTACGTTCCCAGTGGGTGTAAAAACGTTTTTTAAACTTTCAGTTTTCAAACTAGGTCCAAATAATCACAGATAGGCCCCTGGTTTCAAAACCATCATATCTTTTATTTTATAACACTAAAAACTGCAAATAAAATATGCACTCTGATCTAAATTCAATTGCCTATCTTTTGGAAACATTTGTTCCCTGTTTTGAAATTTCAAAATATAATTAAAATTCAAATTTGAATAATTCAAATGTAATTTGCAATAATTCACAAATAATTCATACTAATTCCAAATAAGGCAAATAAAATATGTTTTTCATACCATTTTGAATATTCTATTCAAATATAAAATTTGTTTCATTGTTTGAATAATTTAAATTGCCTAAATAATTTAATACTTGTTTAATTCATTTAAATTTGATAAAATCATAACTTGTTCAAAATAAAATAATTTTGAACATGCAAAATATGTTTTCAAACCATCAAAGTGTGAACTTTTCAAATGTGAGTTTGAAATTATGTTTTGAACAAATAAAACTTCAATTAAATTCAAATTTGTTTCAAATTCATTTAAAACTTGTTTAATATTGTTTAATTCATAACTAAATTATCCTAATTCCAATTTCAATATTTGAAACATGTAGTCCAACTAAAATTTGATGTTCTTTTCAAATATAAATTTTGTTAATTGTTTTGCACACTTTAAATTGATGAAAACAATAATTGTTTGTGTGACATGTTTAAGTAACCAAACCTTCCAAACTTAATAAATAATTTCCAAACTTGTTCTATTCCTTTCCCTTTGCATCTATTATTGTTATCTGTTGTTATCTTGTTATCACCATCATGCATGCATCATGATAAACCACTTACACATGTTAACCTAATTGTAGATCATTGCTTCAACCTTAACATGTGCATCCATATGCAACTCACATTGCATATGGGTCCATTTAAATCTGTTTATCATGTCAACTAGTTTATTTCTATGCATCAATTAAATTGTCATGCATCCATATCTTGATCATGCTGGATCTTTTGCCGTAGTAGTAATTGTTGCATCCGGTGTTTGTTCGAGGTTCATTGCTTCTTCCCGGATAGGATGTTGAGATGATGTGAGCAACGACAAGTTCTGCTACCTTGCGGGATCTCAGGCAAGTATACTCACTTGCTGCCATATGGCTGCCTTTCATCACTTGTTACCGATTCTTTCCGTTGATTCTTTCTGCTATCCTTAGTAGTAGTTGTTTCTGTTACGAACCCATCACCTGAATCCCTTAACCTTGATATTGCCTCACCCCATACCTATAACCATTGTTTGTTGCCCGTGTCTTACTAGCATGCTTAGGTTGTTTTGCTCGAGTCTGTTACCCGTTACTTTCAGTTACTATATTTCATTATGTTCTGGGGCTCGATGTCTAATCAATCAATCATGCTAATGTTATATGCTAAATAATAATTTGATGATAAGGCACCGGCAGGAGGCCCCTTGTGGTTTTGAGGCCTGCTAGTGTCGACCCTAATAGGAAAAGGGTCTTGTCTACTGATCCATGATGAGCGCACTAACCGCATGTGGCAAGCGAGTATGGGCGCCCCCCTCAATTTGACTCGATTCGCATCTCGTGCAAATCGCCTCATTTAGTTCGGGTTTTCCATTTGCTGCATGCATGATCTTGCGAGCCCTTGGTACCCGTGTGGAACTTTCGTAGTCGTCATATAGGGGGACACGTTCTTAGAGTGCTATGAGGGTCCATTTTCTTCTGGGCTCGATTAGCCGTGCGCCCAAGGTGCTTTGGGCTTGATGCGAAGAAGAGTTGAGTTGTGTAGAGTACCTCGCTTGGTGGGGTGATCTCCCATCTGGCGGGTTATTCTTGCGTGTACGGCTAAATTGGTGCAACCCTGCAGGGATAATCTTCTCGAGAAGCCGTGTTTTCCGCGGTTATGGATTACTTGGTGAAAGTACTGGCTAACAAGTACTCAGGACAACTTAAACCTAATGATTAACAACTTTTCAGCCAATGATTAACAACTTGACTAGTAATAGGCTTATTGACACAATAATCTGAACCATCATTAATCCAACTGTGTGAGTTATCCTTGGATTGCTTCTTCGGATAAGGGGCGAGATCCAGGATGGGTTTGATTGAAGTTATCTTTCAGTTGGTTACAATACTCGATCTTATCCTCTTCCTGTTAGCCGGAATTGGTAGTACCTCTCTGTAGTTGGTTAGTGCAGCCTGCTGTCGCTTATTTGCAATAACCCCTTCCTTTCCGTTGATCCTAAAGTATTTGTATCTTGTGATGACTGGCTACGCCGGTATCTTGTGAGTATGGTTTATCCACTTGCCAGTACTTAACCGTACTGACCCACGAATCTCTTTCGTGGCTGCATATTCAATATTGCAGTCAACAGGTTTGAAGTCTGACGACGTTAGCTTGGGAATCCCTCCGGCTTGGCCTGGGCAGGGATTGGACGCTCTCGGTTATCTTCAGGACTCTTAGTCCAATTTGTATCTTGTCCGTAGACGGACGATGTGTTGTTTCTTCCGCTGTTATTTGGATCTTTGTATTGTATCAGTTGTATCTCTGGCTCGTTTGAGTCATCTTGTATCTATCTGTTACTGTTGTAATTGTGGATTATTCGTGAACTGTTGTAATGTTATCACAAGTGGCAACCTAAAATCGGTTATTATGTGGATTTTGGCGGGAATGCTGAAATCTGCATAGTGCCCGATCTCGGGGCGTCACATATCTATTTGATGCTATGAACTGTGGGATGTTGCTGGTTGTTATCCCCTGTGCTAATAGTGGAAAGTTATCTGGGATTTTACTCCCAGTGCCATTTCTGTGAGATGGCACCCTGTGGTTGCTCCCTGTGATAAATTCTTTTGGTTGGCTATCTGATGAACAAATCCTAATAGCATATATATGGCTTCCAATGTTCTATGGGTGTGCTTGCTTGTTGATAGGTGTTACTCTGAATATATATTCAGAGAATATGCCATCAACCAATGTTTTCCATTTACTGTTTTTATGTCCTGATGCAATGGTTTTGAGGTATCAGATCTTTGGATCTGGTGCCCAGCAACCCTGTGTGTGTTTGACATGATACAGTAGACCTTGGCTCATGATTTGACTCAGGATCCTTTTGCTAAAACATTTAAATCATGTGGATCTGATGCTTCTTTGCATCACATAATAAGAACAGATCACTACACTTGATTTCTTTTACTTCTTTGAAGCTTATAAATTAAGAACAGATACTTGCACTTGTTTTCTTTGCCCTCAAGCCAATTATGCATAGCCCGAGGCCTTTTCTAACTAAGAACAGATACTAGACTTGATAGATATATCCCAATGATGAGTTTAGCATAGCATCACTATGCCTCTCTGAGGGTACTAGCATCCCAACCAAATCTTGTGTGCAACTAGCCAATGAATGGCTTAGAGGGTACCAAGAAATTCACCTTAGGTGATGATCAGAATGGTTGGTGGATTTTGGTGCTTGTAGATTGCTTGGTTATCTCCTTTTGCTTCCTGGTACCTTGGCCTTGTATGTTTGATTGCAGGCTTGCAATAAATTGCTCCAGTATCTAGTGGAGTGGATGATTTGATGGTGTTCTTATCCTATTCTTGTTTGCTTGAGCAGGGAAAGTGAGGTGTGTTCCCCCCTCTTGCGGCTGTTGGGGTTTTTATACCCTAAGTGTTGTTTTGACAGCACAAAAGCTAGTGCATGACTGTGCTTCTTGCTTATACGTGAGTGTGTTGTGTGCCTGCTTGCCTAGTGAGGAGATATTTTCACAGGCAGTTGGCTGATCTTATCCTTGCCTGGTATTATTTTTGTGATGCCAGTTGTAATTCCATGTCTATGCCTGTGATGTTGGTCTGAGGCAATGCTTACAGAATAGATACTACATATCTTATATTAAACACTATGATGAAGTTATCAGTGCAACTCACTGACCACCTGAGGGTACTAATCCCCCTCCTAACCACTCTGTTTTAGTTTTGTGTTTTTGTTGCGCAGGTGTTGAAGATATTAGCTGCTATGGATTCGATAGGTTTAGTTCTAGGATCAATTCCTTGTAATAGCTCATTTGTACAATTGTTGTAATTTTTCTATTTTGGAACCCATTGTAAAGACATTGTATCTTATGTGATTATCAATAAAGTTTAATTGTTTTTCTTTATTGATTCTTGTTTAATATTTATAGATAATTAATTGTTTGCTAACTCAAATATGAGTCCAAAGATTTATATTTAAGATATAATCTTGTCAGTCTAATTTGATTTCAAATTCAAATGCAATTCAAACTTAAATTATAATATTTCAGAATTTAAATAATTCAAACTTTTGTACCTCAAATTTAAATATAACACAGAGGTCATGTCGAAATTCCACCAACTTATAGTATCAATCTCTACCTAAGAATCAGTTACTTGGTGGAACCTCATGCACTCCAGGGTTTTAATTTTGCGAAAAATTTATTCAGGTTTTGTAAACACATGCATGCAGATGCACAAATTAATATTCTACCCCCCGTGAGTTCCTAAACACTAGGACATTACAGTCTTCCCTCCTTAACGAGAACTTCGTCCCGAAGTTGTAACAATAATACCTGAAGAGCTTGGGGTAGTTTTGTCGCAACTCCTCTTCCTTCTCCCAGGTAGCCTCACATTCAGGATGATGTTTCCACTGTACTTTACAGTACTTTATTGCTCGGTTTCGGAGTCTCTTCCAGTCTTCTGCTAAAATCTTTTCCGGTTCCTCCACATATGTGAGGTCTGATTCCAGTTCTAATTCCTCCTGATTAACGAAATCTTCTGGCTCCTTCAAACACTTTCGGAGTTGGGATACATGGAAAACATTATGAACTTGTTTCAATCTTGCGGGTAGCTGAAGAGTATAAGCTACATTCCTGTTCTGTGCTAAAATCCTGTAAGGTCCTATATACCGAGGACTTAACTTTCCCTTAACTCTGGACCTCATAAGACCTTTCATCGGACTGACTCGGAGATATACCATATCCCCGACTTCTGGTTCCCATGTTCTTCTTTTCTGATCTGCATACCTTTTTTGACGACTTTGAGCTAACTTCAAACGGTCTCTGATGATATCAATGATACATTGTTGATCCTTGACGTAATCTGGTTCAAACTCAGACTTGCCTCCGGTCTCGAACCAACAAATTGGTGATCTACACTTTCGTCCCTATAGTACTTCAAAGGGTGCAGCTTTCAAACTGCTTTGGTAACTATTGTTGTATGAGAATTCGGCTAATGGTAGATGTCTGTAGCATCCCAACTTTTAATAAAGATGGAATACCTGTGTTATTGTGCTAGTCCCTGGATCAATTGCTAGCACCACAGTACAAAATGAAATATCATGCAAATGCATCAAATTCTATTACATCGCATGATCCAGTCTTTACAAAATAGGATTACAACTTGCATAGTCTTAGAAGACTAGCAGAAAACAAAGAAATACAGCGGAAAACATAGTACAACATTGAGCCCATCTTCTTCATGTGCCGCAGGCAAAACATGTTGGCGATAGTCTCGAGATCCTAAACGAAATCCTCACTCGTCTCCAGAAATCTCTGCAATATGGAATATGCAGCCACAAGGGAGTCAATACAATTTAATGTATTGGCAAGTAACACTATGGTGGATATAAATGGCAAGACTAATACTACATGCTTATTTGGCTGAGTGGAGTTTTGGCTAAGTTTTGCATAAAGCCAGTTTTTCTCCTATCACTTTTGTAAAACCAACTTTTCTTTTCAAAAGGGTGGCAACATTGGATTAAGATCCAAGCACCACAATACTGTTCACTTGGTCAAAATTTTACTTATTGAAATTGATGATGAGATTCTTCCGTCAATCCTTGTCCAGCTGCTCATAGTTGTCCATAACCGGGGACACGGCTAAGATCTTAGTTTGTTGACTCTGCAGAGGTTGTGCACTTTCACCTTCAGACTCAAATCAGCCCAAACATCCTATACACCCTGAGTGCATTAAGGAAAGGAGAAGATTGAGACGAGATCTTTCAGACGAAATTCCACCACCGTTTGGCTTACCCGTTCCACCTATAATTATGCTACATCTGCTGGTAAGCCTAGTGAGTTCATTCAACTTAGTTGATCAAGACAGAGCCCATATGACTAAAGGTTGCACGGGAAGCTACTAGATTTAGAGGGACATAGTAATCTCTTTGATCCTGGGTGGCCATCCGCAAGTGACAACCTCAAGTGGAATAACCCTTAGATAAGGGCCCTGAGGCAACACTCAACATAAACCAGTCTTACCACTTCCACCCAGGTGGTTTATTTATTAGTTATACTTAGAATTTTTCCTCAACATCTAGTAAAACAATTTGTAACATTGCATAGCATCTACTAAGTTCAAAGGATATCAAAATAACAAGGTATAAGGGATTGCTACACACTACCAGGATAATAGCATAGCATAATATAACTTATTAAAAAAAAATCCCTATCATGCATACTACTCAAAATCAACTAATGCATATAGAAAATAATGGGTAGTTGATGGTGTGTTACTTGCCTTGTTGAAGTTGGTGAAGATATCACACTCTCTTCACAAAGGATCGTTGCTCTCCGTACAATCTACTCATTGAAAACACAATAACAAAATAAACAAACATGCTATCAAGCAAACATACAAGTGAAGAGATCATACAAAGCATAACATAGCCAAAGGAGTTTAACCTAGTGGGCTAGGACAAGGTCTAGGTTGAGTTTGATGTGATCTAACTTTATTATAACCATACTTGTCGAGGAAGTTCCAAGAGTTCACTAAGAATAAACATATTACTTCTTCAACTAAAGTAATACATGCAAACACTTGGTCATATTCACCTTCAAAAATATTTGAGTGACTATGTTAGTATTTTCCATTGTGGTTAGGGTAGGTCTACTAACTTCATCATCAAAGTGAAAATATTACTAAGTCTTGGGTTTTCCATTTGGGTCAATGGTTGGACAAAAATAACTTGTTACTCTTCAACTTGGGTGGATTGCTTCTAGTCCTCATGTGATTGCCTTCTTTAAGATCATCATCATGCCATCCAAGTTGCTTCCTTCCTTGGTGTGGTGCTTCTCTTGGTATTGATAGTCTTCATGGTTTTCACTTTACTAATTGGTTTGGGTATGGGATGGGCACAAATACCACTAAGTCAAATTGAAAAGAAAGAAATGGAAGGGATAGGAAGAGAGAGGAAAATGTCTTCTCCTTGATTTTCTTCATACTCCTGTACTTCATTAAGTTTCTTCTTGTTGCTGTGGAGTCTATGTCCTTCCTTCAATTTCTTCAATGATATTCCTCATAGCTCTTCATGTTGCCACCAAGTTGATATTGAAGTTTCATTCTTGTGCTTGAGTCTTGATCTCCATTTTGCTGACTTGGTGAATTCTTGAAGCAAGAATGGGGGAGTGGAGAAGTAAATAGAAAACTATAGTACTATTGTTTGAGGTTCACTACTTGGTCTCTTATATGGTTTACATACTAGGGACTTGGTCTTGGATTCAAAATGGCCACAACAAACAATGGTAGAAAGAATAAAAACAAAAACTAAGGCATGATCAACTAGTGGTTCACTAAGATGAAGTTTTGGTCCAACTTACAAGGAAATGGTTCAAGGTTGTCCAAAAGGTTTAGGTACTGATGTCTCTGGTT